>JACYXH010000592.1:2088526-2161026 GCA_026745465.1 Lota lota
CACAAAACGTCAGTGCTAAGTGCCACACTTCCAGGTATGTCGCTCTCACAGACGGTTTACAACTTATGTAACAACAACCCGAAAACAATTTACACCGCTAAATGTCAACAACATATAGCCTGTTGCGTTACTTATATTTAGCCCAAAAATAACTATTTTAATTACACCCATGATTCAATCCATGGCATACGTGGCACTAACTGATGACGTAGACTGACATGCGCCAACCAGAATGTTACAGAAGTCAAATGCGATTGTTTTCATGAACTAACATTATTTACTCCTGACTGACGTAAATCCCAACTAAGGACACCTTTGTACGATTCAGCTGTGGTAGTTTGGAAAAGGTTTGATGAGCAAAAATGACATTTATCAATGCAAGATAAATGCACACGTTAGGAAGCTACCACTCCTACTCCATCTAGTGGAGAGTTTAGGTCACCAACATCAACAAAACCGAGCTGTGTGACAACCCTATTATATCCATTGTGTGAACTGCAAACCCTGGACCGCCCACTATATCATGAATGAAAGTTCATTTGGTAATCATTATTAAATTGTGCATATTTACTTTAATTTATTCAAATATAACAGTTGACATCCAGTGAACTTGTCTATGGATAATTTATTTAGATGTGTATAAGAGGAATGATTCCTTTATGTATCGCACAATTCTTTTTAAACAGTCACTTCTCTCGGCAGTAAGTTAAAACAAACTTCTTTTTAATTTTTGTACACTTCATATAAAACAAAGGGTAGCTGACAAACATCAATCTCACTGCATCAGGAATCAGCAATCCTGCATCAGCAATCTTACTGCATTTGGAACTGGTGTAGAGAAAACAAAGCAAAACATCGGACACACACTCACACAAACACACACCCACTCAAGACAGCGTTTGTCGCAACCGGTGAAGCCCATCCTCTAGATGTGACGGATCATTCAGTTCTCAGTCCAACAGCAGCGGCAGACAGGTAGATCTTGTGTAGCGTGTTCCCTGTTGAGGCAGACTAAAGCCCCCCCCCCCCCCCCCCCCCCCCCCCGAGGGAAGACAGGCTGACGCTGAATTACACTCTTGTATTATCTCTCTTGCTTTCTGAATTTCTTTTGTGCGGAGGATTGGACTTTGGGAATAAAGTCGTCCCATTTTCTATCAGTGATGGAGAACCGTGCAGACGAAGCTGCGCTTTCACAATGACACAATATACAAAAGAAATAAAATAACAAATTCCTCTCTGCATTTGCACGCACGCACACGCACACGCACACACACACTATCTTTAGGAGTAACAACATTGGTTAGAAATTATTCGTTTTCTTTCTGCAAAACATTGTAGATGTGCAGAGTGGTCCAGCGATTAGGAATTACCACAACTTGCCCATGACCCTTTCCAACTGAAAGTAACCTCTCACGTAACTTAAAATGCATTCCATACAGAAACTGACATCAGCATTCAGCCTCAGTGGACATATTCTACAAAGTAAGAATAGAGACACACAAGGCACTGGACAGGAGCGACACACTGGCACATAGCTGGTAGGTAGACAAACGGTAAGATGAGGGAGGGAAAAGTGATGGAGGGCCTGTGCTATATATTTACTAATTAAGTGCTGGCAGTGTTTGTACCATTGGTGCATTCGTCAATAAATATTCAGATGAACAATTGTGTGGGGGAATTGCTAAAATTGACCTAAAATAGCTTTTGTTTATGAAGGAATTCTCAGCTAAAAATGTACGTAAAAACACCACCACCACCTAAGATGCACTGAAGCTGTGGGATGAGGAGGAAGTTCAGTGTGGGACATTCAACAATGCAGAATCAAATTGAGGTCCCAAAAGCTTTCTATATATATGTAAAAAACAACAGTACAGAACACAGTACAGAATTGGCTGTGCATAATTAAGATATACATCCCCTGTTAACACTGTAAAAAATTTCCCCACAAACCCTTGTGTTTATCAAGACATGGCATACCCTGGTTTCTGTTACAGAGCCAACAGCCCACAGGTCCCAGTATGGACACTTGCTTTAAAAAAAGAATGACATAAAAAACTATATGAGGACCAAACTCCTCACATCTGTGCCTAAAGCCCCCCAAAAACCTAAAATATAATTTGTGCTTGTTTTGGGTTAACATTTCCATTGACAGGTTTTCAAACTCTACGTACCTCTTTGTCAACTGCAAGGATCCTCAAGCATTAATTAAATAATTATGCATATAAGTCAAAATTTTTAATCATCAACCTAACACCCTCCACACACACACACACACACACACACACACACACACACACACACACACACACACACACACACACACACACACACACACAAAAAGTGAAAATTACACGTCTTTCAGTTTGCAGCTTGTTACAAAATGGCTTCTTTTAACTTTGCTTAGTTTCTCTATGGACAGACAGATGTCTGAGGCAGGTCTTGTGAGGACTGAAGTACCACGGTCAGTTTGGATTTCAGGCACCGTGGGAGAGAATAACAAGAACAAGAGCAACAACACAAGCATGCAACACCACCCGCTCCACGCCCACGCCCACCTACACCTCAACCCACCACAGGAAGGGCTTCAAATCAAAATGAACTTTGACGTAATCAATAGGTTGTTATGTGTGCATCCCACGACTAGCCGTAGCCTATCCCCTCAGGGGCTCTTCCTTGTGTCCCTGAGGGATGACAGCTGGGCGGAAAACACACATTGAGGCTGTGTCTCTTATTCAACGGCTCCACTGAAAATGCTGCGTCGTGTCCCCATCAGCACCACGTCAACTTGCCGTTATATGTGCTCCTTAGGGAGCGCGACAAAATCCTTTCCTTGTACGTGTCATTATTTTTCAGTGAAATGGGTGAGTTTGAGTGAGCATTTGCCATCGGGCATTGATCCTAGTTATCTTTAAGTTTGGACAGAGCCAAACTATGGAGGAGTCTATGGAGCACCTTCCATTCATTATTTTGGCAGCATTTCCCATCCAAATGGCAAACGCCATTTGACGTTTGCCGGCACGAGCGTCTGACGGCACGCTCGTCAGACGTGACGCTGACAGAGTGCAGCCGAGATGGGTTGACCGTGTCCTTATAGCGTGCATGTTGAGAGCAGTTCTTCAAGTGCTGAACCGTTATGGAGGACGTGCAGCGCCTGTGACGGCCCTCGCTGTGCGAGAACTTGCATGTGGTACACAGCGAAAGGACGTTGGCGGTGCGGGTGTGTCTAAAGTTAGGTGTACACTTTGAGGTAGGAGGGCCGAGAGTGCAGGCTGGTGTGCTCTGGGACACACAGACAAGAGACAGGATGGGGAGGTGGTTGTGTGGCAGGGTGGGGTAAAGGGGGGAGCGAAGCGGTCTTTTGGGGAGGGGTCAAAAGGTCTCGGAGTCTTCCGAGTCGTTCTCAGTGGTTCCCTCGCTGGATGGCCCGGAGGGGTTCCTGGGGCTGCGGGGGGCCCTGGGGCCCTCGGTGATGGAGGCGCCAGGGGAAACCCCCGCAGGGGCCTTGCCCACGTGCTGGGGGGGCAGCTGCCTCAGGAGGGAGCCTGGGGAAGGAGCTCCGGAGCTGCAAGGGGAGCAGAAAGGCATCATGGTTGCCAGAATGAGAGCCAGACAGTCGGCCACCTCCCTGCTGGGAGCGCAAGCCAGAGCAGGGGTCAGACCTGGGGAGAGAGAGGCACAGACAAAGGGACAGACAGACAAAGAGAGAGAGAGAGAGAGAGAGAGGGCGACAGACAGCAAAAGGGAGGGCGACAGACAGAGGGACAGACAGCAAAAGAGAGGGAGACAGACAGGGGTGTGGGGGGAGAAAGATGCAGAAAGAATATAAAGGGGGGGACGAACAGGGGATGAAGCAGCATTCTATTAATATGAAGCAGGCAAGCGCCGTACAGAGGAGCATAAACCGACAGCAGATACTAATGCTTACAATGCTGCTAATGCACAAAGATGCATTAAAACAAAAAGACAAAAGAAAAAGCACAAACCAGCATCTGAGGGACTATATAGAATATGCAACTAGCACTGGAGCGCAGGTAAACAGGCAACAAGAAAGGGCCCACGGCGCACACAAAACATCACTTTCCGGCGAAGCAGCGGTATGTTGTTCCATTCGCTTTTCACAATAAAAGATCTGTCATCATGGTCATGGTCGAGCATCATGCCTGCAAAGTGCAAACCAACCTCCACATCAACCTCCACCGTGCAACTGAATGTACTGACAGGGATCATGTAACCTACCGTTCTCGTCCACCGTCTGGATGCTAGCGCCCCGGTTCAGCAGCTCCTGGACCGCCTGCTTCAGGCCGCTGCGGGCCGCCAGGTGCAGGGGACTGTCACCACATACACACCAACACATGAGCTCAACCTGATGCTCAATCTCCTCTCGTTGGCCTTCATCCCTACCTCCCCTACCCCTACCAGATGTTCTCCTCTGGCTATTAGTCATTTAGCAACTGCTTTTATCCAAAGCGACTTACAGTGACTTCAGTAAATGTCGGTAAAGGGTACAATATGCTAATTGTTTCAGTTTGAAATGTGCCCTTAAACACATTCTGTCATGTAGCTAGCTTTACGGCTACAAGGATCTAGCTTAATCACTCAGACTCTGCAGCAGCATAGAGAAATCTCATGTAGGGTTTTCTTAGCAAGCCTGGCTGGTTGAGAGTGGGCAGAGTATTAAGTGAGTAAGGAGAGGGAGGGGTGAGGAGCAGAGTGTTTTTTTTTTGTTAGACAGGAGCTAGCTTGAAATTGCAAATCTTGCATATTGTATGTTTAAGAACCAGGTACAGGTTAGGCATCTAACCAGAGATGTAGTTCAAGGCAAACAGGATTATTTGTTACATATATTGACTAGTTACAGTGACCCAACGTGTTGGACGTCCAGGTGAATAGTGATGATTTGACGGCTCATTCTCAAATTTTGTTACAAATCTAGCCACGTCATTTTCCTCTGGTCAGTAAAACATCCAGGACACTCACGTTTGCAGCGCTGCGTTTGTGGCGTTGATGAGAGCTGCATCGGCCAGTTTCTCCAGGATCAACAAGACGCAGTCCTGCTTTCCCTGTAGAGAGGGGCAGGTTAATGAAACACAGACGGTCCGTTACAGGAAGGGGAAAGTAAAACCTATGCCATCTAGGTGTATCACACCAGAGCTGAGCAAGGTAACACATTGAATTTTCCATTGACCATTTTTTTTTTTTATAAATACTAGTTTAATTCGCAAATGAACTATGACACTGGTGACCCATTTCAGATAGATAAAGTATTAAGCTATGAGCAACTATCAAAAAACGTGGTTTTGGTCAAGGTACAAGAGTGTGTTCAGGAACGTAATTTAAATCACCCCAAGATATAAAATTTCTTTTTGCAATACAGCCTATAATGTTATTTTCACAAAAAGTCTCTATGGGGAAAATCGAAATACACCTGAGAGTTTGAATACAACCAGCAGGAAAAGCCGTTTCACCTCCCCATTGGACTTAATACAGGCTTGAGGGGATCCCCACTTAGCGGACACTTACTTTACTGCAGGCCAGGTGAAGGGCCGTGTTGCTGTCTTTATCCGTCAGACTCAGATTGGCATCAGTGCTGGTCAACAGCACCTCTGGAGATGAACAAAAAAATTATAATCAGTCATGACCATAAGAAACTATATATACACATGTGGCCACATAATCACAAAGACACACAGGCTCTCGCGAGGGTATCGGCAGAGCAAACAATGTATCATTCCAGTCTTTACCAAGGACCCCGACTCTGCCCTTCTCCGCCGCCATCATCAGGGCCGTGCGACCCGATTGGTCGACGGCATCGACTGGTGCATCATGGGAGAGGAGTAGCTGGACACAGTCCACGTGACCCGAGAAGGCTGCCGCATGGAGGGGGGTCCTGCCGGAGAGAGAGGGAGGATGAGTTTTAAATAGCAGCAACGCAACAGTGTACTTCCTGGATCCCATTTGGTCGTAGCGTACCTGTCCTTGGCATCCTTACAGCTGGTGATGTCAGACCCCATGGCCTCCAGCAGCAGGGAAGCGCAGGGCTCGTGGTCATTCACCCTGATCACAGAAAGTAATAATGATTTTGTATGATCCCACTTGCTTGCCGGTTACCTCTGCTGAGTGCTGATATGTCAGACTGTTAAGCTGGCCCTACACTCTGGTCAGATGGATTTAAATGTTTATCATCTTAAATCACATTGCACGCGGTGTCATGTTCCTAACATTAAAGCGCAGTATGTGTGGCGTAAATGTCTTTGAAATTTGAAACAACGGTAGAGAGACCACGTACACAGCACAGTGCAGGGGAGTAAAGGGATTCCCATCGATGCAGCGGCAACCTTTCTGCTCCAACAGGACCTCCACACAGCCCTCATGACCTGCACATGTGACAGAGGAACCCGCATGCACGTTTAAAGAAAACAATAAGGTTGTAACCAGGTAAATTAGCAGATGCTAACCACTAGACTATCGTACCCCTCTGTAGTTAAAGTGATGACAATCGGATCTTAAAACGTTAAATAACCATTACATATCACAGAGGGATGTAGCCACTATATACCTACCAAATATCTTGTCCAGAAAATGTAAAAAAGTATATTAATATACATCTCAAAGTCAGCTAATAAACTCTCCATCACATTAAATTGGCAAATGGAAAGCGTTCCGCGGGGCCGTACCGTAATAGCAGGCCCAGTGCAGGGGTGTGTACCCCGCGCGGTCCTGCAGCGGGGGCAAGGAGGGGGGCTCCGAGCACGCTATGCCCAGCAGCTCGCTCAACCAGGAGGCGTGGCCCCGGGCAGCCGCCAGGTGGATGGCTGTGCGGCCGCGCGCGTCGCCTAGCAACACAGAAGCCTCCTGCTCCAGCAGACACTGGATGCACTCCTCCTGACCGCACAGCAGCTGGAGGGGAAGAGGGGGAGCGAGGGAGAGAATATCAAAGAGAAGATTTGGAATGGGAGATGAGGCCGCAACAATAGCGCACCAGAAGCACTGCACTATAAGGCTCTGTAGAATAATTGTTCTAATAATTGACTCCTTATGTTCCATTATGTTATGCACATATTCTTATCAAGGGGTCTTGCTGACAATGTCTGCGGTGTGTTGGTTTGACTGCTGATTAGATGTACTTCTCAGGAAGTGGGACGACTTAAAAGATCGACGTTTAGACATAAAAGGATATGTCATTTGAAGTGATTCAACGCCATTGAACACATGCACACACGAGTGTTTACCCCGAGATGCAGGGCAGTGAGGCCGTGGTTGTCGGCCATGTTGGCGTTGGCTTCTCTCTCCAGCAGCAGAGACACTGCGTCCACGTGACCTCCGGCTACGGCCAGCATCAGAGGACTCCTGGAGAGAGTGAGTGAGTGAGTGAGAGTGAGAATGAGAGTGACAGCGAGAGAGAGAGAGAGAGAGAGAGAGAGAGAGAGAGAGAGAGAGAGAGAGAGAGAGAGAGAGAGAGAGAGAGAGAGAGAGAGAGAGAGAGAGAGAGAGAGAGAGAGATAGAGAGAGAGATATTAGGAGTTGGCAGCTGAGGAGAGTAGAGCAGCAGGAGGAGGAGGAGAAGAGAATGAGGCAGGAGGAGGAAACTCACTGGCCCTGGGAGTCAGCGGCGTCCACTAGGTCTGCACTGTCGGGGTCGTCCAGCAGGAGGCGCACACACGTCGTGTGACCATTCATCACTACCAGAGAGAAAGAGACGTTGGAGAAAGACTTGTGTTAGCAAAACCGGACTCATGTGAGGATCAATGAAATGAAAACTTTATAAAGAAAACAATCACAGAATGAAAGCAAAACATTTTGTAAACCGACGTATCAATGAAATGAAAACTTTATAAAGAAAACAATCACAGAATGAAAGCAAAACATATTGTAAACTGACATATGAGGGACCCTTACGCCTTATGTAAATATAAATCACAAGTAAGCCAGGTGTAGATGTGGCTGAGCCCTACCAGCTAGGTGGACTGCGGAGCGTCCGTACTGGGTGTCAACGGCGTGCGGCGACGCCCCCTGGCTGAGGAGTGTGTGGACGCAGTCCGTGTGTCCCCGGAGGGAGGCCAGGGCGAGGGGTGTCCGGCCGGCCTCGTCGCCCTGGTCCACCTCCCTGGCCCCCTGCAGCAGGACCTCCAGCGCCTGGGCGTGGCCGTGGTAGGCCTGAAAACGGGTGGCGGGTTGAGGAAACGCAAGTGTGATTCGGTTTGATACACTTTATAAACCGCTAGAACAGACACTGGAAGCCATCACATACATAAATGACATATGGACAACGAGCATGACGGCGAGAGAACCCATCTGGGATCAGAAATAAGACACAGGAATGCACAGTCCTATTTAAAAACACTGATCAGCTCCTGTACTTCAGACATCCAGTAATGAGTATTTTACAATATTATTGTCCCCAGCACCGGCATCAACATAATGGTCTAAAACCTAAATACATGAAGAAAAAACCCCTGCTAAGAAGGAGTTAAGTGCAATTGCATTGCTTCTGTCGGTAGGTTCAGAGTACAGCATAGATAGCGTGGGGAGGAGCGTCACTGACAGATGAAATATGCCAATGACGCTGAATATAAGCGTGTGTATGTGTGTTAAAGAGGCATGTTAGGACCAGTCACTGGCGGGTTGACTTGAAATAGAGGAATTAAAGAAAGTGTGAATCTGCACACGTATCTAATCTTGATAGACTTGTTTTACATTAAAATGATTAGAGTACATTACAAAAAGCGTCAGGTCATGAAACGCAAGGCTCCCGAGTTGGGTAACTCTTAACTTTCAACGTTTATGACAATTTGTCATGTAGAATGAGCAATTTTCTCATTTTGTTTGTTGCGTCAAGTGCGCGCGCGTGCGTGCGTGTGTGTGTGACTCACAGCAAGGTGCAGAGGGCTCCTGGCACTGGGGGAATCGGGCTCTTCTTGGTGGCTCTCGCCCCTATCCAGCAACTTTACAGTAAAAGTACCACAAAAATTAACCACAAACTTAGCTGAAAGCTTCACAACATATCATAGTAAATCATCAATCAACAATTTAGATTGAATTCATATGGCAGGCTGAAAAATGTGTTGAGACCTAGTCATCTGTTATGCATGTGCTATGTTTTAGTTGTTTTACCATTCATATTATAAATCTTAACTATTTTATTCTGTTTCCCTCCAAACCCTTGAAAGCGGACAACAACAGCCTACAATGTGGTTGCCATGTGTTCAACAAATTGCCTGGAGATATCCCATAATGAATCAATTTCCTGTCACATGGCCCTCAGTAGGCGCATAGAACATCATCACGTGGTGTTTGTTGTGTGTTAGTGCAACAATGTGTGTGTGTCTGTGTATGCTTGTGTCAATGTTCCCTTTCATTTTTTCAACTGTCTGAGCAAACACACAAACCCCCTGAGAATGACGTGGAGCACTGACATGTTGACAGAATGTACCGTTAATGACGTTCATTGACTGTCTAACTAAACAAACTTGACCGCATCATATTATTGGCTGGACATCGTTGGGCATGGTTTTATCGATAATTATTGTGCCTGTCATCTGTCTCTCACTGAATAGACTAATCAGTTGAATGGTAAGATTACGTCACAACAGGGTATAAAATAAATAGTTATTAGGTTATTTTATCTCCAGTACAACACGTGTTTCACCTTACCCCTTAGAGGAAAAACAAATGGGAATGGAAATTTTATGAGCTGCAGATATTTGTTGTGCACGGGGCACTTGGTTTAGTGTGCAATTACGTATGCACGCAGTTTAGAGGAAACACGTGTGTTTTATGTATGTTTTGTGAGTGTGTTTGTGTGTTTTGTGTGTGTATTTGTGTGTGTGTGTGTTGTGTGTGTGTGTTTGTATGCGTGCGTGTGTGCATGCATGTGTGCATGTGTGTGCGTGCGTGCGTGCATGTGTGTGTCATGTGTATAACTGACCAGCTCTAGACAGTGTCTGTGTCCATATGCAGCAGCATAGTGCACAGCGCTGTAGCCCTGCTTGTCTTTGAGGCTGGCTGTCGCTCCACTCTGTAACAGGAACTCTAAACATCTGCACACAACACAACACAACACATGTGAGTACAACAAACAGTAGGCCGCACCACACACAGACACAGCCCACCGATATAAATACAACACACAGCACACACACACACACACACACCAATATTAACACAATAAACAGTAGGCAACCCACACACACACAGAAACACTACAGAATACTCACCACAAGAGTGCAAAAAAACATAAAGGAAGTTGTTACAATGTCTTAACAATTCTTCATGTCTATTTCAAAAAGAGCAGTTTGTTTGTTTGTTTGCCAAAATGTCGCCTACTGCCTATGATACTCTAGACGTATGCACATGACACTAACAGAACAAAGGTGTGAACGTACATATCCTCATGCACATGCTACTCTGTTTAGCTATCTCCATAGCAACCCCTCCCCCAGACATGTTCTGTACTGAACCTTGTTAGCGAAAACATTTATCTAACGCCTCCTCACAGGTTTAGAGTGTGAGTTCTCCTACAATACTGAAGGGGGCAGTGTGGCGCACGCAGTGCACAGAAAGATCTGAAACCTCAGCCGAACTCTGTATTATATCGGATCACTGCAGGCAGGGGCAGGCATGGGAAATCAGCTCCACAGACAATGGACAGCAGAGTCTAATGAAGTGAGTCATGATCATGGTATCTTAAAGGACATGAGACTCACAGCGCCGCCTCCTTCTCCCTCTCCGCTTGGACGCCATCACTCTCCGGCTCCAGGTTCTGCCGTCGTCTGTAGAGGAGAAGGAGGAGCAGAGGGATGGAAGGTGAGACAGACAGGGGAGGGAGGCTAGACACGAGGCCAGGCGATGAAGCCCTCATAGTGGTTCTCAAATAGCGACGACGTACATAGGTCTCTGACTGGAGTGTAAATAGGGAGGAGGCCACGGCTTTGCTTTTATATAACCCCCGGTTACCATGGAGAGTCACGTGTCAAGTCATAACATGTGGCAGAACAGTTTGACAATGAGGGCAGCCAGGGTCAGAATAGCCGTTCTATGTTTGATACAAAAAAAATAAAGTCCATCACTCTTTCCAGTAGAGTCTGAATGCTCCTTATTTGGTTTGTTTGTTGCCCGTTTCTGGTGCAGTTACATGACTAATTTGCTGATTTTCAACCAGCTTTGGATCATTACAATGTGGTTAGAATATGCACTACTTTAGAATTCTTATGGCAAATGAACGGGGAGATCCGGGTGCAGGTACAATGGAGATAGTTAAACATCGTTCATTTGCATTTACTACCCACATTGTAATGATACAAAGCCAGTTGACAATCGGCAATGTATTCCTTTAAGAATGGTCGAAGCTGTGTGTGTGTGTGTGTGTGTGTGTGTGTGTGTGTGTGCTAGTGTGCGTGCTAGTGTGCGTGTGTCTCTCACTGACCTCCTGTCCAGGTCAGACGCCGCGGCATAGTGCAAGGCAGAGCGCCCCCATTGGTCGGTGGCGTTGATGCAGATTCCACACGCCACCAGGGTCTCCAGGCACTGGTGGTGCCGGCTGGCTGCCGCGTAGTGGAGGGACGTTCTGGGGGAGGGGGGAGGGAGAGAGAGAGAGATAAAGATATGGGGTAGGGGGAGAGGGAGGGTGGAGGAAAATTCAGATTTCAAGCACATTTGTGTACATGCTCAATGCCGCACGCACGCACGCCACATACACACACATGCACACACACACACACACACACACACACACACACGCCGTCTCGAATTAGTCTAATACTAATTAATGCACTGTATTTTCATTCAAGATCCATACATATGCTTATTATGCACATACACATCCTTTTGCATGTGGACATGCAGACATGCAATAGCATGTTTGTATTCCAATAAAGTGGAAATGACATCAGACATCAGTCATTCTCAATACCAACAACTGGACTTTTCAGAAGAGAAGAAAATGGAGCCCAAGAAACCCAAAGTCAAGTAGGTAGATATGATGGTCTATGCATCCTAACCATCGTGTTTTCTATGTTTTGTGACACAATTAATGTAAAAAAATGTGGAACCTATTTCTTCTGTTTAATGACGGCAACCAGTAAGCGATGTCTGGGGATTCAAACCCATGACAGAAAAAGCACAGACCTGCCACACTTGTCCCTGCGGTTGTGGTCTCCCCCGCTGCTCAGGACCAGCTTCACACACTCCACATTGCTGGACGAGGGGAACACGGACAGGGAAAAGGTCTGAGAGGATTCACACACAACTGACATGATTCACACATCTTCCTCACAGAGGTTAATAGCTGTCAAATAGGAGCAGGTCCCTTCCAGCCTGATGTTGATGTATTTTTTGTAATTGATTCTTGAACAGGATGCTAGTACACTAGCATGGGAGTCCAAGTGTGTGTGTGTGTGTGTGTGTGTATACACATGTGTATGTGTGTTTGAGTGAGTGAGTGAGTGTGTGAGTGTGTGTGTATATATATACACATGTGTATGTGTGTTTGAGTGAGTGAGTGAGTGAGTGAGTGAGTGAGTGAGTGAGTGAGTGAGTGAGTGAGTGTGTGTGTGTGTGTGTGTGTGTGTGTGTGTGTGTGTGTACATACCCTCCCGCGGCGGCGGCGTGCAGGCAGGTCCTCCCGAGGCTGTCAGGGGTGTCTATCTGGAAGCCTGCAGACAAGACTGAGGCATTAAACATTACCCCTAACCTCCGACCTGCAGGGGGTAGCACTAGGATCCCCCCCCACCCCACCCCACCCACATACACACTACTAACACGAAAGAAACACAGAGGAAGAAGACAAGCAGGGTGGACAATATACAGTCACATAGAATAGAGAGAGACACGCACACACACAGTGAATGAGTGAGTATAAGAGAGAGTGAAAAAGGGGAGAGAGATGGGGGAGAGAGAAAGGAAGCGAAGGGGGGGAGAGAGAAGGGGTGAGAGAAGCTGGGAAAGAAAGAGAGATAGAAGGGGGGAGAGAAAGAAGGGGGAGATGGAGAGGAAGAGAGAAGGGATGAGAGCGATTAATAAGACAGAGAGAGCAAGAGGGAGAGAAGGGAAGAGAGAGAAGGGAAAAGAGAGAGAGGAGGGTAGAAAGACAAGTGTTAGTATGGTGGTGGGGGCAACAAGACAACATGACCATGTTAGGTGAGAGCGTGCACGGGAGAGCAGTGCGCAAACACATCAGGGGAGATCAGAGTCACAGACAGAGAGAGCACAAGCCCAGAGCAACGGCTATTGACACACAATTACCCGACAAAAAGACACAGAACCAGAGGCTGAGAGACAAGAAGACACCGTGTTGACAGAGTTGAGTGGGAGGTGGGGAGAGGGGTAGCAACGGCTGCAATATTCAAAGCACTAGGAAACTTCGTCAATTTGTTGCTTATTTCAGCAAGGACAGAGGTCTGCACATCTGTCACATCGTCCTAAGGATCAATACATGTGACCGGCTCCCATTCATGATCTGTCTAAGATCCTTTATACATGTTTCACTGGGGCCACCACCTGTATATAAAAATTGACAGCTTGAATAGCAGCACTTATTGGTAGTAGCGCAAAGGTCTTGATTGCGGGAAATTTATCTTGATTCTTACATGCACTTCTATCACACTCCAACACACCGGCACTACTAGTTTGGATGTGCGAGTCTGTACAATTCAAGCCTCTTCCTGTATGCAAACAAATGGCATGGATTTGTGGAATCTCTTTGGATAGAAGCGTCCATCCAATGGCATATACATTGGATGTCCTCGTCGAATTGGGAATTGTGTAAAAAAGGACAGGCTTGTCTGTTGGGAGGACACGGAGCACATAAGTGATGAGTAACCCCCCCTCTCACTGAGGCTTTGTGTGGCTCTGGAGAAGTGTGACTCCAATCTGGCCCGGGCTGAATGCCTGTGCTTGTCCAGGAATCAACCCGCAGAGAGAGACCAAACCACGAGGGGTCCAGTTTCCATGCTCTGCAGCGAGGAAATGACTCTCATATTTTCAGAAGAGCCCTCGTTGAAACTCAGTATACTGTACGTCTCACCCATTTGTCCTACAATAAGCACTGGACAATCGGTTGGACACTGACGCAAGATTCCTGACCGTTCCAATTATTATGAAACACATTCTATGCGTTATGCTTCTTTAATGAAGAAAAACATTTCAACGTTTGTGGATTACTTCCTGTAAGGGTCCATGGCCAAGGGTTCATGGGTAATGTAGTTTCTTTGGTACCTGAGGACAGGAGCTTCCTACAGCAGTCCGAGTGGGCGTTCAGGGCAGCCATGTGGAGGGGGAACATTCCATGGACCCCTCGCCTGCACACATATCGGACAGAAGGCGAAAGGTCATCGATGTAAAAGCGTTGGAGGGACAGGATTGTAAGCGCGTGTTCTGAGGAAGGAAATCCATAACCCACCGCGTGCAGTCGGCTCCGCTGGTGATCAGTGTGTTGATAAGCAGCTCGTGACCATAGCGGGCGGCAATGTGGAGAGGAGTGTTGCCGTCCTTGTCCACGCAGTCGATTTCCCCGCCTAGAGCAGCAGAAACCACAGGGAGGTTAGATGCTGGGAAAGACTCACAACAACCAAGAACACTCCATCCATGACAAGTATTGAAAAAAGTATTTATTAATATATATATATATATATAATATTGTTAATACATATTTATTATATTTGTATTGCTATTTTTTGTATAATCTGTATTTGACTTTAATTCAATTAAAGACAAGTGGTGTCACCGTTCTGGATGAGGGTCTGGGAGCGCGTAAAGCGCCCGTGCACAGCCGTCATGTGTAGAGGACTCTTCCCATCCCGACTCTGTCCCAGGAAATAAAAGAGGAAACTTTCAGAGTTCAAGGGATGCCATTGATGCATCACACACATGGATGACGTCAACACTAAGCAGCCACAACATGACTCAAATGGAAGAAACTCCTGGCCTGAATTTAGGAGCCACAATGTTTTCAGCTGCCATTTCCCCTCTTGAATCAATACAAAGTCTAGCAAGATCCATTAGAGCATTTAAAGAAGGGCCACAACAATGGTGCAGGGTATGTTAGGCCTATCAATACTGTGCATATAAAAAGCATTTGTTAATAGGTAAAGGTAGGTAAAGGTAAAGAATTAACTCCGATTTGTATTAAAAGTGTGCGACAAATCAGATCCAGTCACTTATCTATAATAACTGTTATTAAGTTCATTATTAATATGACTACAAACAACAAGGCTTGTCATTGATGGTTAGTTGAGAATTCCTTTCTAGCACAACCACAGACACACACACACACACACACACACACACACACACACACACACACACACACACACACACACACACACACACACACACACACACACACACACACACACACACACACACACACACACACACACACACACACACACACACACACACACACACACACACCCCTTCCAGAAACTCCCAGGAAGGAGGAATCCCTCACTCTGCGATCCTTCCCAAGGTTTCTTCCTTGATAATTAAGGGAGTTTTTACTTTGTTTTTGGAGGAGTGAGGGGTACGGGTGTGTCATAAAATGTGGCCTACCTGTGAAGCCCTTTGAGACTGGAACTGTAATTAAGGGCTAAACAAATAATACTTCATACACACTCACACACAAACACCCGTTCACAGTACCTGGACATTGACGTCGGCCCCGTTGTTGACCAGGAACTCCAGGCAGAGGGCGCCGTGCGTGGAGGCGGCGGCGAAGTGCAGCGGTGTGAAGCCCTTGTTGTTGGACTGGCCCACGTTGGCGCCGTAGTCGATGAGCTCGCTGACCACGGCGTCCTGCCCGTTGAAGCACGCCACGTGCAGCGCCGTGTTTCCAAACGCATTGGACTCGTCTATCTGCGGGTGACATTACTTTTAGACAGGAAACAAAGAGTCATTGTGCAAAAAAACAACATCGTTTTTTGTGGTCACTTTTGGTGAGTCGGTTTACATGGATATCATAGAAGTAAAACAAACATGTCTTTCTTTTAATTGTATTTCTTATTTGGCAAGCTGAGGAAGGATAACCAGCTGAAACGACCATACCAAATAAGAAACAAAGTATTATTAGAATTATTTTTATTTTGAAGTCAAGGGTACAGAAATGTGTACATCCCAGCCATAAAAAAAGAAAAAAGGAATGGGTATATACGTATACATGTATATATGCATGTGTGTGTGCATGTGTGCATGTGTGTGTGTGTTCGGCATACGTGTATGTATGTGCGTGTGTGGCCTACCTCTACGGCCAGGTTGAGCAGGTGTCGGACCACAGCGATCTGGCCGCTGGAAGCAGCTGTGTGCAGGGGGGTGTAGCCCCGCTTGTCCTTGCAGCCCACCTCGGCCCCCTGACTCACCAGCAAACACACCACGTCTAGGTGGCCTAATGAAGCCACACACACTTATTTAATATATAACCTAACTGGAGACAGCATGCCAAGATGGCTGGCTCTTACTTTCAATGAAACCAACAGGCCCTTCAAATGAAGCATGGGCATTAGGGTGGGCTGTTTCTGTAGTACGTCTATGAACTAACAATAAGCCCTGCTTGTAGGCGTTTCAGAACAGCAAGCAGGTAATGGGAGCCGAGATGGTGTGGAAACTTTTGAATGCAAGTTGGAAATAAACCACAGTACTCAAAAACTGTTGTTGAGACTGAGGTTGTAGAGAAAGAAGAAACATGTTGAACCTCTAAAAATCCCTCTAAGCAATACGACAATGTTTCCAACATGTTTTTGATGAAATAGCCATCTTTACGCAATATTGTTTTCCAGAAAGCTTTGCACAAAATCTCTCACTTTTTGGAGAGCCGGTTTTACATCCACCATCGAGCCAAGCAACTACAAGCTGCTCACTCTCACACACGTACATATCGTCATGGAACCAGCATGCATTCTTCAAATTGTGTAGTGGATGGAAACCAGTCTGTCCCATTTATCTTTACACCTTACTCCAAATGTATAGAATATCACGTGGTTCACACTCAGCTCTTTCTGACGTCTCTCATCATACCTCAGCAACATGAGATGGAAGCGCCCCGATGAATCACAGTTGTTTTGAAATTACAGGCTCTATCTGGCATATTAGAGGACTCGGCTAGCGATCGATTGTGCATAACAGCTGTCCTTCCTGGAAAGGAGCGCGCGATGAGGGGATGGGATGAATACAGTTTCAATTTCTTCTTACCCATGAAAGTGGCCCAGTGCAGTGCCCGACCGTCCTTCTTATCGAAGGCATTAATGTTGGCTCCTTTGGCTATGAGCAGGTTCACCATCTGACACACAGCACAGACGATTGGGGAAGAGGGATGAGTCAGGGATGCATCTGTGTTTGTTTGTAGTGCGTTTGTGTCCATTCACATGTACATTTATGCATTTGTTTATGTTCACATATACGAATGGGCACATTTTGCTTGTGTCACTCAAAGTGTAGGTGTGAGGTGGGGCGGGAGTACATTCTATTTATAGGATTTATGGGATTTATTTTAACCTTCTAAATCTAGACGTGCCACTTTCTAAACAGGCTTGGGGACAGAATCAAGGAGGATAACAGTGAACAGAAATCATGTATGTGCCCATACTAAGAGTAGCTTCAATCTGTATGGGGTGAATTTAAAAAAACAACAGGAGACACAAGGACGAAGCCGAGCAAGACGGAAGCAAGCCTAGGAGAATGCCGAACATCAGGAAGTGCCTTGGCGGAGCGGGACTCCACCCGTACCTCGGTGTGGCCATTGAGCGCGGCGTGGTGCAGCGCGGTGCGCCCGCCGCGGTCCGACACGTTGACGCTGCTCAGCAGGGGCACGATGACCTCTGCGCAGCGCAGGGCGTTGTTGGCCGCAGCCACGTGCAACGGAGTCTGCCAGTTCTTGTCGCGTGCGTTCACGTCCGCAGAGTGGCGAATGAGCACGCGCACCCCCTCCTAGAGGAGAAGAGCAGAGGGGGAAACAAGGGGTGAGGGGAATGGTGAGGCATGTGAGAGAGTGAGTGAGCGGGACAAACAGAAGGAGAGAGAGAGAGACACACAGCTAGAGAGAGACTGTGTGTGTGTGTGTGTGTGTGTGTGTGTGTGTGTGTGTGTGTGTGTGTGTGTGTGTGTGTGTGTGTGTGTGTGTGTGTGTGTGTGACAAATGGAAAGATTCAAGTTCCTTAAAAGTAGCCCTACACCAAAATATCACAACAGCATCAGACTAAGGCATTGTTGTGATTGTTTGTTTGGTTGACATTCTTGTCAGAGATGACTCCATCCATGCAGTTAGATTTATTATAGTTTATGATCAGTCGTACAGTGCTGACAGGCAACGTGTGATTCTTTGTTTAAAATCATGCATTGAAACATCAATCAAGGTGAATCTGCTCCAACGATGACTCAAAGCCATAGAAACTACGTGAGTCACACTTGTGAATAACATGTCTCACTTAAACATTCTGATCAACTATAAATACCAGTTATGCCACCACAGTGAGATGCTTATAACACTTGCACTATAGTGTATGTGTAGTGTGTGTAGTGTGTGTATTGTGTGTGTACGTCCTGCATTTGTGTGTGTGTGTGTGAGTGTGTGCGTGTGCTATGTGCGTGTGTGTGTGTGTGTGGTGCGTCCGTGTGTGTGTGTGTGTGTGTGTGTGTGTGTGTGTGTGTGTGTGTGTGTGTGTGTGTGTGTGTGTGTGTGTGTGTGTGTGTGTGTGTGCATCTACCTCACTACGAGATGCCACAGCGCGGTGGAGAGGAGTGAGCCACATGTTGTCTTTGGCGTTGACCCGGGCTCCTGGCGAGGAAGAGGACAGGGATGAAGAACCCATATAACCACAATCGTGTGAAGAACAAGACACAAGCTGTGTGATCCACAGCAAGAGTATATTTGTGCTCAATGATTTGAAAAAGACAATCTTCTCACAGATAGAGGACTGCAGAGTGAGAAATCTGGTGATATAAAATAGGGAAATAATGAATATGGCGGAAGCAACAACATGTTCTGGATTTAGGAGAAGGTTAGGGGCTGTGCACAATGAAACAAAAACACATTGAAAAGAAAGAAGAGAGAGAGAGAGGGGCAGACAGACGAAGGGTGTATACTTAGTGTACCAGAGAGGATGAGGAGCTCTGTGATCTCGGCATCGCCCAGGAAGGCCGCGGCGTGGAGCGGCGTACGCTTCTCGGCATCCTGGCAGAGGGGAACATCAGTCCATTAGTCAAGGTCTATTATTCATAAGCGCTTCATGAGGGCCATGTGGGCAGATCTGTCAGACCTCCTGTCTGGATGGTGTGGCAACCTTCTCTTCCCTGGGATGAGATGCAGAATTTGATCCTTTTTTTGAATTTTATTTTGATGATCGGCAATGTTGCTATAGTTTGAAACGGTTGCGAGACGTACAAAATGTACATAAAAAAACCATTGATGTTAGAAACCTCTACTCTTATTGTACACATACTTTATATTCTTTGCATAGGACACAGAGTGACCTCCAACCCTGGCGTTCTCAGGAGGGAACACCTGGAAGAAGATGCTTCCGATCTTTGTATATAGGCGAGAGAGGGTGGGACTAATGGAGCGGACAGAGCGGATATTCGTCGAGGGGTGGGAAGCTGCTGCAATCGCTTCAATGGAGAAATAACATAGATTTCACACGTTTCCGATATTGCTTTGTCAAAAAATGTCATGCTGCTTATCAATGTCATTGACGATGTTGGTCTTGCTCTGGGGACTGGTACCTGACAGCCCACACGAAATAAGAGAACGGAAATTGTACTTCTGTAGACCGGAAATACCATGACCTTCTCTCAGCCTATACACAGAGACAGCCTGTGATATCAGGCTATAGGCGATGAGATAAGCTATGGGGCCTGGCAGTGTCAATATGACTATAGTTCTAAACATAGCACAGGTGCACACCCCGCACACAAACGCACACACACAATGTGTGGGCATCCCCCACTCAATGTCCATCTGATAGGACAAGCCAAAAGTGGTTCTCTCAATCAACGGCCATTCAAAATGGACATTGACAAGCTCCTCATTGTACTACGATGGCCAGAGCCCAGTACAAGCAGAATAAACACAGGCCACAAGGACGGCAGCCCCCCTCGGATTTCCTGTGTGTTTGTGTGTGTGCACGCCCGCGCGTGTGTGTGTGTGTCAATATAAATAAACAGCAGCCCTGGACTTCGGCCAATAACGTAGGCCCGGAACTGTGACCCCCGCCGCGACCCCTCCACTGTAGCTTCACACAGGAAGTAAAGGGCCAGGGAGCTGCAGTAAAAAAGCTCCTCTCTATCCAGCAGTCACAACAAACGTAGCAGTGTCCTTTTCCCAATAAACCCAATATGTCAAATCCAACATTTCCAATTCAGAGTCGTGTATGTTGGGGAAAAAATGGTGTAATAAAGGCGTTGGGATCTCACCAGAGCATTGATGTCTTCGGACTTGTAGATGAGCGTTCGGATCTCCTCGGGATCTCCATTGAAGATAGCCTGAATGAGCGGAGGCTGGGGGGGGGGGGAGAATTTATGAAAAGCCAAGCTCAGATGAAAATGGAAAGATCTTTGAACAACAGTGTTTCTTTGTGTACAGGAGCAACGAGACTAGGAGTGAGCTAGCCACCAACTCTGAGGTGATGAATGTATTAAGGCTGTCTTGTTATTTAAGCTAGATCTTGAGGCTACATCTGAGGTGGTGATCACACTTATCTATTGCATATGTTACCCAAATAGAACTACAGCATTGTACCACGCACTGGCGTTTGTATGACTGTGGCCTTAGCTATCGGGCACAGAAAATGTACCGCTATGAGGATTTTAAATCCACTGTCACGGTTGCAACGTTGCTTTGTCATTCGCACAAAAAAGTTAGAAAGGCATGCGAAACAAAGAGTAAGTGTTGATAAACATAGAGGAGATACAAACTGTTGTCATGATAACAACATTGTCCTTGCCACTTGTTACAGAAGAATGAGAACAATAGCAGAACTGGAACGGAACTTATTTCTAGCACAAAATCCTATAGTTGATCCCTTAAACAAAAGCAGCATTCAAAGGGAGGAGCCAAATGAAGAGCATTTATTTAGCAGAGGCCCATATTTTTCTCAACCCAGATCCAAGATCTAAGGTAAATAGAGGTGGTAGATAAACAAACACATTTCCATGCTATCTGTGTCTTTCAGCATTCCCCGTAAAAGGTCAGCTCACTGAGAAACCCAGTGGGAGGTATGTGAACTTGACATTAATAACATGCCTTCGACATCCACAGTCTAACATATGGGGAGACGCCCTTGTCTCTTAACTCAACAAGGTAGGCCACATATTTATACAGCTATAGCCCAGCCCAAGGTGGATAATTAAAACAGTCAAGACAGAATTAACTAAAATATGTGGGTTATAAATATTGAATTCCGCTCTGAACAAACAAACTGTGTGATACTCTTTCCCTAATGAGTTCTGGATCAATGTGTTTCGACCTTAGATAGATAGAGGTGTAGCAAACATAGATAACAATTTGGATTCAGTGCTGATTAATCAGTTTGTGAAGAAGTCGGCTCAGTTCTGCTTCCTGTATGTTTCAGTCACATCTAGCCACACTTCCTGTTACACAGTCTCTTCTCAGAAGTGCCAGAGAAAGAGAGAGAGCGCGGAACCAAAGAGAAAATGTTTCACTTCTATTTAAAAACCACCCAGGCTCACTAGTACACATGCACAAAAAACTAAAAACTAAAAACACTTCCTCATTTGAGTCATTTCAATGTTCATGCTCTGTCAAGACTGTGTTATTAAGCATCACATCAGCAGGTTGTGGTGGGTCTCACCCACGCTACTAAGAATCGCGCTGTGATTGACAGACGTTGCAATGTTAGAGATAGTTAAGCTTACGCATAAGGTTAGGTTTAAGTATTAGGTTAGAGATGGTTAAGTTTAAGGTTAGGTTACAGATGGTTAAATGTAGGTATTGGGTTAGAGAAGGTTAAGTTTAGGTATTTGGTAAGAGATGGTGAAGTTTAGGTATAAGTTAAAGATGGTTAAGATGGGGAAAACTACAGGGCTGCCATGTTTTCACTTGCACACCTTTCCAAGCGAGACGACACCAAATGTACTGCAATAAGAAGACAAAATGTCTCACCGAGGCCTAGACCATCTCTGCTCGCTCATCTTCTATATATTATCATATGGTGTGCTTCAGTCACCCTCCCCAAGCTGCTCTCACAGCCACACATTTAAACTTGTCAAAGCTGGATATCAACGTTGCTCACGTAACGCAGGGACCAGAAATAGCACAATGTGGTTATTACAGCAAATCACTGGACCTATGCAACTGTGCTCCCGTCCTCCTTGTGCTCTGTTCTACTGGAGGGATAGTCAGGATTAGGTTGCAGTGATGAGGTGGTGCATCATGGGACTTGATAGGGAGTACAGAGCTGCTCTCTGACAACAACCCCCAGGTTCTATGGAGACATTTGGGATGAGGGCTGGAGAAATAAAGGCTCGGGAGTGGATGAATTTGAGGTGGAGGTGGTGGTGGTGGTGGAGGGGGGGCCGGGATGCAGTGGTCCTGAATGAGAACATTCCCCTAAACCCACATCACCAGCACCCTTCCAAGCTATCTAAAGACTTCTCAAACACAGGAGCTCATTGTTGCAGCATCAACGAACACACACACACGCACACATTTAGTCAGGGATGTAACACCACACACACACACACACACACACACACACACACACACACACACACACACACACACAAGCTTATTGGCTCAATACAAATAAGGCAGACATTTTTCTCCAAGAGATCTGTCCAGTAAGTCATTATCTGCCGCATAACCTAGATATCCACTCGTTGTCCACAGAAAACACACTCTGTAACTAGTAGCTGTATCCTCCCCAATATTCATATTGAGATCCACTGTGTGCTGCTTACTCATGGTTAGGTCTCAATGGGGTTCAATGTGAGGTGACAAACAGATAGAGCTCCTCAACCTATTTAGGTGCCACCCCCAATACAGATAGCGATCATTCATTGAGCGTTCAAATGCTATTGGTCTATTCATCGAAAAAGCATTGAATGTTATATCCAAACTCTTCTTGTGATGGAATATTTAACCTGAACTCCACACCCAGTAGGCAGCAAATCTACACTGGCAAAAACATTATTTAAATCCTACTTGACACATTTCAATGGGTAGCTATGGTAAACCGTAAACAGTCAAAGTAAGCAGATTTTGCAGACAAAAAAGGAATACATTTATATTAAACAATAGCCTATATTAGAATATACAGAGTTTAGACATTATGTACACTATTACAGATTGGTGAGCTACTAGCTTTTGAGTTAGTCAACAAATGTGTGTAAAGCACCAAAAGAAAACCACTAAGGTAAGGTTTAGCAGCCAGAGGTTTTTGTGTTCTTGTGAAACAAACACATGATTCAAGATGGACTAGCTAACCCTTTCTGTCACTATCAAATGTGACCCTCCCTCCCTCCCTCACTCAACCATCTTCACCGATGACTCCATATTTAGGTACGATTTTCATGTGGGTGAAAGATTATAGTGCACACATAATCATTTGTTCTGCTTTCTTCGGAGTAGGCCTACACACTGCACGCTGTGGTGCTGAGATATATATCTAGCAGCCTACATCTTGTCTAGAAATAACAGGAAGTTCCACATCTTCCTGGGCCATGAGCTCTGGGAGACCATCGGGTTGTCATCTTCCAGTCCTAACTGTTTAACGTTATTATCTGATTCGATGACTAACAATGAAGGCATTCCTAAACTGCATAATAATGACGGTACACATTGAACATCCAGTATTATAAAATGGTATTGGCTGGACTTACAATCAACACCAGATCCCTCGTAATGTAACCCATAGAGGCGCCTGGGAATCATTTATACAGCTCCATCACACACAAATCATTGTCAATTGGCTACAGTTACATTTAAGTATTGTGCTCCTGGAGATTCTTGCGAATATTTTGCAGGCAGGAAGTGTTCTTGTTATGTGCCCTGATTTCAATGTTAAAACAGCGTAGATAGAACCAAAACGCATCACCGATGCAGCGCTAACGTATATCTATGGGTTGCCCACTAGTGATCACAGATTTGCGATAATGGTTCTTATTTATTACACAGCTATTAATATTAATAGATACTGTAGAGCGTATACATGTTCGATTATGTTAAATGTAATTGTGTGTTGCAATCATATTATCACACATGGCGTAGATATGCGTTAATAACACATACTATATAGCTTGTTGGCTATGTCTAGTGCAAAGCTAGGCTAAAAGCTAGCAGGTCTACCTGGTCGGCGAGTTTGAGGACAGCCATATCTCGGTCAGCTTGGACTGCACATCCACTCTTCAAGATCACAAGACCATGTAATGTGCAAGGCTGCAAATTCAATGCCTGATTTCCTGTACGGTGTTCTCACGGTGTTTCAGGCGTGTAGATCGGGCAACTTGTGTCATACGCCTCTCTATAGGCAGCTCATAAAGGCCGGGAGAGCAGTAGGGCCATAGCCCGCTCCACTGACGCTATCTACGGCGATGGGAAGCCGAGGGAGCCGCTGTTAACTGGGCTGAGCTCGGAGGGAGGCGGGGAAGGAGGAACGGCTCTTCCGACTGATGTAAACAATCCACATGTATGGCTGTTGCAAGCAGCTCTTCGTCTTTCCGAGCCATACACCAGTACCACTTCTCCTCTACGCAGAACCAGAAAAAACAACTCTTTCAACGCTACGAAAGAAGTGGAGTGAACTCAATTGAACACAGGAAGTGCATGTTCCTCTCAGATGCAGAATTGAAAGAGTATGCGGTGCCTGCTGCATCTAACAACAAGCTTCGCGTTGCTGCCACCCATCGGAGACACTAAAACCGGGTCAAAGCAATGCAAATGTTTTTAGAATAGAACCCACAGAACGGCATTCCCCAGATATGATGCATATCAGCAGCATTATCAGCAGCATTATCTTTTCCTTATCCGTTTTCGACGGACCTTATCTACATATAGTAGTACAGTCTTTGCAATGATTTCAAGAAAGCATTTAGAAATTACTAAAACAAAACAAAAAATACTCTACACATAAACACACATGCGCCCTGGGGATATTTTACCATCTTTAACCTCCAGTTTTGGTTCCTAGAACACACGTTTATTACGTTAATAACATACTGCGTAGCCGCATGCTTGAACAAGCACACAGAGCAGAGGATCCCATGCATGAATGGCATCTGCTGGGTCGAAGCGTGTTGGCCTCACTTTGGATAGGAAACGTGGGGGAGGGTCCTTCATTGTGTTCGTTGTGTTGGCGTGTGTGAAGTAGGGGGAGGGGGGGGGGGGGGGTCCCCTCCCCCGTGACTTCTGTGATGCATGCTAGACTTGTACTCACTGGGATGGGTGAGCAGTGAAGGTTGACCTTTAATATCAGCGTCATTTTCATCTGCATGACCTGACCTCAGACAACAGAGAAAAGAGCAGAGTGGGGGTGATCTCAAGAACTGGTACTTCCAGACCAGTCGGATGGAGTTGGCACCCTGAGAAACCGGTTGGCATCTTGAAAAATTTAGCATTTTTCCAACGTCTGGAATGCGCAATATTGTAAAACCCAATGAGCTTTGAAACCAGGTCATGCATTAGATTCAATAAATCATAGAGGAATGGACATCGTTGTCTCCGCATCCAGGATCTTGGTTGTCGTAAACAAGGACAAGCTTGTTTTAAACAAGGCCACTTGATCGGCCTCTCTTTATCTGGATGTTGTGCCTTGGCCGGGTGAAGAGGCCGACAGCACTCAAGACACTTGGCATTTGTTTAACACGGAATGCAGAAATGAGAAGGCTTGGTCACATTCATGAAACCTCTATCCTGAAGCTTGTACCTCCACATTGCTGTCGACATTTTAAACGTTTCAGCTACTGGGATGAAATGTGAAGGAATGTCATGCTCAAATATAATGGAATAATTACCCACTTGACCCAAGTTCCTTCTTTTTTTTCTAAAATGTCATCAGTCATGTTAATGGTCACAGATAGGGACCCCACATCTATGTTCGTCCCCTTAAAACCAATGTATGTACAAGGCAAAGCATTGTAAAGCCTATTTACATTTGGACCCAATGCAAAAGCACTGAGGGAAAGACCATTGTCATGTTACTATGTTTTTATTAATTCATTCCTGAGCAACTAGATGGTTCCTGGAAACATCTGAAAAGTGTATTTAGGTAAAATAAATCAGTCAAAATACAATTTTGTACACAAACATTTTATTCATTCAAATAAAGCAACAGTCTCATAAGAACAGTGTGTGTGGAAGTCTTATGGAGGGAGCAGCCAGTAGAGGCCTACCAATGCACAGAAGAAAAACCTTGGGATATTTAAAAACAATTGGACAATGCTTAATTGCTCAACCATAGCTACCTCAAGCCCTCAAACAACATTCCTTACAGAAAACAGAAAAATGTTCAAAGCAAGATACATACAGATCTATTTTGTTTTAATTCCATTAATTTAACCAATGAAAAAAATTATATAGGTGCCAGGCAACAGATACTGAAGAGTTTTGAATGGGATTGTCGACAACCTATTTAAAAAGAGAATCATGTCTAAATAAAACAGATTCTACAATTGGTCTTGTGGGACGGGTGATGACTAGGTAGGAATGAGGCAGATGGGGCAAAAGGAGAAGTGAGTTTGTATTTACAAGACGTATTCCAGCTCACAGCGGACAAAGGGGTTCTTCTCATCATTGTACACCTGTGGGTAGTGGGCGATGAGGGCGTCCTGCGAGCCGATGTAGATGGAGTTGTAGATCTTCCAATAGACGTCCCTCACTTTCCTGGCTGGGTGGAACAAACCCTGGGGGAGACAAGGCGGTACAGATTACTATCATGCAGGCGGTTTCTAGGAGGGGTAGGCTGTGGACGCCCGTGGATCGCCCCCCCACACTACACAATCCTGCCCTACAGCAACGCTTTAAACATCAACATTTTCACTTTGCAGTAAAATACATCCAACGAAGCTCAACCCACTGAAAAGCTTTAGCGCAGAGATAATTTTTCCAGCCAATGAGCAGGCTTCTGGGTCTCACCTGTAGGCAATACTGGAGCATGCGGCAGGGCCCGATGGCTACCCTCAGGCCCTCTAGGGCGCCCATGACAGCCTGGATGACGTGGGGCGATGTCTCAAAGACGTTGGGCCACACGTAGTTGAGCAGATGGTTGAGGGAGTCTTCGCAGCCAAAGCCGTAGACGCCCAGCGACATGTGCTGCACCACGGCACTCGCTGTCTGCCTGTGGACCAGGTCTCTGCCAAGGGGAAAAAAAACAAGAGAACGGTCAGCACTTTATATTTTGCAATGGTGTATCTCAAGGCCTGAAGAGATGCCTTGGGGTGGTAACAATTTTTAACGTTTCTTGGAAAGTTACGCTTTTTATTTGTAGTAGAGAGGCAACATGCCAGCCCATGCTTAAATTCTTAAACATGGTCTGTAGGACAGGCTAGTCAGTTAAGGCAGTCCGCGGCCATACCTGTCCATAAGTGCATCCTCCAGCAGTGGCGTGACTGCGTAGATGTAGTCCTTGCCCATCTCCCCGATGTATTCAAACAAGAAGGAGAGCGACTTGAGAACGCCGTTCTGCACGTTCAGCTCGGGCACGCGGTACTCGTTCATTAGCGCCGGGAGCACGGTGAAGGGAGAGCAGGTCTCGGCGACGATGGCAATGGCCACGGTGGTGCACACACGGTTCTGTCGCTCCTGCACCTTCAGGTTGTTTAGCAGGGTGGCGAGGACGTCGTGGGGGCTGTGGGACGGCAGGGCCAGGTAAGGTCAGAACAGAGACAGAATGACTCTAGGCCAATGGCATTTCCTAGATGGCAGATGCCTGCTAGTGTGGTTCTGCAGACACTCACCCAATGGCCTTGGCGATATAACCAAAGGTGTTGACCGTGGCTCTGCGGATTGCCTTCTTGTGAGCCTTGAGCAGCTCCAGCAGCTCAAAGCAGATCCTCATCCACTCCCTGGCAGATACATACTCTGCTCCTCTATAAAACACAGAGTCGTTCACATTGACTGTTTCAAGTGGAAGGCCAGAAGATGGGACTTCTCGGTCAATCATCAGTCACTAACATATTTTTCAATCCCATCACACTTACCGATCAGCAATTCTGCCCACCAGGTCAATACAATTCTCCTGCACCTTCTCGTGCCTATTCTTCAGGATGGGAGTAAGACGTGGAAGCAGGTCTTTGATTGGTGGAGTCATCTTGTGCATACCTAGAACGACAGAACCACACATCACTAGATGTTCACAGAGAGGACAGAGGAACTGCTTCATATTTATAGGAAAGGCATTCTCGGAGGGATATCAATGAACCACAGAAAAACAACCACAGATGACATGAGTTGGAGAACCAGCATCAGCGCAATGTTTTTGTCCGATACTGGCAGTAGAATATGGCGGTCTTCCATCTGACCATTCTCCTGACAGCAACAGCCCTCTGAGAGGAGAGTCTCTAGCAAGCAATTATACACACTATAGCCACTCACAGGCTTAGTGCTGGGTGATGATCTTGCATATTTCTATTCCGAAACCACACATCTGATAACAGAGGACCTGAACTGCTTCATATTTATAGAAAATACATTCTCGGACGGATATCAATAATCCACAGAAACACAACCACAGATTCATTCCGCCACAGTTGGAGGACCAGCATCATTGACGTACCGATAACATTGACGATGGCCTTCAGGGCTCCCAGGATGCTACCCAGGACCTCTGGATACTCTTCTCCAAGGTACTCATACAGCACTACTCCCAAGTGACCCATCAGCTTCTCCTGCAATGGTGAGGAGATGGCGTACGTTTAGCAAACAAGTTCTGCCGTACCGTCTCCTAGCTTCAGATTCAAACCTCATTAAAATCGGCCTTACCTCCTGGCAGGTCTTCATGACCACGGCGGTGCGGGAGATGAGGTCGGCGGCTTGCTGACGCACTTTGGCCGACTTGTTGTTGAGACGCCACAGCACCGTACCGCAGATCTGAGGCAAGTAGGGCTTCACACGCTTCCCCAGGGCATTCACCACCGTGCCGAAACCATTCAGCATCACAGAATCCTGGGGGAATTATACAGCAACAAGGCGTTACTTTTCCTGGTCTGTATAGTGCAAGTGTAATGCAACACACTTTCCAAAAGTACACATAGCACGATTCCAAAAAGTAAATACAAGCCCTATATTGTTTAAAAGCAAAAACAAAGATATGTGGATCCTATTACATAATAAAGCCCATAATGCATTGTCTTTGTCCATAAGGCAGCTACTGAGCATTAGATAACACTTTGCTCCTAACCTCCGTGGTCTGTTCCTGGAAGGCGTACAGGATGCCGTCGATGAGCTGCTCCTCCAGCTTGTGGTCAATGTCGGCGGCGCCCAGGTTGCCCATGATCTTCTCAATGGTCTCCATCACCATCTTCCTGTACTGCTCCGCCTCGTCCTTCAGGTCATCCACGATGCGCGAGATAATCTCAGCCGCGCCCACCTTATTGGCCAGCTCCACCGTGGTGTCCACCAACTGTTGGGATTGAAAGAAAACAGTCCAGGGTCATTCACAAAGTGTGAATGAAAGCATTTAGAGTTTGTGCATTTTTTCCACGATAAATGTATAGTTCATGCATAATCGTGTATTACTGTAACTTGCCTGTCTGTAGTTGCGTCTATCGAGAGCCATTCTGTGTTGCCAGAAGTGTTTGAAGAAGGGGGGCAGAATCTCAGTTTTGATGTAGTTGGCCTCCACACCATCAGTTCCACAGCACTGCTTCACCACCTGGGGGACAGGACAAAAGCTCAGGTCAGAGCCGGCACAGTCGAAAATAGACCAGCCATCATTAGTGGCTCTATAATTGTGGCCGACGGGTGCAGGGTGAGAACAGAGGGACATGGGAGCCTTCTCTGCTAGCTCTCGTGTTGGCGTCTCTCTAGCGAAGTACTAGCCCTGATCTGACCATGGAGGGGTCGAACAGGCGAGAATGATTCGCAGTCATATCAGTTTTAATAAAATACTCCACTTTACCTTGAGTACAATCTTTTTCATTTCTTCGTCGGGGGACTGGAACTCTCTGATGAGGATCAACATCACCTCTCTGGTGTAGTAGTTGGCGTACTCGGCATCCATCAGGGGGATCAAGTAGCCGATAGCCTTCAGGAAGGCTGCCAGACCCTGCAAACAGGCAGTGGAAATAGATGTCAACAGTGGTCTTCCCTCATTTGAAAGCTCAATATATATTGATGCAATGTTTTTGTCCGATACTGGCAGCAGAATATAGCGGTCTTCCATCTGACCATTCTCCTGACAGCAACAGCCCTCTGAGAGGAGAGTCTATAGCAAGCAATTATACACACTATAGCCACTCACAGGCTTAGTGCTGGGTGATGATCTTGCATATTTATATTCCTTAACAGTAGTAACAGTTAAACAGTTAAAATACATGAAAAGGCTACTAATAAAAAGGTCCCTTTAGTGCTATGACTTTACCTTTCCTCTGTGCTGTCGGATACCCTTCCAGAGGGGCTTGAGGACCGAGTCGAAGGACTCAATACCGTAGGGAGTGGCCGCCTCTGCCAGGGCAGCTATAGCCAGAGCACTGATAGTCCTCACTTTCTGCTGCTCGTCCACCAGACCTGGGACCACAAACACACATCACAGTCAGGGCATGCAGTCTGAGTGTATACCATACGTTTGGCTTCATGACTGATAATCTGGTGCACCACTGGGTGGGCACTAGGCACTGACCATGCTCGATGATCTCCACCAAGCTGCGGAGGTGGGGCAGGATGGCACAGCCCATAAGGATGGCGATCTGCTGCACGATCTTGATGCCCGTGTGTCTGGCCTGCCAGGATTTTTTGCTCTTACACACGGCTTTGAGGAAGGGCAGCAGTGAGGGGATGCCAAGGGCTGAGGCCACCACGGCGAAGGCCCTGGCGGTGGTGTTTCTGACGTACTCATCCATGTTGTCAATGTCGGGACGCATGGTGGAGATCATGGTGGCCAGGCCGGCAGCCTGCAAGCAAAACGGGTCAAAGAAGAAAGGGTGGTTGAACAAATTGGTTTAATCTGGGGGTTATTGAAATAATACTAATGGTTAATACAGATATAGGCATTGAATACAAAACATATGCACTGTTTGTTATGGTACGTGCTACTGGTAGAATAAAATGCTGGTAGCCAAGCTGGAGCATTATCCTGGGCTGTGCAATTGTGGCCAACGGGTGCAGGGTGAGAACAGAGGGGACGTGGGAGCCTTCTCTGCTAGCTCTCGTGTTGGCGTCTCTCTAGCGAAGTACTAGCCCTGATCTGACCATGGAGGGGTCGAACAGGCGAGAATGATTCGCACGAACCATGTCGTCCTCTTACATTACTTTGAACTTTTACCATGAATTAAGAGTGTGATTGAATGAATGAATGTTCCATACCTTTGCCAAGTTGGAGATGATTTCCCTGCCCTCCACTCTGGCATAGTAGTCCTCATCAATCAGGAGAGGCTCAATCACCACCAGGATCTGGTTACAACAAAGATCAGTAGAAGTCATAGACCATCCACAAGTAACCTGATTTTTTGCACTTGCACTCTCTTATCACAGCCTACCTTGTGCACGTAGGGTCGAACCAGGTCGTCCAGTTTGTAGAGGATGCGGTCGATGACTTTGACCAGTAGATGGCGCTCTTGGTCCTCCAGTGTGGGAGACATGAGCAGAGGGAGGATCTGGTTGAAGAGGGGGCCCGCTCCAAACTCACGAGCCTTGTCTGTGATCTGTCGCAGCGCCGCCTGCAAACAGCCCAAAGAAGGAGGTCAGACATTACAGTCAATTGTAAAAGCCTCATGCATATGTTAAACATTGATTCATGTTTTTGGCTGACGCTCACAGCAGAATTACCAATAGCTTAGTACAGAGGCTCAGTGCGGCGTTCAAGAGAGACACTGACCTTTCTCATAGGAGGTGTGCCGTTCTTGATCTTCAGCAGAAGCTTCATGATCTTCCTCTCCTTCTGCTCCTCGGGGCTCAGCGTGGACTCGTCCACCTCCACCTGACACAAACGCATCATAACCATGCCATTAAAATCCGAAACCTCCAATGACACATGACGGAATGTGGGATCACAATCGGTGAGCTAAAATGAAGATGCGGCTCTCACCAGAAGCTTGTCAAAGTACTGGATATCGTCTGGCTTGAGGAACGGGAGGTTTCCGGAGGGCTGATCATTGATCTGCTTCATGGAGCGGTCCTCTGTCTGCATGTGGAAGCCTGTCATGCCCCCGATGGGAGTGGGAGTGGCAGACAGTTTACGAGCCGGGGTGCGGATGGGCACGTAGCCTGCTGGTGGGGGCAACACCTGCGAGGAGAAGAAATGGAAAATATTTCAGTAAAATAAGTTACAGTAAAATAAGAGTTTATTGTTTATCTTACAGTATTATTTAAGGAGTTGTATTGCGATTTGAAAAAAAATATTTACCTTGTAGCCCTCTGGAAACATGGCATCTAGCTCCTCATCAGTTAGAGGCCTGTTCCGCTCGTCAATTTCTCTCTCCCATCTCCAGGCTTGCAGCTGCTCTGGGGTCATACTCATCAGGTGACCTGGAGACAACACAATAAGGCATAAGACACCGACCGTAATAACCGTAGCTTCTACAGACGAATGACTGGAACTTTTGTTTACCTGGTGTAGGGGTTGCCATGTTCATGGCTGGCGTTCCTATGGGTGTCTTCCCTGGGGTGAGCAGTGGTGTGGAAGATCCCATCTGACTGGCGGGGGTCTCGTCCCAACGCGACTTCCTCTTACTGGCGCCCGGGGTGGGCGTCTCCCCCACCGACTCGTCTCCGCGGTCTGTGCGGGGGGTTTCGGCCCATCCGCTTCCATGCCCAGGGGTCTCACGCTCCGTCTTCGGAGTTTCATCCCAGCGGTTTTTTCGGACGCTGCCCGTCGCTCCTCCGTGGCCGGGCGTTGCGTGGCCTGGGGTGTCCCTTCCCGGTGTAGCAGCGCCGGCCGGTGTGTGGCTGGGAGTGGGGTCCCACATGCGAGTGCTGGGGGTGGCGCCTGGAGTCTCGCTGCCTTTAGCCCGACCGGGGGTCTCATCCCAGCGACTGTTGGAGGGTGTGTGTGCAGGTGTATGCCCTGGTGTCTGCTGTAAGACAAAACAAGATATTTGACTCTGTTGCGATCTCTTGACCAGTAATACAATTATAAAGAACCCACTATACGGACCCCGACCCAATACAAAGTCCAGAGTAAGACAACAAAAACCCCATCCCTTATTCCTGCAAGGATCAAAACGTTTTTCTGATTTGTTTAGATGAGGCCACTCACCTCGGCGGAGGAGTCTGCCTGGTCCCAGCTGGACATCTTCTTAGGCGTGGTGTTGGTGGGGGTTTGGTTTGCCTCAGCCGTCTGGTCCCAACGACGCTTGCGCTTGGCCGCTGCAGCGGCGGAGCCATTCACTGCCTTCAGGTCCCCTGTTTTCGCCTTCTCTGCCATCTGCTGTCGGATGTCTTTCTGGAGGAGGGCAAGCATACAGCCACAGTCAATTCACAGCTCATCAACATTTTGGCATTTTCCTTAAGTAAATCCAGCTTTTACAGTTTGGACAAGACAGTAAAGAACGAACCTCCTCTTTGGTCAGGTGCTGCTCCTTCATGACGTCCATGTACGACCTCACCTGCATCTTTGGGTCTGGCGTTTTGCCCCCTGCGCGAAAGAGCACCAACAACAAAACCGGACATACATTAGGCTGTAGACAGGGGACCAGCTGTCGTAGAAACACAGCAAGCACAATACACAGCCAGCTAACTCTGACTCTAAACCAAATGAATAAATCATTACGTTCCGTTGGCTTAACATGTGAATCACAATAAAAAAAATAAAAAAAAGCCCTAGAGAAAATAACGTTTCCTCTCTTTCTTACATACAGACATAGCAGTCTTAGGGAAGAAAAAAAAAACAAGCAGATACATAGATGAGCTGTGGTTGCTCTGTGTTCTTTTAAGGAGATTAAGGAGAAGGTATAGCCATCACTGATGCAGGGGTCCTGGGCTGTGCTCTCCAGAATACGTACACTTTCAGTGCCAAGGGTCCTTCTGCAGTCAGACTTCAACCGGCAGAAAAGAAGCCTAGAAAATTTCTCTTTACCATTAGTAACACTTTGGAAAGGGTAGGAACTCACACACATAAGTATACCACCTGTGTTGCATTGATTTATGGCACTCAAATATTGAGAGAATCCTGGAGCTTGGCCTCAATCTACAAGGGTGCAATTAAAGTAACACTGTGATCCAGATGTCCAAATTACTCATCATTGATATATCTTTTTAAAAGCCACGTGTGGGGCTAAATGATTGAGGTTTTTCAGGGGCCATTAAAAACTTCTGATTGGAGGCTACTTCAGGAGATACAAAAAAGGGGGAAGGCCCAACTGTCCAGACATAACTAGTGACAATATTCTAAATTTAAAAAGAAATGGTTAAATATCATACTTCTTTCATATCGCTTGTAGATGGCCAAATGTGGGATACATTTATATATATAAAAAATTATACACAAAAAAAAAAGATTGGGGCTTGAGTTTATCATTGTTGGGCTGCTTTGTGTCCCCACAGCAGCAGTAGACCCTGACCAAACTGAAAAGTGCACACTTGTGTGTTCACCATAACCTACACAGGATGAGTTGCTGCACCCTTAACAGAGTGCAGTACAGGACTGGCAAAGCAGTACTGCTGTAGGAGAGAAATTAAGGACAGTTAGTATGGGCCTGTGGCATTGTGGTACAATTTTCTTGATCAAATATTTCTATCTTACAGGGAGTTGTAAAATAAAAATAAACACAACATCTTTGTTAAATATAGAAGTCTACATGCAGGCTTCAGGTGAGCCCTAGCTAGGCCTAACTGGTAACTTGGGGATTTGTTTACATCCAAATCATGGGCATTCTGCCTTTTTTTGTTTTTTTCTCAATATAGAATTACGTGTCAGTGAAATCTGGTTTGATTACACTGCAATACGGTCAGGGACCACAAGCCAGAAAAAATATGTTTATTTATGCATGTATATGTTGGTTTATGGCTTCTGTCATTTAATGAGCCATACACAGCCCAACTTCTGTACTTATAAATACACATGTGTATACTTTTGAACCTGCCTGTAATATGACGTTCAAAGTCTAACATACCGGTTGCTAAGTCATGATTTTATAAGAGGATCCTGCCTGATAGCCACATGGGTCTATTAACCCTTCAACCCAAAAACAATCTATCTGCAACCCACGTTTTGCTAGGTGAAATAACCCTCCTCAGAGGACACCCAATCATCTCCCCCAAGAAAAGGTGAGGCAGCCCTACAGTGATCATTGAGTCACACACATGGGTGCAAAGTATTTTCATGCCAAAACAAACAAATTGTCCGCCATAAGTTTCTCCTAGATCCTAGAATAAAGTGGAAATGTCACAGTGGAACAAAATGCTTCTAAACCAGAGAGGATTGACCACAGGGAAGGAACCATGTCTGGGGAGCAAGTAATTGCATTTCAGTCGAAGGGTTGCGCGGCAAAAAGGGGCAATTGAGACCATAAACAAATCAACAACATGAAAAGGGGGAGGAAATGGGAGGAAGATGAAGACAAAAGAGGAGTGGTGGAATTTACCATCTGCAAAAGGGTCGAGACGCTCCGGGGAGATGATCATCTGTCTTCGGCGGCCCTTGTATTCGTCCTCCCGGTCGGCAATCTTCGCAGGACGATGCTCTGCGAACGGGTCATACTGCACAGGGGAAACAAAAGCAACGCGTTAAGACTGATTAAATAAATGAAGGATCTAAAAAACAACGTTATTAATTGATTTACCCAAATACAAATTTTCCAGTTTTATACACCATTATGGTAACCGTTTATTGAAGTGATCACTTCTAAAAGCTGATGTCAAGCCCTTGCATGAAATGGGGCCTGAACTGGCTGCCTCGGTCAACTATGTATTACTGTTGAGCCTCGGCCATGTACGGTTTGACGCTCCGGTCACATAAAACGTAATAAGTCATAAAAGCTTACCTGTTCCTCTGACTGGGGAATGGCGTTAAGTATTGCCACCGGGGCATGGTACCCAGGCTTCTTTTGTCCCAATAAACTGGTTGACGAATCTTCCTCATCATCCTGCAAGTAAAAATAAAAAAGGAAACAAGAGTCTAGTCAGGTCTGGCCAACGTGTCAGACTCTCCTAGCTCGTATACATAGACAAAAAGGAGCAGTCAAGCTCCACAGGTAATTCTGAAACAAAAACAACTCCGATTAGGTTGTGTCTGTAAAGCCTGGCACGGTGAAAACGTTAACAAAAAGTAAGATGAATGCTGAATGAGGTTTCAAGCAGTGTTATTCTTTGAGAAAAAATTACTTAAATACATTAATGTCTGCACAAATTTTCATCAGACGTTATAATAGCAAAAAATAAATGTCATACATCTTCTTGTTCATTTGCAGCAATAGACGTGACATATCCCGTGAAGCGGCTGTCGCTGCCCCCGTAGATCTCCTGGTCAAAGAAGCCAGTGGAGTCCAGACCCACTCCCTGTTCTCCCTCCTCCAGCAGGGCGGCCTTCATCCCCTGGATCTCCAGGATCTGGGCCTCTATGTCTGAGATCGAACAAAGCATACACCAGTTAGTAAATGTGCAATTATTGTCGCTAATGTTTACACATGTATGTCGCTTAGCGTGCCGATGAAAATGGCCAAACCCCAAAATGAACGCTATGAAAAGATATTCGCAATATTACCTACAAATAAATAAATAAAACAAACGTGTACGAAACGTACAATGGAAACCAATCATTTTTGTTTGCAAACGGCCACTAATTAGATGTGTACATACTTAGTAAATTACTTGAATAGACGGTAGAGTACGATTTATTATGGACTGGGCCATCAAGTTATAGCGGGGTTTACAACCAGCCTATTTGTAACATTAACTTCAACATAGCATGTCGTCGAGGGTGTTAAACGCGGATGTGCTATTTTAACCACCAATTTGGGAAGCTCCACGTCCCCATGTAATCACGTTACATTAAATACATGATGGGATGGACCATTGAGGAATATTACGACTTTACAGTCGTTTTGTTATATATACGCTAACTCAATGCAGCGGCATGACGCTAGCAACATAGCTTAGCAGTGAGCGCCATTATCCAAGGCTCAAGTCCGCGTTGTGTCGTAGCAAGGCCTGTTTGGTAATTGTTTACAAAATACGACATCGTACTGTTAGAAAATAGTGTTTTCAGGTGCATCACTGTGCAACAGCCAGTAAATACGTTATGGATGGTGGTATATGATGCTGTGTAGTGGAATTTGAAGCGATTTAATTTACCTTCGTGTGTTTTGGCGATCTTCGCCATTTTGGTGATGGTTCGTGACTGAAACCGGAACACAGGAATATATTCGTCTTCATGAGCTTTGTGAAGCTACCGGAAATACATCCAGAGAATCTTCAAGATAAAAGCATATCGGTTAAGACAGCTTAATTTAGGTACTCCCAGGGTCAGGTTCATAGGGTCAGGTCAGGTCTAGCTCATTGATATAATGTTAACAATACATCTATCAAAAATTTTATATAATGTTACTGTTCTGTTGGTGTGCGTTTGTATATGATGTGATCGGTTTAATAATCCTGAGATTAGACTAAAGACTAACATTAGCTAACTTAACCAAAGACAATTATCCAAACTTGGTTGGCCAACAAAGGTATATTTTACTCATCATATTTACTCAGACTACTCTATTCATAACAGGTAACTTTGAAATGTGTATTCTCTCAAAGTGCATATGTATTTGGAAGGTCTCCCCTTTATCAATACATATTTAATAAATGCCATTAAGTAAACCGTGTCATGAAATATACGTTTTAGATAAATAAAGAGCACAGCAAGTGCATTGCTTTAGGTATAAGGTTATACAGGTCGTCAACGAAAGTTTATCTAACATCTCGTGACACTATGCGTGTGCCCGTCCGTGCACGTTAGACATATTACGTCAATAGGAATGGATGGACAGATAAGCCAATGGCGACCCTGAATTAAACCGAACAACCAATGTATGCTAACTCTGAGAAGAAGGCGGGGTAAACAGGCAGGCTGTCCAGCAGGCAGACGAGAGGGAGTAGACTGCAAAAACGGGAAGATGGCGAGAGGTACCAGAAGCCTGCTAAAAGTTGCAGAGTGTTTTAAACAGATACAGTCCACAGCCGCCCGGGAGACACAGACCAGGTAATTAATTTTATTCTGAGATTATTGACAAACTAAGGTCGACGGTTTCTAAATGGGAGGATGTAGAAACATACACCATTTAAAGGTGTTAACTATCTGCTGAGTTTGGAAAACTTGGATAATTGAGAAGAAAACGGTGCTGCTTTTGTGAGCTGTTTGATGAGCGACAACAAGAAGTCAATACTAATAATAAATAGCACGAAATGACTGAGATGACCGAAAGATTAAGCAATTGCCAAAACCCCTGGGATTTCTATATTTGTCTAGCAACGTTAAAATGTGGGAGCTTTCGAGACTGTTGTGTACTGTACTGTACTATTGTGTACTGTGACGTTACTTTACTAACGTTAGTGTACTGTAATTACTGTATTCATTTCTCAACGTTACGAGTCTCGCCTTTTATCACGCTAATACAAATGTTATTGTGTTTTTGGCTGTCATATCTATTAAGGTTGAACTGATAAAAGCATCAGCACAACTGCTATAAAAGTAGAATTTGTCAATTAGTTAGAAATCAGATGCGTTAGGATAATGTAGGCCTACAATTAGTTGGAGGCGACCTCTCCTAATTAGTTGGTTATCTATTAGGTGTCGAGAATATGTTGTTTTACTTTGTTATTACTACACTGTAATCAAACTGAAACGCAACATAACATGTTTAAAAGTAACACGTCGTTAAGAAGCCTTAATTCCCCCGATAACCTCCTATGCACATGTCCGGGCTCGTTGAGACCAGGGAAGCTATGTTTCAGACTGTGTCACATTTCACTTCATAGTAAAAGAGCTATCTCTGGAGGGAGCTGCACGCAGTAGCATGGAATTAGTGCCCTGGGTATACAGGTTTAAGATAAAAACTGATATTGTCCCTTATCATTAGCCTTTAAACATCAAGGCTGTGTGTGTGTGTGTGTGTGTGTGTGTGTGTGTGTGTGTGTGTGTGTGTGTGTGTGTGTGTGTGTGTCCTGGTGATTGCTGCCATACATTGTGATTGTGTATAAGTCAAGTCTCAGACAGATCTCTTGCATCAACCAGACTAAATGGAGACTGCTTATTTAACGTGTTCAAGAGGGAATGGCAGGGTTTTGGGCTATTCCTTCTTTAGCAGACAGGACACTTGTGATATAAATCCTTCCTCCGTTCTCAAAGTACTTTTGACCCTTTACATCTCTTAAAAATCGTACTTTAAAGGACAAATATTTAACATTGACGCAGATCGTTGAAAGTGGTTACCGCAGTCACAATATTGGAGAGAGTTGTCTCCGCCCGCCCCCTCCTCCCCAGACTCAAAGCTCATGCAGGTTAACAAGTTGAGGACACTGAATGAACACGGGCGCAAGACGTGCCAAATGCAACATTATAATTTGAGAAGGGCACAATTATTATTTAACTGCATTTGTTACACATAGCTACTTTCGATGTTGAATTCCTATTCAAAGTATCCAGCAAGTGATCATATTTCTTCTTTACTTCAGTGAAATCAGAATTGAACAGACTCAGGAATAGAAAGGTAAATGTTATGTCATGTGTATTTAAAAGTGGTATTTTTGCGATGACCTCTGGCAGAGGAGACTGGAGTTCGTACATTACATTTCATAGTTTCTGAAAGCCTTTCCAATAATGCCCGGTAGTACTGTGTTGAAATGCCAATCATTAACCTTGATCGGCAGCTTTCAGCCCCCTGGGCCATTACGGAGAAAAATCCTGTGAGACGTATTACGTAGACTTGACTCATAGCTTTGCAACTACAGCTATTTGGTATATGACCTTCCCTGGTGCCCTTTGGCCTGGTTTCATGCTGGTGACGTATATTTGCTGGTCGCTGTCATCGTGTTGGCAAGGGTTGCGGTGACGAGATCAATTAAAATGTTTGATAATGTGGACTATGTGGGCTTTTTCTATGCATTGTTTGAATATTGACAGGTATATTCAGGCCCTTGGCACAAGGCCTTAGGAGGAGGATGTCATTCCAGAACTGTTTGACAGATGTTTTTCATTATAGAGGATTGTACTTGTTGATACTACAAACACCTGAAAAGACTTGACCAACTACCACATAATGTCCACACCCTCATTGTGCTTTCAAAAACACCAAACCTCTTAGTAATCTTTCATGTATTCAAAATATGTAACAATACACCCCCCATATACCAACATGGGCAGATTGGTTGAAGATGATACCGGTATGTTGGCTAATAATGAGGATACCTGTATGTTGGCTAATAATTGACTTCCTGATGGTTAATAATTGCTTTGTGACCAGACACCTGTCATCATGTGGGATTATGATGGCACGCGCTCTTCAGCTGCAGTGCCCCACTATGCCAGGGCGCGTCATGGCACTATCCGCCGTGCCAGGGTATGTCATGCCGGTGCCCGCCCGCAGTTTCTTCAACCTCGCGGAGTCCTTCTCCAAGAAGAGGGAGTACTCTGAGAGGCGCATCATTGGGTGAGCTGCTGTGTGTGTATGCATGTATGTTCTTGTATGAATTTACCCCTGGTGGATCAATAAAGTGTATCTATGTTTCTATCTATCAATATGCTAGTATGGTACAAATGGGTAGTAGATGTACTTTATTTTATATTACCCAGACCAACTTTTTCATCTCACGGTTACAGTTGAAATATTAAAAACATTCTCACAATTAGAGTAATATTTCCTAATATTATAACTACTGGTAGTATCCCTGAGATTCCATATACCGGGTTCATTCATTTATTTTCCTCTGTCTTTCCTATTCTCAATTGTATCCTTATTGTACATTCAAGCTATTTAGTGCATGAATGAAAGTCTGGCGTCAGATAGCCTGTTCCATATATTGGAATCCATGACGTACGTAGTGCTCTAGTATGTTCTCAGGAAAGGTCATATTCACTAAATCTGGCTTTATAAATAGCACCAGGGAGCACCGGCTCAGTTCCCAGAGCATGAGGCGGAAAGTTATGCAACACAAGGCAGGGAGGTAATCTTGAATGATTCCTCCATCTTGGCTATTCTTCCTAGGCTCTTTCCCCATAATCCCGTTTCTCTCTCCATCTTTCTAATTGTATTCTTCCTTCATACCTTTAACTCAATACCCATATATTGCAGATATGACCTGGTCATTGTCTTTGTACAGGACCTCTTTCCATGGCATCCATGCCTATTAAAAGACACTAGAGTGTCTATGAGGTGTAATTAAACGTATCAACGACCCACCAGGTTTTCCATGCTGGAGATGTACAGCGTGGTGGCCGGGGTTGAGGACTACCGCCACTTTGTGCCCTGGTGCAAGAAGTCTGACGTGGTGTTCAAGCGAGCGGGCTTCTGCAAGGCCAAGCTGACAGTGGGCTTCCCCCCCGTGGTGGAGAACTACACCTCATTGGTCACCTCCGTGCGCCCCCACCTGGTCAAGGTGAGGTTCAACTGCTCAACCAATGAGCGGAAAGTGCTGTGCTGTTAATTGAAGCGAAAGGTCTGATGGTCACCATTTTTCATTTGTTTATGTTGTCCTAATCTGCACCCTACTAACAAACGTTTTGTTTGTAGTTATTCAAACAAATTTCTGGGCACGTAGCATTCTTGAGCCAGAACAATTGGTTCCAAGGTTGTAGCTACCAGGAGGTGGTGTGTAGTTCAAGCTAGGGTAGGCATTTTGGAGAATCCAGCCAGAGGAAACAGGATTTTGAAAGTATCCAACTGAAAAATCCCACCCTTCCCTTCAGGCTTCCCTCCAAAGCCACTCCCCTTAAACATGTTACTAGCTCGCTAGCTTTAGCAATAAGTGGGCCTAGACTTGTTGAAGACTTCAGTCATGTGCAATGAGTGCACGAGCAGAGTGCACACAGGTGGCTGGGTAGGTAGGTAGCCAGACAGGTAGGCCATCCAATCATTTAATTTGGGTCAAATAAAATATGAAATGATTGGACGGGCGTCTAAAATAAATGGCCTACCATAGCTTCAACAGCGTTTACTTTGTGATTCGGCCGAACATCAGCATCTTCTCCTATATCCCATGAACTTGTTCCAAACCCTTCCAAAACAGGGTTGCAATTAAAGGCCAACATTCAATCCAGGTTAATTGTGTAGCTTTATGACTAGTGGTTAAATTCACCTCTATTCAACCAGAGTCTTTAACTCTACGGTCGGTTGCCTTCCAGGCCTCCTGTTCAGAGGGTAAGCTGTTCAACCACTTGGAAACGGTGTGGCGCTTCAGTCCCGGCCTCCCTGGGTACCCACGCACCTGCACCGTCGACTTTGGCGTAAGTAGCGACACCACTGTTCTTGTGACCAACCAGCACACCATGCGCATATATATACATCGTCGATTGGACCGCGTTCTCTTACCCTCTTGTAAGGATGGGAATCGGCAAGAACCTCACAATATGTTATTACAATGTTTTTGTGCCGATATGTATTGCGATTCTGCAAATATGGCTTTTTTAAGATTTGTTGTGTGATTTTATCTTTTGTGTGATTTCACACATGGGTTTAACATTGTGGTTCTAATCGGTCCGTCGTTGTTTTTTAAATGAACCTGTCTGAACAGAACAGAACAAAACTGTAGTTTATGTGAATTTACTCTTGACAAATACACTATAGTGCCCTCTGTAGTACGGTACCATAAATTACCTTCCACTAAGATAAAGTGACGGTTCTGGAATAGATAGAAAAAAGAATAGATTTTTGACTCAACCTGGCGGTACAATTATTGCGGAAGCCAAGAATCATGATCCTAACATGAACCAATATTCTTCCCCCTCCATCCCTGCTCTCCTCCCAGATCTCCTTCGAGTTCCGCTCCCTTCTCCACTCTCAGCTGGCCCACGTGTTCTTCGACGAGGTGGTGAAGCAGATGGTGTCGGCCTTCGAGCGCCGCGCCTGCACGCTGCACGGTGCCGAGACCAGCATCCCTCGCGAGCTCATGTTCCACGAGGTCCACCACACGTAGCAGGGGTACCCCCCCCCCCCCCCCCCCCAACACACACACAAGAGGGAAGTGAGACTGGAGAAGAGATCAATGGTGTATATATAGATGGATAGATAAAGGTATAGATATATGGTTGATATATTGGGAGTGAGTGAGAGGAGGTGGAACTATCTGGTTACTATGAGATTTACAATCCTTAATCTGAAAGTTATCCTAAATTCAGATCAAGTCGAAACACAGGGTTAGTGCCAATGGGAAAGATCAAGAACCTTTCATGGCTGTTTTTTTATTGTGTTAGAAAAGCTTGTTGTTACATTAAGTGGTTGGATTTAATGTCCTTGTTTTTTCACACCCCCCCCCCCCCCAAAAAAAGACAATGCTATTTAGTCATTGTGTTGGGATCCTTCAGTCAGAATGTCATTGTACTGCATATTGCTAGATTTGCACACTCACAGACTGTCAGTTGATAGAGGTGCTCTCTTCAAAACGATGGCAGTATGACACGTTGCTCTTTGATCATTCTGACTGCGTGCAACGCTGGATGACAATTTATATCACACAGTGTTTATATTTGTTAATGTGCAATAATGGCTTTCAAATGATCATGTAATGATAATTTGACACTGTCGTAAAACAAAATGGACCCAAACTGGCTAGACAGTGACCTGGGACACCTGGAGGGGTCATGACAGTCAGATGGCTGTGTTTCAGGGAGGGATCTGATGCTCTGCAACCAACTGACAATTCCAACATTCAAACCCAACCTATTCTGGTGCCGCTCGATCAGTGGCACAATTGTTTGGTTTTTTGAACATTTAATTTAATATGTTCATTTTAACATATTTATTGGTGTGAGTTGTCAGTGAAATGTATATACCAATATCACGATGCAAGACAAATGTATATATTGTACTGCTAAACTATATAGGATATTTTCTTTAGTTTATTTTATGTTTGGAGATTGTTTATCTGTGCTTATTTTTGTGTGTAAACAGAATTGGATTGGATTGGCTACATCTACTGACTGCATGATAAAATATTTTTTTATATAAAAATTCTGCTTTCCTTGCTGTTCTTTCGTGCCTTTGTGCGTTGCAGAGTCAATCCATACTATTTAAGCCCAGGTCAGGGACTTGAACCAGAAAGACTCATGTGAAAGGTAAGAATAGACCTCCAAAACACATGAGTTAGGATCGCTGTTATGAGAGCAATGCAAATGTCAAGTTGGAAATGTATGGCTTTTTCAGCATTATGCCTTTCCAATCACTACCTCCAAAGGCATTTACTTTAAACTTTCTATGCTCAAATATCCACTTTTGAAGGAAGTGATAAATAACAAATGTATTACTGTTCTATCATTGAATATGTACTCTAAAGGTATAAAGAAATTCCCTTAAATGCCTTTTTATATTAGGAATACATCTCCTTTTTCCACATTCAACTGTGGCAGAATTGTCAAGTTTGCCACCTAAATCAAAGGTCTTAAAAGATATCCAGCAAATCTGAATACTGCTGGCAGAAAAAAGCCAAATGTGAAGCTGTGTTAATCTAGCAGTGTGCACTAATTTAGTCTGTTGTATAGCTGGTTGAAGGAGGAACATTAAGTAAATAGCCTAACTTCATACTTACCAAAAAGCCAATAGTTTATATACAATGTATTTTGTAAAATACCATCTTGGAAACATGTCAATATAATTGTTTTTATTAAATTAAAAAAAAACAAATCAGTAATTATGGACTACATAGTACAAAACAGAAACTGAAAGACAACTGCTTGCTGAACTGCAATGGAATAATGTACTACAGACGTACCACCCCTTTAGGTTGTAAAAGCAACATTATTCTGGCTTGTTTGCCATTTAGTGGCACCCAATTAGCATAGATGGACCACACTGATGTGGGAGGATCAAAGAGTCCATAAGGTGGATGTTTGACAGCAAGAGAACAGGAAAACATTTTTTTTCAGACACGCGACATGGTCCAAAACACATTTTCAACTCGAGCACCACCAGGTTACCCAGCCCAGTAAGTCCCACCCAGAACATTACCGTCTGCAACATAACATTTTAACTCAGCTGCCCATGCGTTCTCTCATGATGTTGAGGATGGTATTCGAGCAAAAGGCGTACACAAATGTATTGCGGCAGTCTTAAGATGGCCACATCAGAGTTCCCTAAACCTTGCTGTTTAACATTTCTAAACTAGGCACTTTTGTCCAACTACAAAGGTCATATACAAACTTGATTTGCAGCTGATCAGAAGTATTGACCCAGCATCACAAATAAATTCTGCAAATGCTCATGCCAGAGAAAATTTGTTTAATTGGCTCAGCTTGTTGAGTTTTTAAGCCATAAACAAACCCATGACATAAAAACAGACAAAACTGAACAAACAAATATATTTGATGGCGACACATTCTTGGCTAGGCTCGATTTTTTCTCCATCAACATTTTATATCAATACAGAGCTAGTTAGTTTTTTAAGTTTAGTATTCATCACCCTTGACAGAAATAATTTGTGATCATTTCTTGCAAGACTAATATAATAAAGATGTACATTAGATTCTTGTCCCATATATCATTTTACAGCTTCACCTACATACATTTATTGTACTCTTTTGTAATGATTTCTTGGACAGGGCCGGAGGGTGTAAACAGGGATATGTTTGCCGCTGGCTGGTCCTCTGCGGGCAAGGCTTTCTTCTGGGAACCAGTAAGGGAGGGAGGGAGGAATAAGAGGGGTGGTACGTGGATGTGCGCAGTGGGGTTCAACCAACCATTTTCAGCCCCAACAAAACTTGATGGCAAGTCAGTTTGGGCAGGCCGTGGTGGTGGTGGGAGGGAGCGCGGTGGATGGAAGGCTCTTCTCTCCCTGGCACCACTCTGCCCAGAAGTCTTATCTTTGTTTATGGTGCTGGCTTAGAAACCCATGCCACCCATTCCTCCCATTCCTCCCATGCCGCCCATTCCTCCGCCGCCAGGCATCTCCTTCTCATCCTTGGGTATCTCTGTGACAACAGCCTCAGCAGTGGACAGCAGGGAAGCAACGCCTGCAGCGTCCATAAGAGCCGTCCTCACCACCTGCAGGGGGAGACAGAGTAAATCACTTGAATACTTATCCCCAAGTAAGGCACAGAGGGGCAGCAGAGTTGCATGCAAGTGAATGCCGTAGGCTCCACACACACACACACACACACACACACACACACACACACACACACACACACACACACACACACACACACACACACACACACACACACACACACACACACACACACACACACACACACACACACACACACACACACACACACACACACACACACACACACACACACACACACACACACACACACACACACTATGTGGGTAAAACACAAATCACCACTGTACCTTGGTGGGGTCGATGATGCCCTGCTCCACCATGTTGACATATTCTCCCTTCATAGCGTCGTAGCCCAGCTCGGCTCCTCCCTGCAGGATCTTCTCCACCACAAGGGAGCCCTCCACACCGGCGTTCTTGGCAATGGTCATGGCTGGGATACGGAGCGCCCTCCTGATGATATCGATGCCTGCAATGGAAAATGTGGTTATTTTCAGTGTTAAAAGAAAAGAAAATGCATAATGGAGAACTCCACAAATCCAAACGATTTCCACAGTGATCCGTGGTGCTTTCTTGTTTAGCAATTTCTGCTCACCAATCTTCTGGTCCGCGTTGGCGGGTTTCATGGTGTCCAGGGCAGGGATGCAGCGCAGCAGGGCACAGCCGCCACCGGGCACGATGCCCTCCTCCACTGCGGCCCGGGTGGCGTTCAGAGCGTCAGTCACGCGGTCCTTCTTCTCATTCACCTCCACGTCGCTTGTTCCTCCGATCTGTGATGGGAGAATACAATTACTTAACGTTTAACTTAAACCCAGTAGTTTCATACTGGGGAAGGGCTGCAGGTTCCCCTATAAACGCCCCTTTAATTCTGTTTCAATGAGAGGACATGTGTTGCATCAACATTTACATTGGTTGAGGAAGTCATCCAATGCAAACCAATCTACAATAGGCGTTGGGCTTTAGTTGTCATTTAACCCTTATAAAAAAACCAATCGCATCTTTGAACTAAAATGCTATATTGGCAAAGCGAAAACAAAATGGCCACGGTCCTCACTTTAAGGACAGCCACGCCGTCAGAGAGCTTTGCCAGCCTCTCGTTGAGCTTCTCCTTCTCGTAGTCGCTGGAGGTTTCCTCCAGCTGCTCCAGGATCTCTGCGACACGCTTCTCAACAGCGGCCGGGCTGCCGCCACCCTTCAGCAGCATGGTGTCGTCTTTGGTCACCTGCACCTCGCCGATCGTGCCGAAATCATGAGCCTGGATGTCTTCTAGAGCCAGGCCCACGGCGTCGTCACCAAACACCTGGCGGAGGTCAGGAAACCCAAATAAGACTAACGGCATGACGATATCTTAAATAAAAGCAAGGTCACCCCAAGTCAGGAACAGCACACTTACAGTGCCACCAGTGGCAACGGCCATATCCATCAACTGATTCTTTCTGTTATCCCCAAAGCCTGGAGCCTTAACAGCAACAACCTGGAGGCCAACCTTGAGTCTGAAAAATACAAGGGCATTAGCTCAAACTTGCTAGACAAAGCGTCATTCCATTATTTCTAAATACACCAATCAACACGTTACTTTGCTTTGATATACCACCAACAGATAGTTAGAATCTTGCATTCAAGTCAATAATCTCTAACTTTAAGGTTACTCATTACACGTTCAAGAGTAAGGCGGCGAAAAAAATATATAAATGGATTTGGCTTGTGTAAACATAAACTAACAGTTAATCCCCCGGTAGGCATTGTGTGAACAAATAAATAAACGGATACAATCCCATGACAAACCAGTTAGTTAAATGAGTACACAGCCTAGAGGCAGAGAAATATCATCAAAAACACATTGATAAGAATTGCATGCATTAGGAACACATGTCACCTACTCCCTGGCTAGGCACACAGGTGTGACAATGACCTCATTTACCAAGTATATTGTGAATGTATGGTGGCCACTAGGTTCAAGCCCCAAGATTATTACAATCAGACTATAAAAGGACAAAAGAAAGCCTACCTGTTGAGAACCAGAGTACTGAGGGCCTCTCCGTCCACATCCTCAGCCACAATGACCAAAGGCTTGCGCTGCTGGTTGGCAATCTCCAGGGCAGGAACAATACTCTGGACACTGGAGATCTTCTTCATACTCAGCAGCAGGTAGGCGTCCTGGAACTCACACTTCTGGCCTGGAGGGGAAGGGAAAAGCTGGGAGGGTTACTCATGTAACAAAAGACAACATAACAAGGAAGGTTATCATTGCAGCAGAATTTATTTGAAGCCAACTTGGACACACTTTACCTTTAGCGGTGTTGATGAAGTAGGGAGAAATGTATCCACGGTCAAACTTCAGACCCTCAATTATCTCCAGCTCGTCGTGCAGAGTCTTGCCATCCTGGTTTACAAACAAGCACCAAATAATGACATGATTGAAGGCTGCATCGGCCTAATCAAACCCATTCAATAAGGAGGTATGGCACCACGGTTTTTACCTTCACGGTGATGACTCCCTTGCGGCCAACTTTTTTCATGGCGTTGGAAATTATGTTTCCAATCTCCTCATCTCCATTGGCTGAAATTGTGGCAACCTGAAAAAGAGTGTTGTCAGAGCTATTTAAACAGTTCATGAATGTGCTGTGGAAAGTCAGTAAGTATAAAATAAACTATAGGACTCGCACAAACAGTGAATGTACTGTACCTGTGCGATCTCCTCGGGGGTGGTGACAGGCTTGGAGAGCCTCTTCAGCTCCTTGATGACCGTGTCGACGGCGGCCATGACGCCGCGGCGGATCTCCACGGGGTTGGCCCCTTTGCTGATGCAGTCGAAGCCCTCCTTGGCGATGGCGCGCGCCAGCACGGTGGCCGTGGTGGTGCCGTCGCCGGCCTCCTCGTTGGTGTTGTTGGCTACATCCTGCACCAGCTTGGCACCGATGTTCTGGTACCGGTCCTTGAGGTCGATGCTCTTGGCCACGGTAACACCGTCCTTAGTGACCTTGGGGCTGCCCCAGCTCTGCTCGATGATCACTGTGCGGCCCTGCAATGGAAGACATGGAAATGGATCAGTGCCAAAATGTACTTCAAAAAAGAAAACTGGGAACACGTTAGGGAACGAATTTCAGGAGTCTAATATAATTCGAATAGTAAAACAATGTATACTATTCGAATGCTGAAATTACTACTTTTATATTATTATTATTATTATTTAAAGGATTCAATTATATTGTAGTTTTAATTTTTATCCAAGGGTTAAATTGTGTAGCGAACAGCTGTTTGTGGATGAGGGGGATTATGGTAAGTGGGTGTGTTTTGGAGATGTTAAGTTTCCCTGTTCAATAACTAAAATAGGCCATCACTCTTTCATAGAAATTTGCTATCCAAACGAAACTATTGCGATACAACTGCATACCTTCATGTTATCAAAAGCAACCTATATTCACATACCGATGTGCAATTAATCATTCTCTTGTAGCGCTGATGGCTATCGAGATGAATGATCAATACATATAACGATAATTATAAGTCTATGATTGTAGTTTACCACTATGGATGCAGTAAGAACACCGTTGAGAAACATGGTTAGGCTGTTATCTCTGCCGTGTCCTACAACTTGTAGATTGGCCATGGTGACTATGACAAAGATGCCCGAATGTGATTGGTTAAATGGATTTATTCGCTGGAGAGAGCTGTAAAAGATCTACCTTAGTGCGGATTAAATTAATGGCGCCTTTCCAAAACGGAAATCGCTATCTATCTATCTATCTATCTATCTATCTATCTAACCGCCGCCTCTCGACGGTCTTTTTACATTGAACGCGATCGTTTGTTGCTATATCTATCTATCTATCTATCTATCTATCTATCTATCTATCTATCTATCTATCTATAAGACCGTTGAGAGGCGGCGGTTATATACTTTGGTGCCTATTATTTACTTGGCAAGAAAGAAATGTTCATGTGTAGAATACCCTCTAGTGGACAGAACGTTTAATAGTGGCATCGTCAATGCATAAGCCTGTGTATACAGTGTATAGGTGGTACATAGTAAATATTAATAATAGGCAAAATGTGGGAATTTAAATGTTGAATATAATTCAAATATATAAAATAAATTATGCAATTTGAGTGGGATTATAGAGGAAGATGGACAGCTCTAGAACATGTTACACTATGTAAAAGCAATATTTAATCAAGTTGGTAGATTATTGAACAAACACATCTGGTGCAATACCTTAGGGCCCATAGTCACAGCTACAGCATCAGCCAGCAGATCCACTCCCTTCAGCATGAGGGCACGGGCATCAGCTCCGAACTTCACATCCTTGGCATAGGCCCGTGTGAGGTGGGGTGCCAGAGCCCTAGACACTGGCCTCACCTGTTTCATGACTGTGGCTAGACGGAACATCTCTGTGGGAGCAACAAAGATGAAATGCATTAGATAGACCTCAGGTAATAATAACAGGTTGCTTTAATCATTGAACAACAATGGTCATGCTGTACACGATAAAAAAATATTGTGCTCATTGTAGCACACCAACATTGCCCTTAGTGGTGGTCTATGGAACTGCGGAAACTTCCAAGTAATTCAATTAAGAGTAGTGCAACAATAATCCAATGTGAATTAAATTAGCATCAGCATGTGTTTTATGTTATGTAGCCATATACACGCCCCCACATACTGCCTACACTTTAATATATTCGACGTTAGCATAAGCCTACATTGCTAAACAATAAATGTATGGTAATTGCAATGCATGGGATTTGACTTCAATCCATAATGGATGCGGTCGCCCACTGAGACACATCAGATTGAAATATTGTATATATCTTTTTTTTCTTCACACACCCTGACTTTACACGTGTCCGAAAGTCTCGGTGACCACCAGTGACCTTTGCTCACATCCTACACCATGAACCACAAAAATCGAATAACTAAGCAATACCATCTACTTGAGGCTGATGCAATGTCATTTCAAGAGAATAAAGACCAATGATAAATGGCAATCATTTTATTTTACGGATGTGTGTGACCTGCTATTATTTCAATATATACATTTTTATTTTAAAACAGATATGGTAACCAGTTCCGGATAGCCCACCCACGTGTGCTGCTCAGGTCACGCGTCACAAGGTCATACTCGAAAAGCATGTGTGTAAGCACCACCCCATCCTTGATGAATGGCTGAAGATCAACTACTAGAACATTCTGCAAACACTTCAGACCTTTTTTCGCATGCCTTACTCAAAACGGAATGCACGTGTAATCTGGATTACAGATGCCATCGTATGTCCAGTAAAATGCCACGGTGCTAATTTACTAGATCGACCAGAAAACCTTGTGGCGCACATCATGCTAATGTTGAGTTAATTCAATGTCAGCGCACACGATTTGTCGGACACATCTAACCATGTAAACGACACTGTTGCACAGCAGGCTGAATACTAACCGTAACTAGTAACCTATTTTTGGACTGTGTGTCCTTTCTGTTGAGTAATCAAAGATAGCTAGCCAAAACTATCCTAGCTATCAAGCTTTGAAATCGCACCGAAAATCGTACGGCACAAAAGACACCAAATCAAGCTCTATAGCAAGCAGCGCGTGTAAGGCACCATATCACGTTACCAATAGAGGTTTAACAATATGTATGAAATCAAAGTACTTACTTGTAAATTTAAGTGTTGGCTGTTGTCACAGGTCTACAGCACGGAATGATATAACGTGACAAGGAGAGGACAGCAGTGCAGCGCAACTGAGCTTCAGAGACAGAAGTGCACATGGTCTATCACATCCGGGTAATGTACAAGTACGCCCCAAACTATGCATACACGTAATTAAATACGTTACCTGCTTATTATTAGGTTTGCTTTTGTTTAGGAACGACACTGTGTTCAATGCATGAAGACATAAAGAGTATAATTATATTATATTCTACAAATACTATGGGGATCCTTTTATTCAAACGGTTTTTATTCGTAAATGCTCGTTCCGGGGCAGGGGTTTCTAGAATATTCGTGCGTGCCATTGGTGAAAATGATAGGTCAAAGTTGACGTTGTGCAATTTGGATGGTTATTGCAAATGCCAAAAATCGACACATGAATTGTATTAATATGTCATACATAAATCCCTGTGATACAGTCATATGTTTGTTCATTAATTGCAAACCTTTCCGATTATGTTGTGGCCTCTGCAATTGGAATATTCTAGCATCGGGTCAGCTGAAAGGCGTGAGTGCGCATGCGCGGATCCTTCTGGATATTTCCTCACGTGGAACTACAGTGTCACATCAACGCTCACTAAGAAATCGGTGTACAGCAGCTCAAGACCAATTGCACAAAATGGTAAGGTGATTGCGAGGGAAATCTGACAATGTGGTATGACAAATTATAACTATCAGTTTCATTGGTGAAGTTAAGAGATTATTCATCTGACCTAGCTCTTGTACTGGTAGCAGCAAGCTAACAATGTGTTAGCTTAGCCGGTGTTCAACTTTGATTCATGGACAAGGTCAAGCTGTATTGGAGATTAATACAATAAGAAACACCAATTTCAGTCGTTGCGTTTCACACCTTGGATTGAATACATAGCCAGTTGACATGGCAGTTAAACCCACGTTGATGTAGTTAACGTTAACTGCGTGTGTTCACTATGAGTGCAATGTGAAGTAACATTACTACTGTTTTATGACAAACTGCCTGCATGTCATTTAACCAAACATGCGTCTAGTGAAATGTGTTGCTAACATACGTTTATAGTAACATTCGTGGTTGCAACAATGACGTGTGACTCTGTAAAGAAAGAAGGAAGGAAGGAATGAATGAAACGAGGTGGGCCCAAACAACCTCGAGTTGATTAAGTTTAGGAATTTTCTCTTCGCGATCAAAGGGTATTTATGTTCTAGTAGTTGGCCGTCTCTACACGTTTTATATTCATATTATTATGTTGGTGCTTGGTGATGACGCAAATCTTTTTATACTGCGTGACGTGTCTATTTTCATAAATGAATGAAGGTGTATTACATCATGCACCATGTTAATCATGTTAAAAAGAGTAAATAGACAGACACCCACTCAATTGAAACTCAATTTCTCTACACTGGGAGACTGCACATTCTTAGCTCCCTCCAAAAACCTAGTCCTTTGGAATAATTACCCTGGTTCATCAGTAGGTTATCAGTCTTTGTCCTTCTGTGAATGGGTAAACATTCTCACTTGACCCCCTCCCCTGCTAATTTATATCCTTTGGGACATTCAACTGGCTGGAACCAGGATGGCCTTCTACTGCACCCCCCCCCCTCCCAACCTTCACCCAAGGTCATGTTGTACATCACATGATCCAACAGTGTCTGACTGGCTGCAGCTGGTGTTTTAAATCTCAAAAGACCTTGGCTGCAGTCAGATTTGTATTTTATAAGATGGTACATTGTAAAGAAATGCTAACGTGTTATCATCAGTGACACACAACTACTTTGTTGAATGATACTGATGCTATGCTAATGGTTTTGATGTTACCTTGCTTTACCCCTGTCTTGACACACCATCCTCATTCAAACTACCACACTGATTAACCTAATCCCTCTTGTGGTTTAACAGAAGGATCTGTCTGTATCCAAAAGCTTATTAACAAAATCTTGACTTGGCTATGCAAGACTTGATTCAGTTAGATTGTCCTGTTTATCCATCTCCCATGTTCGAAATGGGATCATTGCTGCAAAGTATGTCAGCCCTGGATGGGTGAAGATGGTTAGAGATTTTTTGTATTAATCACAGTCCCAATCGTATTGACACAATTGTATAATCCAAGGAAGTAGAACAAGTTTAAACACTCATCTATTTGGTGATTAAAGAACATCATGACTCGCGTGTGTAACGTTAATGTCAATGTATTTTCTTTGACGATTACTCCAAGACTTGTGAACACGTGTCGAAAAACCTGTTCACGATTCATGGCCTCTTTTCTTTTTTCTTTCTTCAATGAATGAAAGGTTATTCAATGAATCAAGAGTGACCCATAGTGCTCACTTGGCTATAACATTTCCCGGTGGAATAAATGTGTTGTCCCCCTCCGTTAATGTACAGTAATGGAATTCATGTATGTGCCTCGCCCCCTTTTTATTTCTCTCTTCTCCAGGCTTTCAGGAAATTCCTCCCCATGTTTGACCGGGTGTTGGTGGAACGCCTGGCAGCAGAGACTATGAGCAAAGGGGGCATCATGCTACCTGAGAAGGCCCAGGGCAAGGTGCTGCAGGCTACAGTGGTCGCAGTAGGGCCGGGCTCTGTCAATAAGGTACTTACTACATCATGTTTGAAGAAAACAAGTCACTTGAAGTTATACAGAAGTAAATATAATCTATAATCTGTTAATTATTTTTATTTTTCAGAGCGGAGTTTTGCAGCCAGTTTGCGTGAAGGTTGGGGAGAAGGTCCTCCTTCCAGAGTATGGGGGTACTAAAGTCCTTCTGGATGATAAGGTATACCGTCACTACTTTATTTATATTTATATTTTATATCATGTGATTAATGTATGTTGTCAAAATGTAATACTTTTTTTTTTTCTTGCAGGACTATTTCCTGTTCCGTGATGCAGATATCTTGGGGAAATATGAAAATTAAAAATAAAAGTGCTTTATAGTATGTAACGTCCTTTTCATCCCAGAAGAAGTGCTGTAAGGTTGCCTCATTCATGTCTTTTGATTTGTTTCAGTCAATTGTAAATAATTCCAATCATGTTTTTGTTACAATAATAAAATAACTCTTCATTATTTTCTGTCTTGTCATTGTTTTATACAAGTTTTACCATGATTCAATCAATATGGCGATGGAAATAGCTTTACACTGCAAAATGCCATTGTAAACCAGCAGCAATTAGGCTTTGGTGTTTTTTCTTTTATAGGAACGATTTACTGAACTACATTAAGTGTTAAACGTCGTATAATTGGTTGAAAAGGTGTTGTATAAATAAGATCCCACACTGGTGTATTCCTTCAAGTCCCTCTGAAGAAAAAAAACAGGGAACGTACGTACAAGTGAGTGGCTCACTATCATCCGGGTATTCTGTCGAGATGGTCATGGCGGAGGGTACTGCAGTTCTCAGGAGGAATCGGCCTGGAACCAAAGCAAAGGTGTGTTTTATTTAGTTCCAACACATTTATAAGCGAACAAACTAGGCTTATGAGTGCTGTTTTATTTCAAAAATGTTTGTTTCCTGGCGCACACATTCTGCACAAGTCGATCTCGGACTACAGGGTTTGGCCTGGGACTGGCCATTAGACTGCGAATCATCTATTTCCTCAAGGAGTTATTTTGTCCTATGCTGACTTATTTTATTGTGTTTTTATTTACAAGACGGCCCGTCGTTTGTAATTGAGTAGTTCCACCGTCCTTAGAAAATAAAAAAAGGCGATTATATCCAGGGCAAATGGTAGAAGCGGATGCTTGGTGCCATATCATCGCTAATATGCTAACGCTAAATGCGATGGCATATCTTGCGTAAGAAGCAGGTTAATTTGGTCCACTGTTAACGCCGTAGTTTCCATGTAACGTCTTGCAATAAAAGGTTACTATTGGTGCTGGCTTTTCCACATTTCCCCGCATTATAACGGGAGATGACGCCGGCGACCAGCTAGATGTCCATGCTAGCCACAGTTGACGTTATCCGAGGAGCTTCAGCAAGATTGCACCAACTTTCTCATTGTATGACTGGTCTAAGTTGTCATTGTTTTAACATATAGGATTTCTACAACTGGCCCGATGAATCCTTTGAAGAGATGGACAGCACGCTTGCTGTCCAACAGGTGGGTTGTTTTAGTGTGTGTGTGTCCGTCCCTACAACCATTGTAAATTATATTTGAGAGATTGAATAGGATAACACTGGACTTTGTTCAACAATCAACAAGTTCAGTTGTTGAAAATCGCGTTAACGTCTCATGATGGTCAAATCGGAATATTTGTGTTGACCTAGGCCTTTCTTTACTGTTACAGTACATTCAGCAAAATATCCGATCGGACTGTTCCAACATCGACAAGATCCTCGAGCCTCCAGAGGGACAGGACGAGGGGGTCTGGAAGTATGAGCATCTCAGGTCAGTGAAAGAGAATGAGCATGAAACGTTTGCCACACAAGTTCTGATTTTGTCTAACTGAATATATTGTACTATATAGTTTTGCTTGTTTAGTCCTGTTGGTCTGGTCTCAATTGCAGGCAATTCTGCCTGGAGCTCAATGGACTAGCAGTCAAATTGCAGGTTGGTGGATTTTTCATGTCGGTGCTTCAAGATTATAGATTGTGAGATTTATGGCACATAAAAAAAAATGTATACTGTTAAATTCCCTCAGAGCGAGTGTCACCCAGAGACCTGCACCCAGATGACAGCCACAGAACAGTGGATCTTTCTATGTGCTGCTCACAAAACTCCTAAAGAGGTGAGCTTCTTTCCCAACCCCACCTCATCTCACCCTTGAGTACATTTAAAGTGATTCCATGTTGCAGAAAATAAAAAGAAGCCAATATTGGCAATCAAATCATGATAGCAATCAATCACAATAATCGCTGGGTAAGTTCTCTCATATACAGTCAGAGCAGTCTTTATTACCCTGACCGTTCAGACTGTATATAATAATGATTGGGGTTAGGATAGTGTAGTGGGTAAGGTGTTCGGCTCCCATCCAAAAATAACAGTTTGATCCCAATTGTCTGCAGCCTCTTGAGCAAAATGCGTAACCCCCACCTGCTCCTCAATGACTTGTATAATAATTTACTATGAGTTGCTTTGGATGAGTGTCTGCTGAATGGCTCAATAGTAATGGCCAGCATTGTCCTGTTTGTTTTTTATCTACCATCCCCTCGGCGGTGTCCACAGTGCCCTGCCATCGACTACACCAGGCACACGCTGGACGGAGCTGCCTGCCTACTCAACAGCAACAAATACTTTCCAAGCAGGTCAGTCTCCATTGGCCCCTACACTTCCCACCATCATGCCTCAGTGTCTGATGGGCATTACATTGCTTTTACATCCTTTGTGATTGGACCATGTCTAATATAAATGCATGCTAGTTGTGCCCGTTTATATGTTTGGGAGGTTAGACATGATATTGTCATAGTTTGCCATAAAAACGTTGACTTTTGGATGAAAGAAATTGGAAATGTAATGACTATTGAAATGATTTCTTTTTGGCATACATCATCGAATAGGGGAAGAAATATTACATTACAACTTACTACTATGGTAAAAAATAAAATGTTAACATGACCTTTGACCTCCAGGGTTAGCATCAAGGAGTCATCTGTGGCCAAACTGGGCTCCGTGTGCCGCCGCATCTATAGGATATTCTCGCACGCGTACTTCCACCATCGCCAGATATTTGACAAGTATGAGGTAAGTGTCCCTTGGGAAAAGAGATGTCAAGGATCTCGAAAGGGACTCAAAATGCAATAATGTGATATTTTGGTGAATTGATTTGAAGTTGGGAAATGTATAAAGCATGATACATCACTGACAGGGAACCATGGTTTTAATTTTTTGATTTTAAACCCCTTTCCTTTTATTTTGCAAAATAACCAGCATGTATTTTATTCACATTACTTCATTGTGGCCCATGTTACATAATGCTGATCTGACTCACTTAGTCACCGAAGCTCACACCTACGGAAGGCCGACCTTATCCCACTATAAACCCTGTTGTGCCGGCAGAATGAAACCTTCCTATGTCACCGCTTCACACGCTTCGTGATGAAGTACAACCTGATGTCCAAAGACAACCTGATTGTGCCCATCCTGGAGGAGGAGGAGGCCCAGAACACCTCGTCCGCTGGCGAGAGCGAGGCCTAAAGGACCACCACGACACTGCTGCTGTCATAAGGGAGTCGCGTGCGCACACTTGTTCATAGATACATGTTATAAATGAGACACACACTACACAGATATACAGCACACGCGTCATATATATATATATATATATCCCTACACATTACACGCACACACAACCACAATCCATACATTACATACAACAGGAATGCAAAGTGAGTTCCATGTCACCTATAGCGCCTGTGTTGATCTCTCAGGACACAGGGACGTATGCATGTTCATGTACAATTCTGCCATCGTTTGGAAAAACAGGAATAATTGGAACATCCCATTTATACCTCTGTGTCCCAGCAGACTCTTAGCAGGGCCTAATTCTGAAGGGACAGGGTCGCGTGCACGGCTCATACTCACTACTCTAGATAGACATTTGCGGGCAGCTGGATTTACAGTACCCACGGATTAAAGATGGGTATATCTGCTGCTGACACACACACACACACACACACACACACACACACACACACACACACACACACACACACACACACACACACACACACACACACACACACACACACACACACACACACACACACACACACACACACACACACACACACACCCCCCCCCCCCCCCACTCCCGTAGCTTTTAAATCAAGAATGTTTTCCGATCCTTCAAATGTTTGTGTCATATTGCGTCTCTTTCTCGATTTGCTTGTGTTGCCTACCAGCTGTTTAAGGGTGGGGGGGAGAGTATCCAATGGAAATGGATCACTAAATTAGCCCACAGACATCAAACTGCTATGGAACAAACAAATAGACATACCGTAAGTGTGGCTTGTGTTGTAGTGGGGGAAAAAAAGGAATCTAGTTTTCTATGTGTGCTAGCAGTCTGTTGTGCTATTCCTCTTTATGTGGCTTCTGAAATCCTATGTAGAGAATTTTTAGCAAGGCTCGTTGGCTAACTGTTTGATCTTGGTTTTGTGACAAGCCCACATTATAAATGGTTTAAGCGTGTCTGATATTTCCCTTTCCGCTACATTATTAAGACCTTACTTGACTGGTTGAAAAAGATCATAAAATCAATGACCGTGAAAGGGTTAGCCTAACCCTAACCCCCACTGAAAGGTTGAGATGGAGACACATTTAAGTATAGGAGCACAACCACCTTTCGCTTTTCCCCCTTTTCATAATTAAGTTATTTTGTGGGCGAAGCGTTGTCTTTGCTACCCACCTTTATTGTTTTTTAAATGGACTACAAATTTTGTTACTATTGACATGTCTGTTAATAAAAAACTGTTACCCAGCTGTTTGTGTCATCGTTCAATGAATTCCAGGCCATCCATGGAAATATTTTGAAAGAATAACTTCAGAATTTATACATTATAAATAGGGGGAGGGGGGGGGGGGGACTGCTAAAACATGGGGTAAAGCGTTTTTTTAATGCAGTAAAATTAGGCAAAATAAAGACATTTCAAAAAAGATGGGGAATGATAATACTGCCATCAAGTAATTCCTGAAAAGGACTGATACTGATAATAAAGAAATACGGCAGCAGAGAACCCAGTAACAACATACTTGCATTCTTACAATATGTTGGCCTTTAACATACACACAGCAGCATGAAGCCCTATTGTAGGAGTCAGATTTGCTTTCTTTGCATTGAAGGACAGACTGTTCAATCAACACTCTTAAACCAGATTCAGTAATGGAGCTGTGGACCAGCGAGGGGTGTATTTCCCATGGCAATGTGAAACATTGAGCAGCGATCTACAGGAGTGACCAAGAAAAGCAATAAGTGCGTTGGAGAGATAATACTTAATTGTTTGTGTAAATCAGTGAACCAGGGCCAAACATATCTACTGTATGTAGGTCTGACTCCCATCGGCCACCAAAGAAATATCCCAACACCGATTACCAAGCAGAGATTGAGTGAATGTTTGAACGAGTACTACACATCACAAATTCAGTAATACACTAAATCCAGTCAACTACTGCCCCCCTTCACAATTTCTTTGTAACAACTTATACAAAGATGGATAAATGTTGTAATTTGCTGTGAACACCCTAGACCCATTTATACATGATCAGGGCAACCCTGAATAAGGATGGTGTTTCTGTACCAGCTTAGGTTGGAACACAGTAGAAATTTAAGATCAGACGATAAACATATTTTCAGACTTCAATGATTGGTGAGGAGATGAAGAAGCCCCATACAAAAAAACAACATAAAACCGTGTTTAAACAGTGAAACAACAGCAAATAAAACACTGATGATTTGTGGTCAAGAACTACTCCGGTAACTGCAGTTAAATGTAATGCTGTGGCGACTCTCCCGGTGACCACCGCCATGCCATGAATGTGTTTTTCCCAAACACTGAGATGTACCTTTCTGTGTGTGAACATCCCAAAATCAACAAACATTTACACGTGTTTACCTTAAAGTGAGATACCTTAAAATGAATGAACGGCTGAGAAGGTTGAAAAGGGTCTTGCATCTTAACTGTGCACTGCACGTCGTCAGGGCAACGGTCATCCCCTAACCATCATCTTGAAAGATGGTTTGAACATAAAGTTTGAACATAGGTCTATATGTAAGTAATACTTTGTACAACATTATGGCTTCAGTACACACACATACACACACAAAAGTGCCAAGTTCACGTCTCTCTATGTTACAGTTTCTGTTAAAGGAGAGGAGGTTAAAAGTGTGGAGGGGAACAAATATATTTTCCTAGCACCCAACAGGTCTATCATCTATCATTGTGCTGATAAAGTATGCAATCGAGGGGTAGAAGGTACGGGGAGGAATAATGTTGATCCGTTCTCACAACCAATCCATTTCCGCCCTTGAACGATCCCTCCGTCTCCTCCTTTAATACAATACGTAGTCAGGGATTTAAGTGGGGGACAGAGTGCTCCATGGGAGGAAGAGGGCTCTGTCCATCTGTCCAGGAAGTATTTTTTCAGCTGCTTTACATGCAGGTGACCTCTGCCTTGCCCTCCTCCTGCTCGAAGCCCCCTTCCTCCAGGTGGGACAGGGCGCTGGGGTACCCGCCACCAAACACCGGGAAGCCCCCGATGCCCCCTGCGGTGGGGGACAGCTCCACGGGGGGGATGGAGCTCTCCGCTCCCTGGCTGATGGATGGGCTGGAGACAGATCCCCGCGCCGACATGGCCTGGAGACGGAGAGGAACCGAGTTAGAAAAGGTGAATTGAGTTGTTTAAAAAGGTCAGATATATGTGTTAGGAAGGGATTTCCACGTTGCATTCATATCCTAAAACAAAGTGTGGTATGCATTCTACCTGATGTCTAGCACTTTGATCATCGCAGGCAATTGGCTATCTAGATTATACATCAGCGAGCAGTCATATCTGAAAGGATTGCTTTGTGTGACAATATTCTCAGCAAGGTAATCTAGCAGTATAGACACCCCTTTAAGCAAACAATCGTAAGGAGATTTTAGGCCACCTACAACAATATTGAAAGACAACAAATTATAATTTAGAGAAGATATCGGCAAAGCATAAATTAAATTTGTCTAATCTTTGCTCAGCCCTCTCCCTCTCTATATTGTATTTCTATGTATTCACCCATATATTATGACTCAATTGATGAGTTCAAGATTATTTCCCCTGTCACATTGCTATTCAAACATTGTCCCACAGAGGGCAGTGTTGTCCCTTGTATTGCTTTGCACTTGGTCTTGAGAGTTCACCAGCAGGGCCTTAACAATGACCTACTGAGCTCATGTCCTAGTGTTTTTGTTGATGCACATCTCCATTTCCAACTGAATCGCCAAATGACTGATGACAGAATGCCATCCCTGCTTACCTGGCTCTTCTGCTGCCCTGCTGGCTGGCCTCTGACTGGCCTCTGGAGGAACACCACCTGCTTGGTAGCCAGGTTCCCATCGCTGGAAGAGGAGAAGGAGCAAAGGTTGGTTTACATATTTTTTTATTTCTTGATTATTCAACCTTTATTTTACTCAGGAAGTCTCATTGAGGTTAGGCAACTTGTTTGCAAGAGAGGCCTGATAGCACAATCACAAACGCGTGACATATACGAACAAATGACATGCAACAAATACAAGGAAAAGGCATATGAAGAACATATGACGAAATACCAGGGATTACTTGTCCAGATACGTATTTAGAGGGAGAAAGGAAAGGATAGGGTGAAAGGAAAAGGGAGGGAGAACTAGTGTGCATGCGCGAGACAATTATTTACCTGTCATGTCGGATAATCGGTGTGGGAAGCACACACGTGAGCAGCCACCCGAACTCAGCCAGTGTGTGAAGGAGGGGCCCGTAGTCTGTTTTCACATTGGAGCCCTGAGCACACCCACACACACACTCTTTAGGTCTCTAAGTCCATGCTATTCTCATACGGCAGCAGGCTTCACTACAATGCCCCACCACACCAACATTCATTCATTCTGTTCTCAACACTGTTTACCGAGAGCCAATGTCTGTTGAAATGGGACCTCGTTATCAGATTGTTCAGACTATTAGAGGTTTGTTGTTATTATATCACTAAATGAAGTATGTACAATTCATTTGCAAATAACAATAAATTAAGGCAACAAGAAAAAGAGTCAAATTTCAAAGCATGAAGCACTACCACCATCGTAGAACACGCTGACAGCCAATCACGTGCTCCCATACTGACCTCTATGACGGTCCACTGCTCCACCACGATGGTGTCGTTGGCAGGAGGGCAGGTGCTCCTTTCCTCGTAGACAAAGAACCCCTCCATAGACCTGGGGACTGGCTCACCTGCCACACACACACACACACACACACACACACACACACACACACACACACACACACACACACACACACACACACACACACACACACACACACACACACACACACACACACACACACACACACACACACACACCTTTAGGCATCTTGTATACCCCATGCAGGAATATCGTTTGTCATGATTACAATATACACGACAGCATCATAGGATCATCCATGCACAGAGAACACTACGGGGGACTTCCGCTTCAAGTATGTCACTGGGATGGCCATGAACTAGATATGAGAACTAGGCCAAGTCATTTGTGTGCACGTGTGTCTGTGCGTCCACACATGAATGTGTACATATGTGTGTGTGTGTATGCGTGCACGTGTGTGTGTCTGTCGGTGCATGTGTGTGTGTGGGTATGCTTCCGAGTTCCCATTTGTGACACACGTCTGTGTATGTCTAGGAACCGATATGTATGACTTTTGCCATCAGAGTAGACACTAGCACGGTTGCGTGACCACAAGACTTGTACAACATCCATGCACATCTTGTGGATGATGGAGAATGCTCTAGTAGCAGATGGATGTCTGCCAGTCAGCAGTGGAACAGGAAATGAGGTCGCCGAGGTTAAAATGAGAGTTCTATATATAGATGTTGTGGACGACACGTAGAGATGGCCCCGTAGCCAAAACAGGAAGTGGATGAGCAAATGTCTATGCATGCATTTGAGGATGTGTACATGTGGGTGCCATGACCAAGAGGAACGGGGTCAGAATGCAATACAAAACAGAGTTTGGGGACAAAGTTTGGGGATGGCTCCCTACTGTTGTCTACACCTTTGACGCCATAAGAGACAGATGTGGATTTCAGTGGAATTTGGGTTACGGATGGGCAAGAAGCTTTTTTTGATTCCACAATGTTAAATTATATTTAAATCCCACCCAGTCCTATCGCATGAAAACACATTTCCTACAGGGGGCATTTCATTCCTCCTGGCTATTTCTGACGGATATAAAACACCACTGATAAAGTAGAGCTGTGACTTCTGTCAATAACAGAGATAACTTCCTTAATGGAGTTTGCATGAGGTCCAATAAAATAACATTAGCCGTTTGATCTGAGCTGGATTGAAAATGTTTTGATTGCATTGATTGCCACAGGGTGACCGAGAATCATAGAGCAAACTAGCGACTGACAGTTCCTCTGAACAAACCCACAACATTGAACATGTGCTGGTAACATTGGACATCTAAAAACCTGAATGAGGAACAAGGTTTCTATGGTAGTACCTTTCGGCGTATCCCAATAGACAAATGAGTCAACTAACGACCACCCTTTGCGGTAGTAGGCGGCGGTTAGCTCCAGCCAATCGGCTTCCAGAGCGCTGACCACTTGACCCTTCCTGGAGACCCTCATGGACAGTGCCCCCTGGTGGTACTGACACGCCAGCGAGTCCAGAGGTGCGCAGCCCGCCACCCAAGAGTGGAAGAACACCAACAATCTCAGGTCTGGGGAGGGAGAGAGAGATGGAGAAATAATGATTCATTTTTTACATGTTTAAAGCGGTCAACACATGATGAGCACAGCAGAGCGCTGAAGCCCAACCTAGCGCTACCCTGAGCGTAGCAAACAGCTCGGATTGTCCAGCTTGATACTGCATTCAAACTATTTCAACTTTGACCTGGTTGACGCTTACCTCTCTGATCCAATCAGATTACAGTTTTGTTTAATGTTCTTAAACAAACAGAATCCAATTTGTAAACCTAAATACATGTTTTACGAGGTAAAAGCAATGAACTCTCTTGTCATGTGTAAATGCAGCAGCCTCCTCAAGAGTACAGTGCAGTGTATTAATCTAAAGCAGTGAACAAGCATCATGTTAGAAAGACACAAGGTTTAAAAAGATGCTTTAAATGAAGACGGTTCGGTTCATAACCAAGCTGAGAAGGAGATAGTGAGGAGGAGTGGAGGGGAGAGGAGAGGAGGAGTGGAGGGGAGAGGAGGAGTGTAGGGGAGAGGAGGACGGAACCGCTCACTGGGGCTGTAGCTGTTCTCCTCCACCTCCCGGTCTCCGGGCGGGGTGCTGGGCGGGGTGTGCGGCGGCGAGCGACCGCCCACACCCCGCTCATCTGCTGGAGCACCGAGCACACAAACCGAACGCCCCCCCGGGAACTGCTGTTCACCTGCCGCCGGGGACAGACACGCACCACGCTTTTCAATTATTTTCATCCTCAAATGTCAATGGTTGAATATTTGCTCTGAATAGAAAAGGTCAAGTTCATGTGAAGCAGAGCTGACATTAAATTTTCACTTGGTTAACATAACAGTAGTTTTAAATTCATTTCAAAATGGTGTGTGTGTAGCACTGACCCTGTCGATGAGGGCTCTGACCGTGTCGCCGGTCAGAGAATCTCCTGGTAGAGGCCATTCCTCCACCCTCAGCATGGGCACACTGTGACACATAGACATCGGCTGCATACTGACACACACACACACACACACACACACACACACACACACACACACACACACACACACACACACACACACACACACACACACACACACACACACACACACACACACACACACACACACACACACACAATTAGCAAAACTCATGAGCAATGACCAATGACATTTCGATTTGATTGATCATTAAAGAGGCGGAATTAATTTGTTGAATTGCGTGATTATAAAAAACCTCTCCAGCTGTGACGGGTTCATAGTTCAGCTGTTATCGTTGCATCGCAGACGCTGAAGACATAAATCATTCACATGCCCAGCATGAGGTGTCTGCCAGCTCCCTCTCCAGCACTTTCGTACGGCAGAAGGTATACAGTTGACACTTGAAAACCATTCAACCCTGTGCCTAAATTGTTTATTAGGTCCCAAAGGTTTTTACCTCCTGCCTAAATGCTGGGTTGTTCAAGGTGTGGTTTATTTTGCACTGTTTGTGTAAGAACGTGTAATAAAAAGTGTATTAACAAAAGATGCATGCTGCGCATACAATACTTAAGAGGGGTTTAAATATCCATACATATGAAGGTGCACTATTTTTATAAATTTATTCAACCTAAGATAAGCAACTCAATGATAAGACATTACTAACACATTTAAAGTGTTACAGACAGAGACGTCCGAATCTTGGCTCTCATGAATGTGATATTCATATTCATTGGTCGCAGACAGGCCTCTGACTGTTGTCAGGGTACATTTCTAGCCAATGGGAATCCTTGGTGTTTGCCTGCTGGCACAGCAACCAGGCCGAGCTAAATCATTGTGTGAGGGGTTCCCCGTTCCTCGCCCTCAGACGGTACTACAGCCAGGCACGCCACTATGACCACCCAATGGTTGTCCACATTAAATATACAGTAGTCTTCATCCATCTTTTATCTGCTTACCAGACAGATAAAGTGTATGTGATGTATGTCTATGCAAGTGTGTGTCATGGTGGGCAATGGTTTGTGTGTGTGTGTCTGCATGGGTGTCTGTGCATTCATTTGAGCACACATCCATGCCTGCACGGTGCAAGTCCATCCTCACGAGAAAATGCATGTTTGGTAGCGCCCGGCTGTCACTGAGGCTAAGGCACCATAGGGGTTTGTAGGGACGCTGGTGTCCCACCAACCTGGGTTTAGGTCGTGCCAGGATGGCGCGGTAGAGCAGGCTGAAGGGCAGGGAGCGGCTCCGTCCCACTGAGAGGATGATGGGGTGCAGGGTGGTCAGGACGTAGCCCTGGGTGTAGTAGGGCTGCAGGGCCTGGGGCAGCTCACACAGAGTGGACACATACTGCACTGTGGGGCGGCTGCCTGGGCAGATGGATGCAGGGACAGGAGCAGGGATTAATGGGGATATACGTTGACGGGAAGTCAGTGTAGGGCAATTAAGTCCATACAAAAATATAAATATATTTAGGATGACATCTTATTAATCCTAAACTATATGGAAAGAATAAACCACTACAGGGTGTCCCGTTATTGGAAATGAATATACGACAGACCGAGGCAAAGCCGAGGTTGCTTATCACCACTGAAGTGCATTATTTTCAAATAACGAGATACACAGGAGTGGTTTATTCCACTTATACCACAGTGACAAACAACGCCTGTATATTAGTTACTTTTGTCTATCACGTTATTGTTTTTTTATCGACTTATCAACTGAATTAAAACATTCCTTTGCGGTGCTTTGAGCATATTGTTTTCGCGTTGTCAAGGAAACATCTGACCGGTAGTTGTATTTGACCGTTGTTTTTAATGTTGGATTTGTAGCGCATTGGTTTGGAACTGTTAAAAGGCAGAGGTATTCAACAATGCTGTGGTATAATTAAACATTTACGGATGTAACCCAGAAGGGTCACGCATGGATATAATGTGTTTGTTGAAAACACAATCTATAGTATACATATAGCTATTATCTGTTGAGATGCATATCAAATAATTTGCATAGCTTATTGAAGGCCAAATGTGTAAAGTTAATTAGTAATGAGACAGATTAAGTGTTTTATCTGAATTTGTCAGCTAATGATTTCACACACACACACACACACACAGTGAGGAATGCCGATTATGTGCGCATTCCATTCATTCAGCCTTGGCCTGAACCAGAGCCGCACATAAACACGATGACATCATGAAACCAAGTCCTAGAGGCCACCCCTCTAGTACACCTCAACTTCCATTAATCAGGGACTGGGCAAATAAACTATCTCCACAATCACTGTCAATTTTGCTGCTAAATCAGGGGCGGGGGGTTACCTTTAACATTTAACATGCTTAGTAAAGCGCTATTACTCTCAACTGAGCTAATTAACATGTCATTATTTACACCTGTGTGGACTGTGTAGAGAAGTTGTCACGGCAAAGCAATCACGGGTGAAGCTCGTATCATTATTTATGGGTTTGATTTATGTGCCGACAAAGTCACCAAAAGAGTAGACTTGTTTGTTCTCTTGCAGACTTTAATGAGGCAGTCAAGGTTAATGTTAGGAGCTGCACCTGGATTTACTCAGCGAAGACTTGGCCTCACTGTAAATTATTATTTCCTGTTTTCGTGCATACCATTTCCTACATGTGTTTATGTCTATAAAAATAGTTTAAAATATATATTTGTTTTACATTTCAACTATTACATTGCCTTAAATGTACAATTACACTCAACTCAGTGTAAACGGGTGTAGCTGCAAGTTAGTCTGATAAAAATTGGAATTCAAGGGCAAAAAACACTTTTAATTGAGGTTACCACCATTTTATTTGTGCACAAAAGTCTCAGGCACCATTCAGTGGGTGATTGAGTTCCCTGCATTATTTCCAGCACATTCACGGAGTCGCCCCACCCCTGGATGTTCACACCCAGTTATATCTTTAGCGGCAAGTCAGGCATAATCATCAGCCATCAGCACCTCGTGCACACATGTGACTGCATCGTCAATGCTAGATGATGCGATTCGTTGTCTCAATGAGTTAGTGATGACGCCATCCACCACACAAACTTGAGGTGCGATTCTCCATGACAACCATTAAGCCATGAATGTATGTGAGGCAAGAAAACCCTTTGCCACATGTTATATAAAGATTGTATATAAAAACTCACAGTATTTTTAGGACCGTTTGCCCAGCCTTGGTGAGTGATGTGGTTTGGCTGTGATGTTTTGCGCCCAGAGGAAGGCGTGGTTGTGAAACAAGCCCAGATTGGCCTCTACATGTTCTTCTTGTGAGCGGTAACACAGATGTATTCATTGATTAATTCATTTTTGTGTCGGTCAGATTACGGATGAGATTGTGTGTCACACAATACTGTAATATAAACGCAAGCAGGCATTTTTATGCATCTTCAAAAATATTTAGATGCTATCCAAGAACCCCAGTAGAGTAAGAGTCCTGTTTGTGGTGTTTGCTGCTCATTCTCAAGGTCCTGGCCAGGAATCTCTGTGAGCAACACCGCGTTTCCTGTGTCCACAAAGAGCGGCTATTCACAGAGGAGCTGGATCAGTGCCACATTACTGCTTGTGAAAAACAAGAGTGACGGGTGGAGGGGAGGGGGGGGGGGGGGGGAGACTTTTGGTGGGGTATGGTGGGGAGTAGGGACATAAAACATACTTAGCACATTCCCAGCCTAAAAAAAGGAAACACACACAAAAACAACACATTTGAAAAGGAAGAAGAGAAAAGGCGGGTGAGGGGGGAGTGAGGGATGGATGGTGTGGGGGTGTCTCTATGCCACTCCACATTTTCCTAAACACAGCTGAGATGGTACACAGATGAGAGCAGTACCGTCTTACTGGCTCAAATGGAGGACTGTAGTCAGATCGCAAAAAGGAAAAAAAAACATTGAATAAAATAATAATTCAACAGAGTTGAACAAAAACACACAAACAAGATATTACTTGCGCTTCCCTGAGGCTCCACTCAAAGCTTGCTAAAGCACTCACTAAAGTGAATTTTATTTAACCAACACTCTTCTTATTATGATCCAATTGGCCGCCTGTCAACCTAGTGGGCGCTTGGTTATTTTAAATTGTACAACTTTTGAGGTTTAGAATGTCAATGAAATAAAGACGTTGTTAGACAAGGAGTCTATCAGAGCTTCAAAGCTGTGTGTGTGTGTGTGTGTGTGAGAGACTGGCGGGAACGCTGCGGCTGATGACCCCCGAGAGAACCATAACGTCACGGCTATTTAGACACATACTGCACACCTCTGATCGAGGCTTTTGTGAAGGGCTATGCTCCCCCCCCCCCCCCCGTCCCCCGTCACACTGAGGCCTCTGTGTGATTGCTGTATGTGGCTGAAAGACTGGGGACATGGGGGAGAAAGAGAAAAAGAAGGGAGACTGAGGTGGTGTTTATAGTCAGTGGTGGTGATGGAGGAGAGGGAGAGGGTTGGGGGCGGGGGTCATAGCAATGCCAGTGAAAGGTAGAAGAAAATACTATAGAGGATGGAGAGATAAACTAAGCTACGACAAATAAGAATCCAGAGACAGAAAGACGGAGAGAGAAGGAAAGGAGAATGGTGGTGCTTTACAAGATATACTTTATGAGCCAAAAAGCCCATGTGTGAAAGAGAGTGCTTGTGGAAGTGTGAAAAAAGAGAAGGCTGCTTGGCAACGGGGGAATGACTGACAGCGACACCACTAGTGAAGAAATGAATGAGGCAGGATCTAAAAAGGGAGAAAGAAACCAGAAAAGTCCAGGCAAAATGATGAAAATGCAGAAGACTGAGGCCTTTAACACAGAGGTGAGAGATGTAAATCAAATAGGATAAAATGCAGAAATAATAGGATGGACAATATGATAGGTTAGCAATACTGTAATTACAATAAATGTACATCACAGTTTTTCAGTCGGGCGTGAGAAAGAGTGAGGGATATTTATTTACCACTGTGTGTATTACACCAAGGTGCCCTCCAAATATAATCCTTCAAAATGAGTAATATCTATTTTTTTTAATCAGATATAATCCAATAGATTTTCAGATTAGACAGAGACTATGGCGTGTGTTTGAAATGAATACAGATTATGGGGGAATAGAGAAATATACCGCAACAAGCCAGGGGGCTTAGATGGTAAGGGGTAGACATTTTTCTGTCTCCAAGAATGTTGGCCTGAATTTGATCAGACATTTGTCCATTGCAGGTTCTCCCTCCCCAACGGCTAATGAGCACACATCACTTCATAAAAAAGCCCTCTCGCCCCACACATACAGTCCCAGACTCTTGTTTCATTCACCCAGTGCTTTGCCCCCATTTCAATGCTTCATTTCCCCTTCATCTCTTCAGCGAGTTCAGTGAGTCCAGCCATGCCACTGGTACACCGAGGTGCTGAATTACAGGCTCGCCAACCGCCACCCTGTCTGGTGGGTTGAGGCCGTTGGTCTAGATTCACGCCCATTAGTCTAAAACACAAATTATAACCAAACCAATGCCGGGAACAGGATTATCACAAGTTTGCCCCGTTGTGGCTGATTACCTTGAAAGATATCTCTTGAGGTGATTCAATGTTTATTTGTTTAAAGAGTTTTAGAGCCCTCTTGTAACGGCTTAAATCAATGTTTAAGCGCTGTTCACAGGAAGCTAGCATTCTCACTCACAGACACCTTGTGATATGGGCCTTGGACCCAGCTTGCAGTAATGAGTTCAGGAGGAAGTCTCAGCCATTAGGTTCTTTGATGTGCTGCCTGCCCCATGCTCCCAAGCCCTCCATGCTCTGCTAGGAGAGCCTGGACCAGCCGTGGGGCAGTGAAGGAGGCCCCGCTGGACCAGGAACTACAAGGCACAGCAGGACGGGCTTGGGAGGTGTGGGGGGTGGGTGGATGCAGTGCGTGTGAGTGAGAGATCGCCCTTCATCATTTCAATGCTAGGGAAGAGTGTGTTTGACAAGTTACTTTTCCACGGGGGTTGTCAAGACTTCCATAACTGTGGTCCCAATGGTCTCAATGGTGGGGATCTGAAGGCCCAGGGAGTAACAAGTGGTGTTTTACTGCTGTGCAGCTGCATGATTGCCCACAGTGCTAGTTAATGATCCTGAATAGCCGGAGGAGAACCAAGGGAGCCATCGGGTCTTAAAAGTCCCTTTGTGTTGGTAATTGTGTGGAAGCCCTGCACAATAAAACACTGTTTGCCAACTGGTTAAAATAGGCCACTTTCATTTCTCCTTCTCTGTCTCGTTTTCGTATTTAGACCATTTCCACAAGTCTCATGGCAGCCGAATCAAACACTGTAGAAAAGTTGTAGAACTTGCATTCTACTATGTTGTAAAACTGTCATATTTAACACTCCCTTGAGTGTTGTCCCTATCTGGCAGAGTGGTAAAGGTCTCAGAGTAGTTCCATCCCACTGGAATGCCGTGAAGTAGTTTATATAAACAGATGTCCTCCTGACATTCCAGTGTATTTGGTGAGTTTTCGCAAGTATATAATAAACAGTCTCTCATCATGTGACAGTGACAACCAATAAGGGTGTCTTGAAGGGCAGATGCTGACAGATTGTGTGAAGTAAAAGTGTGTAAATGAAGTGAAGTGTTGGTGAGCAATACACTCATACTCAAATGGAGCCCTTATTCAGGAGAGACAAGCTAAGAGTTTTACATGTAGTTAATCAGCAGTCGCTTTTATCTATTCTGCATTACCACTACTAACCATTGTGTACCTACTCCAATTTTGCTTGCATGCTTAAAATGTGTAAGTTGCATTGGATCCAAGCCTCAATGTAGAAATGACTACATTTACATGTAATCTGAACATGTAGACAAGTTAGGCTAAAACCATTCAACCATACAATCAAAAAAGGCATAACCAACAAAACAAAAGAACACCAAATTCTAAATACAACCCAACCCGACAGCACTGCCAGGCCCAGTGTGGTGCCGCTCTACTTTCGGGGGGGGGGGGGGGGGGGGGGGGGGGGGGGGGGAACACTTTCATAACAGCATCACAACACACTTGTTTGGTTGTGTTGCGGCATCATCCGCCCAGGTGCTCCTCAGGAATGCAAGAGACTGACACACGTTGGTTAAATAATGGTCCAGCACAAACAGGGGTTGAAGCTATGCTACTACAGGCTGTTTTACCAAGTTCTGGGAATTCAGAGCAGCCTATGGCAAAATTTCACACATTGTTTTGCAATGCGAACATATCGGTTGATATTAGTCGGTGAGATCTCAC
>JACYXH010000592.1:2166026-2196026 GCA_026745465.1 Lota lota
GCACATCGTACTTTACACGGCAGCAGTCACACCAGTCCATGGACCCGCCTTCGTAGTTTTGTACAAAATGTACCGTTTTGTCTGTAAATATGGTGTTCGGTGACTGTTGCTTTTGTGTTAGCACCTTGGTCTGTGAGAAACGAAATGTCGTTCAGCCGTATACTATGTGTGTGGATGAATGACCAGAAACTTGACTTTCTTACTCATCAACCCATGAAAGGCCTACATTGTCAAGTCATTAATTTGCCAAAGGCGCCATCTAGTGCTGACCACAAGAACAGTCTTTTTTCTTTTGAGGTATGGATTTAAATTGGATTCTTTGAGGTACGTTATCTTGCATATTATAGCATCTATTTTTATATTAAGTTAAATAAGGTCATAAGAAACTGAAAATATGCTCTTCTCTTGATACTTGCCATAATGCAATCTTTTGATGTGTCTTTGATGTTTATGTGTCACAAGAAAATGAAATGTAAATGGTCAATACTTATTTGCATTACTTTTTACAGAATACCTCATTATAGTTATTTACCTTGGAAGTTCAAATGATCTACTCCCCGATGTACTCAATACCACGATGCAATCCCAAACAATAAAGTTACATTTGCTACGCTGAATATATCTGTGGTTTTTATAGCCTTGTATGTCGTTTCACAGAACATAGGAAAGAATTACGTCTGGTACGAGCACAGGACAAAACACAGAGTGCTTTTGATTATTCCATATGGAAAAACCAGATAGTAAGCACAGAGTGCTTTTGAGCAGCAGGTGTGAGATGCTGCCACTTTGACCCAGCGGTGAGAGAGGGGGATGAGTGTGTGTGGGGAGGGGGATGGGGGATGGGGGGTACAGAGGAAGGGAGAGGAAGAGATGGGAGACCATAGAGGGAAAACACCAATGGATGTCAACATGGAGAGAAACAAGTGAGAGGGCCGGTGAAGTCCAACAAGCGTTCCACATTTTTCAGAGGGAGAGAGAGATGTTCTCTCAGAGGACAATCTCACTCCCTTATACACCTGGCATCCCACACACACATGCACACACACACACACAGACACACACATGCACACACACATACACACATGCACACACACACACACACACACACACACCCACGAACACACACACACACAAACACCCCCCCCCCCCCCCCCCCACACACACACACACAGATGCAAGCATGTGAACTCTCACACACACACACACACACACACACACACACACACACACACACACACACACACAGGAATGTAGAAGGGGTGAGCTAGGATGGGAAGGTTGTTACATTCGGTGGGAAAAAAAGAGAAAAACAAGTTGGTTGTCCAGCCAAGTCACCATTGGCAGAAATACCCTGATATGGTGGTCTGTCCTGAACCAGACAGAGCCAGACGGAGGCCGTTATTTCACAGGGGCACGCAAGAAGCGTCCGGGCCACCTCTGCTTCTGTGATTTGTGGAGTGGAGTGAATGCAATGAATAAACAGCTTTCAAGCAAAACACACCCTCGGCTGTGGGCGCGAATACACGGGAAGGAGCGGTCCACGGCTTGACTGACCACCCAGGGAGTGGAACGTTATTGGCTGACCCTGTTCAAATCAACTTTTTAAAATGTTCTTCCCATCTGCCACAGATGATTAATGTTGGTGTAAATATTGGAGGATGGCTTCAACAAGCTACTGCAATATGTTTTCCTATTGTCCAATGAAAGGACTTAATATTATAAACACAGGGAGTGAACGCTAGCATGCTACGTGGGACTGTTTACAAGTTATGTGTGTGCGTGTGTGTGTGTGTTTGCATATTTTGTCTGTGTGTTTTTGTGTGTCTGTGTGTGTGTGTGCACGTGCATATATATATATGTGTGTGTGTCTGTGTGTACAGAGAAAAAGACAGACGGCTGCGGTTGTTGAAATGTTTGTATGGGATGAACTGTTCCTCTGTATTGAATGTTTTATTCAAGGTCCCCAAGGGGCCAACAGACTCACATCCAAGTCTTGCCAACAAATATACTGACCAAACCAACACACACACACACACACACACACACACACACACACACACACACACACACACACACACACACACGCACATGCACCCACCCACCACCCAGACACACACGCACACACACACACACACACACACACACACACACACACACACACACATACATACATACAACACACACACAAGACCTCCAAAATATCTTTCTCACAGTAGTGTGGCAACATAGCATGAAGATATGAGTTTCGCTGCAAACTAGCAGAGAGACACGATTCTGTCTGAAGGGTTTTATTCTCTGCATTATCATCTTGATCTTATATATATAGTATATGTATAGTATCACCACCTGGCGTATTTCTTAATTTTGTTCCACAACACCCTCTTAAAAATCGCTTCAAAAAGGCAGGGCGTGGGGACAATTTCGAATAGTTGTGCGATTCAGCTTTGAAGAATAGTCTCATTCTATTCTAGGCGATGACACTCTGTCTCGTTATGAGAAATAATAACAACGTTGTTATTTCTACGAAGGGACACGACGAGCTCCAAGGATAGGCCTAGGTCCTGCTCTACAGGGAGGTGCGACCTGCGGTCTGCACGCGCTAATAGCCGTCACTTGCTGACGACATTCCACAAGGCGCTCGTGGGTCTCCTCCTCACACACGACACCTCTCACATCAAACCGTTCACCCCTCGACAGACTAGGCCACTCTGACAGTGAACTTTTAAACTGCGTTTTTCATCTCCTTGCATCTACACGGGAGGGTGGGAGTGGGGGGGGGGGGGGGGGGGGGGGGGGGCAAGGTGTTTATTAGCAGTTGGGATAGGAGAAGTGGACGTCACGTGATCTTAATAATATGATAATTGTGATTGAAGATATCGAGTGTAGGCCTATAAGAGACGAGTAGATGTGAGCATCGGCTCTGTATGAACCTTTATTAAAACGTGTTGGGGGATTTAAGACGTCATCGCGTTTATTGTATTGGCGCACGCACCAGACTGTTTCAACTAGATGAAACAGTCTTAAAGCATCAACACCGTTAATTACTTTTAAATTAATTGTAAAAAAATAAATAATTGTTGATGTCAGTCCAGCTCAACCTATCCAACCCACTGAGTTAGTCTAAATACCAAAGGGAACCAATTACATCCGTTTCTGATGCCAAACCACCACTTTGGTCCGATGCCTCCAAGCCATCTGCGCCATGGTCACCCAAAGGCCGGTGTCCCTTTCACGCGCCATGTCCCCCCTCGCGCCATTTCCCTGACCTCGTATCTCTCAACACAACAACAGCAACATCTGGAGCAATGCCAAAGTGGTGAAGTATTCCATTCCAGTGCCCGCTACTATACTCTCTGACTCCACCACCCATTCACTAGCTACGACTACAAGCTTTGGTTTGCGAGAACCTCCAAGGGCGAGAGCGCATTGGCTACGCGGTACGTCAATCATGGTTTGGAGGACTGTACTGGAGTGCACGGGGGTGGGGAAATGGGAGGGAGGGAGGGTGAAGAGCTAGACTCGATGCAACTGACAGTGATGTTCCTCGTTCTCGTCAGATGTCGCTGGTTATTGCTTTGACTGCAACTTTGTTGGCATAGCCCTGTCTACCTGACGCAATATGCGCAGCGGGGATATGTAACGGACCTTCTGTCGAGCAGGGACCGTCAAAAGTGCTGGTTCTTTTGGACTTTTGCACATCGGTGTCTTGGGGGAAAAGGTAGGCTTCTGAAAGACTCTTTTTGTTGCATATTAACAACCGCCAAACCTCGGGGATGTTGTTTTCCTACCAGGTGCGTTGCACAAAGATTTCAGTGTTTCCCGAATCGCTGTTCATTCTTTGAGAAAGACATACGGTCCAAAACAAGGGACTTGTTGCGCGCTGGGACCAATATCCCCGTGAAGCACGCTGACTCTTGATGGAAAGCCAACATCAAGTCCACTTCAAGGCAAAGTTGGAACCTGTGGCGGTTTGATTCCAAAAGCCAAGGGGAGCGCAGTGGAACGTGGAGGGTGGAAGGTGTGATATAGACAGCCAAGACGAAACCCCGAAGTGAGTGGGACTTGAGTTTCCCCGTTATGGACCAATCTCACAGTTAATGAAATGTTCTGCCATTGGCTCTCTCCCCCCCCCCCTCGCTTTTTGTCTGATTAACCGTGAGTGATTCTTCGCAACAACCAACCGAAACTCTTTTACAAATGGCACCGATAAATAGCCAATGTAAACTTTATTCACGGAAAAGCCGTTGAGTCGATTTATTTACACCCGGCGTTCGAAAAATCAACCAACTATTGAGGCTTGTATATCGCCATGACCGAGCGAGATGGATGTGGAGGAGACGGGCTGTGTAGCGATGGAGTTCCGGAGGTCATTCCATCCAGAGCTTCCCGCGGGCGCCGGAGCGGTGTCGTCCTACCCGGAGGCGGACAAGACACCGACACCATCCTGCTGGAGACGGCGAGGGCGGCTCCCCGCCGAAGCAGCATCATAAAGGTAGGCTACAATCTGCATTCCTTATTTTCCTCCTCGTAGATGTTTCGTGAAAGACCCAAGCATTATACAAACCTGCTTTATGTTTACCAATCATGTGATATATTACCAATGGGCCACAACTTTGAATGATGTGGTCCAGTTATCAAATGATAACTGGACCATGACTTTTTCAACACCCCCATATACAAAAAGGTAAACGAGTGTGTATATATACGATTTTCATTTTTATTTGACAGGGACAGTGCACATTTCTTACATTTCAAGTTATTCAAATAGGCAAACTGTAGTCCCTGGACTGGCAGCTAGTTGAAAACAGATACAAAAATGGATACATTCAGTAATATAAGGCATTAAAGATTCAAATATAAGCTTAGTTTACTTAGGCTTCATTTAAATTACAAACTAGAAAAGCTATTGCTGTGTTGACATATTTAATCTTCTATTTTTACGGATGATTGGGCACATGCGCAAACAAAGCAGACTATAATATATTTTGTCCTTTGAGCTTGAAAGTAGCCATGCCACATTCTACATTGATTGTTTTGTAACTTGACCGAACTTCAGGTCAAAAAGTGAGCTTTACCTTAAAGCCAGCTTTTGTAATGCCACATATTTGAGATAATCCTATTATGTTGTACATCTAAGAGCTGGCTGACAAGCCGACTATGGAATTCAAATTGTATAACAAACATCATATGGGCACGCATAAGTACTTTATTATATGGTGATTTATGCACTGCATTTGAGAAGCGGTTTGCCTCCAAAACGCCTTGTCGTGATGTTGTCATATAAACACTTAATGTCTTGATGCGGGGCATAGGTTGAAAAGAAAAGCATTCCATTCTGACTGACCTGCTTTTCTGGTGGTGACACAACCCTCTCTACATTCCCCGTCACCTGTGATCAGGTTGCACGCAGGCAACCACGAGCCTACATGGCAGATGAGTGGAGCAGCAGGGATCATGTTTGGGTGGATCACTGCTACTGTACCTGTCATGTGCTAAAATGTCTCCTGGTCTTCCTTTTGCGATCAGAATCTACGACTACTAGACAGAGCTGCACTTAGCTACTGAGCACTCATTGTTATGTCCACTCCCTAGAGGTGTATGCAATTGCATTTATTTCCCATGAAGATGCATCATGTAATGGTTATTGTAGTTTTGCATAGATTTTATGGCTCTTTTTTAAAGCTGATATAGCTAGTTTGTATTTCAAAGTATACACTAGAATCATTAGAGCGTGTGTGTGTGTGTGTGTGTGTGGGGGGGGGGGGGGGGGGGGGTGAGCCCATTTGGTCCTCGGCCCGTCTAAACAGAACGTTCTGACCGGCACCGCAGAACAGAGGCTCTTCTGATCCTCCTCCTCCTCCTCCTCCTCCTCCTCCTCCTCCTCCTCCTCCTCCTCCTCTACTGGCGGGATGTGAGGAGAAGAGAAGAGGAGCGACTTCTGTGACAGGCACGATCAGCTGAGCCTACAGAGGGAGGTGTGTGCGCGCGTGTGTGTGTGTGAGCGTGTTTGAGTCATGTCCTTGTGATGGCAGTGCTGTGCAGAATTTGATCCGGGCCTGGAAACCACTCCAGCAGGAAGCTCATTCTGAGTAGAAACTCTTGTTTAGGGAACTCCCTTTTTTGTTTAGGGTTGGACTTGGGACGCGCCCTTTAAAACTAACACCAACAAAGGCAGCCGTGGCTGAATCACCACACACACAAACACACATGCACACACCCACTCACACACACACACACATATTCACATTACACGGGCATTGACGAAGGCCTGGTTCAACCCGTGAGCTCCCAACTTCCATATCGGTGCAGTAATTGCACTCTAAGCTTTAGAGGCTGTGCTACCGCTACTGCTAACACTTTCCACTTCCTCACACAAGCACTAGCGTCAGTTGCAATGAGTTCCTTGCAGTACATGATGCCACGCCAAACCACATAAACCACACGACACAGAGAGACACCTGCATGCCAGCACTTGTTCCATTCTGTTTCTACACTTGTATACCAAGACTAGTAGTTGGGGCTTGCATTTGTGGGCATGTGTGTGTTCGCAGTGCAAGTAAAAAAAATAAAATGAAGTGTGCAAGGCTCTTTCTAAAATTATTCACCAGTAGAGTATCCTGTCACTTTATCCAGATGTGTGTGCATTTGGTGGGTCTGTGTGTATGTGTTTTCTGATGTAAAACATTACGTACACACACACACACACACACACATAAATGAGAAGCTATATCTGTCTGTGAGTATACAGTTATCATGCACACACACACACACACACACACACACACACACACACACACACACACACACACACACACACACACACACACACACACACACACACACACACACACACACACACACACACACACACACACACACACACACACTGGTGTGTCGATGTTATTGTATTCCTGCAGAGTTGAGAGTGTGGAAAGCCAATGGAAAGGGAGATCAATGAGAGCTCTGTTCCGTCCAGCGAGTGGATCAGTGCGAGGCAGGACCGGGGTTCAGCGGGAGATCAGAGCCGATTTCAGTACACTAAGGAGTCCAGAAGAGTGAAATGATTATGGTATGATCAGAGTGGTCGGATACAAGATGTGCAAACTTGAGACCATCTCGCCACCCCTCACTCTTAAGTCCATGAGGTTAAATGTTTCCAAGGTTGTGTTGCTCTGTGGCAGAATGAACCTGAAGAAAAGTTGATAATTATAATTCTTTCCCCCATTATCAATATTTCCTCAGTTGATATTGCAGGGATAATCAATAATGTGTGTGCGTTTATGTGTGTGTTGGGTCCTAGTCACCAATGTGGATTAGCCACTGCTAGTGCATAATGTAGCATGCTAATATAATTATTGTTAATCTTAAATTAATTCATGAGCGCCAAGCTCACTGTATTACATTTCCATTGTGAAGCAGCCGCAATAAGCACATACCATTACTGTGAACAGGCCAGGACTGTGTGGTACATCCGGCTTCAACCATTAGGGCGAAATTATGAACACATGAGCCGAACATACAAGGTTTGAACCGGCACCCACATGCACACACACACAAACACACACATTCCCAAGCACACACACACACACACACACACACACACACACACACACACTCACACTCACACACACACACACACACACACACACACACACACACACACACACACACACACACACACACACTGATTTAAGAAACTAAATCACTATTGTGTTTCAACATTGATAATTGGCTTATTGGTACACGTGAAACATGAGCACGCGCACACACACACACACACACACACACACACACACTCTCTCTCTCTCTCTCTCTCTCTCTCTCTCTCTCTCTCTCTCTCTCTCTCTCTCTCTCTCTGTGTTTGTCTGTCTGTCTGTCTCTGTCTCACACTATACTACTTTACTACTATACTATATATACTTGGCTATTTATTTTCTGTCCTCTCTCTCTCTCTTACCCCTGTCTTTCTCTTTCGTCGTGTCCTTCAGTGTCTCTTCGTTGTTGTTTTTTTTGCTGTACCTGTTGCCTTGTCTCGTCCATCTATCTGCCCCAAGTGTCCTTCCCTCGCTCTCTCTAGTTCAATATGACTCTCCCTCTCTCTTTCTCTCTGTTCTGGCTCTCTGACTGTCTCCCTCCTCTCAGTCTGGTTATGATCACTGCTGTTCTGTCGAGATTGCTGGAGAGTTGTTTTTAAATTGTCCCTTCCTCTTCTTTTGTGTCTCTTTGATGTTCGTATTTTTCTCCGACTGACAATGTATTCGTGGCTCATTTTTCGTTCCCACCAATCACATCGCAGCCGGTCGCTGCAATGAGATGTCAACGATAATATGTTTACATAATGTCATTAATGTCAACATTAATGACAATGTTTCTCCTGTGAATGTGTGTGTGTGTGTGCGTGTGTGCGTGTGTGTGTGTGCGAGCTCGTCTGTATGTGTATGTGAGTGTATGTGTGTGTGTGTGTCAGCGTTGGTGTGTGTGTGCGAGCTTGTGTTGTGTGTGCATGTGTGCTTGTGTGTGTGTGTGTGTGTGTGTGCGTGTATGAGTCTGTGTGTGTGTGTGTGTGTGCGTGTGCGCGTGTATGAGTCTGTGTGTGTGTGTATGTGATTAAGACCTCTGAGAGCGGCTCTGTGTTCCAGTGTTATTCAGCTACTGGCACTGCAGCTTCCTTGGAACACACACCACATCACCACAGCTGTTGTGAGGTAGTCAGACAGAGTGTGTGTTTGTGTGTTTGTGTTTGGCACAATAGATGAATAGTGATAGATTAATGAATAAAGAATAGACTGAAGTTTTCCATAGTATCTATTATGGATGTACATATAAAAAATGGCAATAAATTTGCCATTTTATTAACCTCTCCTCTAAGTAATTCAAAAAAGGAAACAGGGTTATTATTTCATACAGTTTTTTAATAACAGGAGTACACAGAGAGGAAAGATCGGGCTTCAAATGAGTGAAACAAAGTGAATCAAAGCCCTCCACACACACACACACACACACACACACACACACACACACACACACACACACACACACACACACACACACACACACACACACACACACACACACACACACACACACACACACACACAACACAATCGAGATGACTTGAATCAATTCAATCTCACTCTCTCTCTCCCTTCCTCACTCTGACTATCAATCTTACACACAAACCAAAATAAGAACCGTTGAACTCTGCTCCTCCACAGAGGATGTAGGAAAGAATGAGAGAGTGCGAGAGAATACAGGATCAGCAAAAGGCTGTGTTCTTCAAGCTACAACGGGTTTGTGCGTGGGCCGTAGTGTGTGTGTGTGTGTGTGTATGTGTGTGTGTGTGATGGTGGGGTGGGGAAGGGGATTGTTTACCACAGGGGAAGTAAAGAGAACAGAGTGGAGGTAAACTTTAGTGAGTGGGCTACTCAGGTCACTATATAGGTAAAACACACACACGTCTAGGCATGCACACACACGCACGCAGATCAGACACACACCTACACACACACACAAAGCACACAGACAGTTGGTCACTCTGTCTCTCACTCTCTCCCCGTCTCTACCTCTGTCTCTCTCTCTCTCTCTCTCTCTCTCTCTCTCTCTCTCTCTCTCTCTCTCACGCTCCCCTTCTCTACCTCTCCGTCTCTCTGACTCTCTCTCTTTTTCCCCACAAGGAATCCGAGGCAACCAGACGCGTTCTTTCCTCCAAACCCCCGGACTTCGTCTGTTTCCAGTCTCGTGTGTTTACGTTTCAGTGCAGCCTGTAAGCGTGGGGCGTTCGTGCTCAGCTCCCAGGGGCTCTGCCCACATCTCTGTCAGGTCTGCTGCACCCAGGCTGCACACTGGGTTACTGGAAGTCTTTGGGTGTGTCTTAATTTACCACCTCCACTACTTCCCAAAACCTTACGATTGTTATTGGTTAGATACGCTGATGGCTATATTCCTCTGTTTGTATTATTGTGACTCTCTGTGTATTGTGTTCTGGATAGTCTAATATAAAATCAACCAGAAAGAGAAAACAAATGGCATTTTATTAAATCAGGTTGTTTTGTGTGTGTGTGTGTGTGTGTGTGTGTGTGTGTGTGTGTGTGTGTGTGTGTGTGAGTTAAAGGCAAGTTAAGGTTCTGCTTGGAGGGAGGAATGTTTCAGCTTCCAGAGTTCTATGACATCATCTGGATCAGCGGAGATCCCAGGCATGATAGTTAGTTGCTGCCATGGCAACCAAATAAAGAGCCACCTATGCTCGATGAGAAAGATGACTGTGCGAATGTGTTTTTGCATAGTGCATGTGTTTGCATGTGTGGGTGTGACTGCTAATGATACATATGTTACGGCTCTATTCTTTAGGTTGTTTAACTATCTATTTGTCTTATTTCATCTGAAGTGGCCCCCAAAGGTCAGAGTGGAGGTTTGTGTGTGTGTGTGAGAGACTATCTAGATCAGTGTGTATGGCTTTAAGCCAAGATGAGATGTCGCTTGGCTGATGAACTTCTTCACCACCGAACCATTCATCCCTCCACTTTCTGAGCTGTGGAGTAAGGGTGGGGTTATATAGTCCAATAACCTAGTCAGGACAGTGTAGTAGGCGAGGGGTCCCGAAAGGTCCTGAGTTCGATCAATAATGTCTGCAGCTTAGGCATGCTTGAGTGAGATGCCTAGCTCCTACCTGCTCCTACATGTCGTGTAGTAAACGTCTGCCAAATGACCTAAATAAGTGGACCAGTCAATATCTAGGGTTAATATCTATAATTTCTGACTGTTGTATGTTAACTCGGATTTTAACTGGCACAGTAATTAGCGAACACTTAAAATGAGAATGTCACTTCTCAATATGTTTCTCCCTGAATGAATAAAGGTTTTGATTCATTCGTTGATTGATACTGGTGGACGAGGAAGAGGAAATGCCGTGCGTTCCCGTACTTGGTTGTGAACTTGCTCGAACCAGCATCCTCTCTGATCCTCGATTGTACTGTATCTCCATCCCGCCTGTCTCGCTATCACTTTCACTATTGCCAAACACCAGCTGTGAACATGCCTCATAACCCTGCAAGCCCACAAGCCCTGCTCTGGTGTCCGGATAATCACCAGGTCCCGGGATTCACACCTTTTACCCTGGGTACGCTTTCATATTGCATGACCCTGTGTTCCCCTCAATGGCTTAATGCGCACACACACACACACACACACACACACACACACACACACACACACACACACACACACACACACACACACACACACACACACACACACACACTCACTCACTCACTCACTCACTCACTCACTCACTCACTCACTCACTCACTCACTCACTCACTCACTCACTCACTCACTCACTCACTCACTCACTCACTCACTCACTCACTCACTCTCACACACACACACACATGATACTAAACGTAGTAAAGGGGTCCTTTTGTGTAGCTGGTTGTTATTCTCCGAGATGGCCATTAGCGGACAGTAACAGGATTAGGGCTTTAATAATCTATATGCTGTTTATACTCCAGGGACCAACCACTGTTATGGCCTTCTATCTGTCATCTTATTATCTCCCTCTCTTTCTCTCTCTCTCGATTTCGACCTTTGTCTCACTTCCTTACTCAGTCTGGCTTCATTGTATTTTTTGTCTGTCATTTAATAACCCGACTTGGTCTCTCTTTCTCTCTGTCTGTCTCTCTTTCTGTCTCTCTCTCCCCCCATCTCTTTCTCTCTGTCTCTCTCCTGCTCTGTCTCTGTCTCTCTGTCTGTCTCTCTCTCCATCTCTCTTTCTTCTCTCTCTGTCACACTCTGTCTCCCATCCGATTCCGACAGCCTCATTCAGTCAAGCAGGAAGAATGGTGGTAGTCCAGGAATGTTGGATGTTTGTTTGTGGGTGTGCTGATGGTGGTGTGGTGGTAGTGATGGTGGTGGAGATGTGGTGATGGTGTGATTGTGGTGGTGATGGTGGTGGGAGGGTAGCGATGGTGTTGTGGTGTGGTGGTTGTGGTGGTGTGGTGGTGGTAATGGTGGTGGAGATGTGGTGATGGTGTGATTGTGGTGGTGTGGTGACGGTGTTTTTGTTGGTGGTGATGTGGCGGTGGTGGTAATGTAGTAGTGGTGGTGTAGTGGTTGGTGGTTTGGTGGTGGTGGTGGTGATGGTTTGGTGGTGGTGATGGTGATTATGGTGATGGTGGGGGTCAGGAGGGGAAGAAGGAGTTATTTCATATCAGGGTGCGATGGGGGTGGAGGGTGTGTGTGCTTGTGTGTGTGTGTGCGCGTGTGTGGGGGGGGTATCGAGGGACTGCCATGAGTGAGCAGTCCCCATTGTCCCCTAGCCTTACGTAATCTCCCTCTTTACACAACCAACCCATTTCAACATGAGCTGACCATACATGATTTATCATGAGCCTATATAAAACCCTGCCATTGGCCCCTCCTCTTTCCTCGTGTCACCTGCCACCCGGTTGGAATCAACAGGAAGGATTGTGTTTGGGTTTCCGTCCATTGAAACCGTGCTGCTGGGTTTTTCAGCATGACATTCAGATGACAGCTGCAGTTTGTGCTATTTCACTTTAAAACTGCAATCTGTAATTTACATGTTGAGATGATGAGTCATTGCTTAGGTGTTCACAAGATTGTTCTGTTACTATCATTGAGGTTTGTTCAATTCACCTGTTGATTTCCGTCCACTGATACAGAACATCTGATGATAAAGTCTGATGGTAGGTATTGTAATATTAATGATTCATTCACTCACATTCATTCACATGGTAACGCTATGTTATTTTCTACCTATGATGGTATGGTAACCTAACCATACCATTAAAGGTTTAACACAACAGAAAATGCAAAAAGCCTATGAGAATATAGGCCTACATTAACCAGTTCCTGAATCTGTCTCATCTTTTTAACAAACAAGAGAAGTAACATCTATGAAGTTTGGACGCATTGTTATTGAGTTCAAATCCACAAAGTGCAGGATTTAATGCACCCTTAGAAAGAAATACAAAAACTGCAATCTTGTACAACCAGAATTCTGCACGCACACTAACAAAATAAATCCAAGCATAATAGTTGGAGGGCAAAGTGTGGGAACACAGTAGCCTTGCTTTATACTGGCAGTCACTGAACAATGCACTTGCAGCCGGTCAACTGAGGTGATGGGAAAGACTTCAAATACTGGAGAAGACCGCAGCCAATCGCACGGCAACCCTGGTGTTCAGGGCTCCGTGCGCTGGCCTGTGGCCGCTGTCGTCTTGCCGAGCGCACATGAGGATGTCACGGCCCTCGCAGCAGACGCACCAGTGATGGCGGAGTGGGCCATATTAGACCAGACCTTGACATCAACCCCTCACACTCAATCACCCCCCCCCCCCCCCCCCCCCGTCTCATTAGGTTATTGACGTTGTAGAAGTAGGGTGATTAAATGCTCCACCGTCTATCTGTTTTTGTGTGTGTGTGTGTCTCTCTCTCTCTCTCGCTCTCTCTCTTGCTCTCTCTCTCTCCGACTCTCTCTCTGTCCCTTGGGCAGGCATTTCCTGTTCCCAAACCCTGACCCATAACCTTGAGTGAGGACATCAATTTGTTGGTTTCCTTGGAGGCCGAGACGATATAAAAAATATTAATTTGATTCCCCATCCCTTCCATAGCCCATCTCATACACGTGTGTGTGTGTGTGTGTGTGTGTGTGTGTGTGTGTGTGTGTGTGTGCGTGTGCGTGAATGTGTGTGACTTTGGAGAGAGAGAGAGAGAGAGAGAGAGAGAGAGAGAGAGAGAGAGAGAGAGAGAGAGAGAGAGAGAGAGAGAGAGAGAGAGAGAGAGAGAGAGAGAGAGAGAGAGAGAGAGAGAGAGAGAGAGAGAGAGAGAGAGAGAGAGAGAGAGAGAGAGAGAGAGAGACCCACACAGACACACACTTTCAGAAACCTAAAGGAGCATTCATGCAAGGAGTCGTTGGTGGTGAATGAGTTTGTGGTTTATGTGATAACATCACAGTGTTACTGAAATGTCCCAATAATTGGAATCGACGCCACAGTGCAGCATGCTGCTATTGGCATGTGGCTGCATTCCGGGTTTCTAGACTTTATCTCTGCAGGCTTTACTGCTGTCTCTGTGATTTGGCTCGAATGGCACACTGGCAGCCTGATAAGAGCTGGACACTAATGATTGAAAGATGTAGACTGTACACTGATTGGACAAAGAGACAGGTAGGTGGAGAGACAGGTATATTGAGAGGCAGGTAGATAAAGAGACAGCTAGACAGAGAGACAGGTTGATGGAGAGACAGAAAGACAGGTAGATGAAGAGACAGGTAGACAGAGAGACGGATAGATAGAGAGACAGGTGGATAAAGAGACAGGTAGACAGAGAGACAGGTTGATAAAGAGAAAGAGACAGGTAGATGGAGAGACAGGTAGATGAAGAGACAGGTAGACAGAGAGACGGATAGATGGAGAGACAGGTGGATAAAGAAACAAAAAGACAGGTAGATGGAGAGACATGTAGATAAAGAGACAGGTAGACAGAGAGACAGGTTGATAAAGAGAAAGACAGGTAGATGGACAGACAGGTAGATAAAGAGACAGGTTGAAAGAGACGAAAAGATGAAGAGACAGGTAGACAGAGACAGGTAGATGGAGAGACAGGTAGATAAAGAGACAGGTAGACAGACAGGTAGATGGACGGACAGGTAGATGGAGAGAGAGAAAGACAGGCAGACAGACAGACAGGCATTTGAGGAGATAGCCAATAGATACACAGTCTGTTTTCTAGACAATGGATCTGCCTCAAGGCAGTAAATGCATCTGTACAAAACATACGCACACACACACACACACACACACACACACACACACACACACACACACACACACACACACACACACACACACACGTACACGCGAATGCACATACAAAACAACTATGAGCAGCTTGCTTTTGCAATGTGAAACCTCATGTGAGCCTCTATTCTCATGCAAACACAGGCTAATTAAAATAATTACTGATCCTCTTGCATGCAGCGATGCTCTCTACTCCTCCTTCTACTCCCATCCTCCGTTTTTATTTTGCTGTATTAGAGTCCGTGCATCGTTACGAGGGCATTTACTAAAAACATAGTTCCCTATAGTTTATCTTGTCCTCAACTCATCATCGCTAGCAGACTTTGAGTGACAAGGATACCGTTTTTCACCCAAATTGCTGGCATTAAAAAACACTTTTATTTTCAATTTGTGATTGAAAAAATAAAGGAGAAAGGCTTTGGATCAGCCATGAATATCCATGCATTTTTATAACTGCTGACTGGTTAGCATTTGTTTGGTGCTAAAGGAAATCTCCTTTTTCTTTTTGTTATCTCTGAATGTAAAGAATGCAGAGGGTCATTTGTTTCCTTCTAGACACACTGATTTAATGAGTATATATAAAAAATAAAGAAATAAAACAGCAGTAAACTCAGCTTCCAGTCCCTTTGCCGTTTTGCTGTTGACATTGAGGCCAGCCAGTTGATGATGGCTGTGTTGAAGGGTTCCATAAGACCAAATAGTAATAAGGCTTATGCATCAGAGATACTCAAGGGAGTTATAGTACTGTAAAATCCTAAATCGACGTAAATATACCGTAACCTAGTCTAATGAAAATGTTGTTTTGCCAAGTCTCACACCAGAAAAGCTGTGGCAGTTTCAACCACAACAATGATTCCCCATAATGACAAATCATTGCATGATTAATTAATAAACAATGACCAAAAAACATTACTACTAACATAATAATGAACATTCCAATGCTCCTTTACTTCCAAAATGTAGGCGGTCATTGCGATGTGACATTCCGATGCTCTATATTACTATATTCTGAAGCTCGCTTTGCAGCTTTCGTATGTACTGGACACGTTTGCTTAGAGTAATTTTGATGTCTGAACAAGGTGTGGTTGGTATGCCACTGAAGCTTTGAGCAGGAAGAGTGTGGTGAGCATGCCATCATAAAAGGTAATGGAATGCATGTATTTCAGCACAAATAATGCCTTTACAGCTACAGGAACAGAATACAGAGCTACTGCCAGAGATAGTTTTTCTAATGATGTATTGGAAAATTCTTTGGTGTCAGTATACTTTTAATGGATATATTAGCCTGCATCAGTCATCACTATCCGCTATAGGATAAACCCATGAGGATTCCAAATAATTGTTATGCTTTCAATTTTAAAACTAAAATACCTTGTTGACAAAAGTTCTCCCTAACCATTGCAATATGAAAGAACCCCAGTGAGTGTTAAACAAACAATGGGATTCCCTATGTCCTTTCCAGGAAATGCCTTCACTTTTTCCCAAAAAAAGGCCTACTCCACGTGCACACACGCACACATGTACGCACGCATGCACACACACGTACATACACTCAACCATGGCCTGATTAGGATGACAGTGCTCCATGCCCGACTTCCTCTGGTATTACCAAGCTAATCGGATCAGCTGTAGCTCACTCCAAAGAAGGTTTACCCAAAGAGAGAGAGAGAGAGAGAGAGAGAGAGAACTAAGAAGATTTATTCATTCAACATTCCCAGCAGTCTTTGATTAATTTAGAATTAGCTTAGCATGACAGTGTATACTCCTTGTACTTTTGTTTGAAAATTCCACTTCAAATGCACTACGTTTGGGAGGCGCTAGTCCGCTGATAAACATCAAGACAGCAAGGCTTTGATCCGATCATACTGATACTGCTTGGCTGCCTGTCTCCTTCAGCAATGTTTTATTCCTGACAGGCTTAAACACATTCCCACAGAAGACAAACATTTAAAATGTTTTATTTTTCTTACCAAAACCATGTGCCAATTTGGATGTCTCCGATGATCTTCTGGTATCCCACGGTACAACTGCTAGTCCAGCGCAGCTGTCCGGTCTGACTATCGCAGAGAACTATAAAAATAGCGGGGCTACAGACTATGGGGCATTCAACTTTCATACACAACAAATGTTTTATCCATTAGTAATTTGTATGCATTGTACAAACTCACGAATTGCCGGCACAGCCGTTGACTGATCAGTGTTAGAATATGAATCGTTATAATTAGCTTTAAGATAACAAATGAATAATGAATAATTGAGGATGAATTATGGCGGTATTAACAGCCAGTAATAATGTACAGGGAAATGTGTAGAGTCTGCTAGCAATAATGCTACTGTGTTTTATTATTTAGATGATAATAATAAAAAACTATAACAAAATGCCAATGTCCATCCATTGTTTTTAAACTATGGTTGTGATTATTAACATTAATTAGTTAGTATTTTGACATAACCTTTAAATATCATCAATATTATGACTACTGTCTAACCCTCATTAAACAGTAGTCATAAACAGAGCCCCATGATCCTCCCAAGGTGGATCAGGTGCCCAAACACACGCACACAAACTCACACACACACACACACACACACACACACACACACACACACACGCACACATAAACAGTACAGTGTATTTAATGTGAAACCTGAAACCTGATCTGAAATGCCATGCCTCAATCTGATAGTGGCTTCCCTGCCCCCCATTCAGTCTGCTGCCATCTTCTCATTGTCCTGTCCTCTCTCTCTCTCTCTCTCTCTCTCTCTCTCACTCTCTTTCTCTGTCGACCACCTGCAGCTCGCTCGCCCCTCCATTATGCTGGCGTATCGTAAACATTTCAGTCACACTTAGCAGCAGCACAGTCCTGATTTATTTAGTGCCGCTCCATGTGTCTGCCTGTGTGTGTGTGCATCTGTGTGTGTATATGTGTGTGTGTGTGCCTCCCTCACTAATCTGTCCTCTCCATCTCTGTCTCCGCCAGTCATGTCCCGCTCGCTATATACTGTCCATGGGCAGACATACGCGCACAATGCATGCACACAAACACATACACATACACACACACACACACACACACACACACACACACACACACACACACACACACACACACACACATACACACACACACACACACACTCAAGCGCACACACAAACACACCCACACACACTAATCTATACATATACCATGCACATATGCACACCTGCGCTATTCCCTCTGCTCTATTTAACTGATCTCTCTCTCTCTTTTTCATCCTTTTTTCTCTCCCCACTTTGTCCCCCACCTGATCCATGTCCGAATGTCTCTCTCTCTCTCTTATATTTCCCTGCTTGTAGCCTATATTTCCTCTGTTTCTTGAGGTTGTTGGGTCTAGACATCTTATTAAAGTTAATAACACATGGTGACCTGGCCCTGGACAGAGCCAGGGCCCCAGGCTGCTTTTTAACCCTTAGTGTGTGTGTGTGTGTGTGTGTGAGTGTCTAAATTGACACAGACACACACACACATATACAAATACACGCACACACACAAACAAACACACACGCACACACACACACGTTTAAACGAGTGTGAAATGGCTGTGTACGTGTGAAAATAATTTTCAGCACTGTCACCAATTTATTTTCCTTTCCGCGCGTCCAAGCCGTTGTCAGTGTAGAGTGTTAGAGAGCTGTTTCAGTCGGCAGTGTCACCGAAGCATGGAACCTAGCACAATAAAAATTCAACTTTAGCTACACACCTGCAAACCACAAAGGAGACAGACCGTGTCCTTTGCTTTCTATCTACGTTGAGTATGTGTGTGTGTGTGTGTGTGTGTGTGTGTGTGTGTGTGTGTGTGTGTCTGTGTGTTTGTGTGTATATGATTGAAACACCTAATCAGTGGTAGAAGTGAAAACCATGAAGTGTCCAACCATGCAGTGGGACATGGACACCCGACTGTGGTTTTTAAACACACTTTGTTCATCTGTTGCCTCATTCACCCCCCCCCCTCCCTCTTCTGAGCCTTCACACTGTGACACATGAAGTGTGTCACACACACACACACATGGACAGGCTTTACTAGGGCCCTTGTATTTGCAATGTACTTAACTCTTTCCAAGACTACTTAAGCCACCGCCGGGGTCATCCATAGTATCTTTAGCTACTTGACATTAACCTGTAACCAAACGTGGTCTAGAGTGTTGCATAATGGGATGGGATTACAAAGGTCATGTTGGTTACGGAGACGACTCGCAGGGGTCGGTTGCCACGGTGACGCCACTTCGGACGTGACTGCCTCACCAGTTGAGGAAAGGTGAAGAATGACATGATCATTCAAGCGGTGACATCACACACACAGAGTCACAGCCTAGACCAATGGCTGTGAGAGAGAGAGAAAGAGAGAGAGAGAGAGAGAGAGAGAGAGAGAGAGAGAGAGAGAGAGAGAGAGAGAGAGAGAGAGAGAGAGAGAGAGAGAGAGAGAGAGAGAGAGAGAGAGAGAGAGAGAGAGAGAGAGAGAGAGAGAGAGAGAGAGAGAGAGCGAGCGAGAGAGAGAGAGTACACTTTTTAATTTGTTGGTTCTCGTCCGTTGATTGATTTGCAATTTATCTGAAAACTCTCCACTCCAAAATCATTGACAACAATACCCATGTTTTTAAACATGGCATGCCTTGTATTTGCCCTTTAATGTAATCAGGAAAGCACGAGTCTGATGGCAGTTGATTGTTGAATTTCTCTGCTTCAGTACCGTGGTGCTTGATGGCTGGAGAGGCTTAAAGTACAAGCCAACAATTGACATCCCACCTTCTTTCTCTCTTCCACAGTCCCTATGACAGTCCCCCAGTCCCATGTGTGAGTAAGTGTGTGTGTGTGTGTTCCCATGATGGTGCCCATTTCCATGGTAACCGCGACCCGGGAAGGCCGATGTAAGTGTGCCTCCTGCAGACACCTTTATGTTCTCTCATTGCTGCCCTGTGTGGGTCCTATTAGAGAGAGAGAGCGCTAGAGAGATACAAGGAGGGAAGAATGGTTCGCAGGGAGGCAAAAACATGAAAGTAGAAGTAGAGTGGAGGAGAAAGACATCCAGAGAGCCCGCAAGTGGTGAAGGAGTGCCTTAAGATTAAGTGACACTTCAGAGGGGAGTGATCTATCCACATGTCTATCTTTCTATCTGTCTATCTATCTGTCTACCTGTCTATCTGTCTATCTGTCTGTCTGTCTATCTATCTATTAGTGTTCCATCATCCACTGGCTTTCATGACGTGCAGATCTTGTTTTTACGTCTCTTTTCTGGGAAGTATAGTGTGTGTATGTGTGTGTGTGTGCCTACAAACTAGTGCAAGTACATTTTTGATTGTCCATGCACACATCTTCAACTAGACGTTGTGTTTGTGCATATCTTGCTGTGACATTTCTGTTTGAGTGTGTGTGTGTGTGTGTGTGTGTGTGTGTGTGTGTGTGTGTGTGTGTGTGTGTGTGTGTGTGTGTGTAAATAGATAGGGTATGGAAGTTGAAGTGATTGTTGAGAAAATACATTTTCTGTCCACGTGGGAATCAGCTTTAAATGACTCTTAGGTTATCTTGTGAAGGGGACGTATCTTCATAAAGTGTGGCCATACAACAACAGCAACAGCACCGTTTCTTTGTATGCTGGTGTCTTTAAAGGGTTCTATATTCGTCATCCACAATCAGACTATGTGGATTCTCAGACCATGTACACACTATGCCAGGTAAAAGTATAAACACATTTAACATACCAAATGTTGTTGGTCCTTGGTGATATCATGTACATGCCCAGGGCACATCTGGTGACCGATGTCTGGATGTCTGGAACATGTCAGAATTTGACGACATTGTTTAAAAGATATGCGCTGTGCTCGTCCACGCAGAAACCGTAGCCTTTTTTTTTTAATTCATCCAGACTGTTTATTAAGAAGTGTGCACAGAAGAAGAGATGAAAAGAAAGATGCGTTCTGACATTTAGCCGGTCAGCTGAGGCCATGTGTGGACCTGGAGGCAAGACTGCCATGCAGTCCATGGGCTTGGGTCGTGCACAAATCTGCTGTTAGGACTGGTGCATGCATTGAGCTAAAGTGCTTCTGTGTGACGTATGGCACCAGCTTAGGGCTGATCAGAACCCCGTCTGTCAGTCTAATGCATGATAAATATTTGTGTTTTTCCAAAAACCACATGTTTCCTTTTATTGGGCTTTAAAATTAATAATAAGTCGTTTCAGCCAGCAGCGGAATATGCCCTTACCCTGGGGACTTGTGTGTATTTCCTGTGGATGCACCGTGAACAGTCATAGATGGCCACCTTTCTCTGCTATATTGATGCTGCATTGGGGCATGCTAACACTAATGCTAACATGAATGCTATCACCAAAGCCAACGCCAATGCTAACAGTAATGCTAACGCTAATGCTAACATCATAGCTTTTGACAATGGTAACGCCAATATTTATAGCTAATAAACATGCCATTTAATGACCCCACGCTGTTTAAACATACCTGACCAATTTCCTTCTATGTTTCATAAGGATGAAGCCCTAAAGAAACGTGGGGTTGTTACACTCTGCCTGTGTATCAAATGTTGTCAAAAGCCTGTCTGCTGCCCTTGCCTGGGTTGTCCTCTGAAACGGCACCCTGGTGCACATGCCGGGATCTGGTCTCCATGGAAATGGTTTTAATAACAGGTCCAACTCCCTAACCCTACCCAATCATCACACACGCACGCACACACACACACACGCACACACCCGCACACACGCACACGCACGCAAGCACGCATGCACGCACACACACGCGCACACACACATACATGCACACACATACACATACACACACAAACATGCGCTCACACACACACACTCATACATACATACAGTATATAATCAGGACACTATATATGGATTTATACTGTTAGATAATGACACCCACTCTAGTGGTGATGTAGACCTCCTGACACAATACCTGTTTATTATGGAAGTTGGCATGTAGGATGTTAGACCAGCCATATTAATATGTATACCGTCTGTCTCTATATGTTTGTGTGTGTGTGTGTAGGTTGGTGTTTATGACTTGCTGTTAGTGACAATCGTCTCTAATTTCAGCTGAAAGTTGGTGGTGGAGGTGGGGGGGGGGGGATTACATTAGCTCTTAATGTGTGTGTGTGTGTGTGTGTGTGTGTGTGTGTGTGTGTGTGTTTGTTTCTTTGCCTTTGAGTATGTATATGTATTTGTCTGTGCGTGTGTGTGTGTGTGCGTCTACCTGTGTGTGTGTGTGTGTGTGTGTGTGTGTGTGTGTGTGTGCGCATCTGCCTGTGTGTGTGTGTTTGTGTGAGTGTTCTAGAGACATGTAAGGAAGGGATACGGAGCAGCCAATCACTGGGGACTGATAAGAGGTGATTACAGTGACAAACGGCACTGATGTACAAACGGTTTGCGCTGTATGTAGGCCACAGTGAGCAGGCATGTGTGTCCTTTGGAGAAACTACCGCTCCATGCAGTCCTTTCTACACATTTCATTTACCACCCCCACCAGTCCAAGCACTGGCGTTTTCCTTTTAATTGCGTGGAAGAGGAAATATTTATAGGTCACATCATAATTGAATGCTGAATTGTGTTTTCTCTGGGGCCTGTTTTGACTCCAGGTTTAAAGTTGTGTATTGTTAGTATGTTTTGGTTGTGGTTGTGGTGTCTTAGTATAGCTTTTATAATATATGTGTTGACACCATATATAGCTTTACATCCCACTACATTCTAGGTGTTTTCTGTCTGTGGTTGATTTGTGTCCGAGTTATATGAGTTCATAGAACCAGCTAGCAGACCCCTTAATTTAGAGAGCTACTTTGTGCAGTGATGGCCAAACATGCTGTTTGTTTGTACTAGTTTTCCTGTTTTTATGGAGGAGGGGGTGTATCAGCACGCACACACATGCACGCATGCACATACGCACATGTGCACGCACACACACACACAGATTAATGCATATCTGCATCTGCTTGTGTCTCTCTGTACTATTGTTTTTGTTTTCTGTTGGGTTTTATTTTGTGTCATTATTTCTGAGGCTTTGTGTGCATCCATATGTGTGTGTATGCATGTATGCAATGGCATATGTCCCTTCACATAAGTGTATTCACGTATGTGTGTGTTTTGAATCCTGTCCGTTACACAAGTTGATTATATTATGTAATTATGCGTTTTATAAAGAGGCAGACAAACAGCAGTTTCCTTTGTATTTTGGTCTTTCTGTGTGTGTGTGTGTGTGTGTGTGTGTGTGTGTGTGTGTGTGTGTGTGTGGGATTGTGTTGGTGTGTGTGTGCGCGTGTATGTCCATCTCATTTGTCTCGCTGGCATCCCCTGCCATCTACCTAGGACCTACTCAATGCCCTAGCATGCCCCCTACACACACAACCATACACACACACACACACACACACACACACACACACACTTTGTTGTTTTGCCATGAAGTCCTGCTGGGAGGAGGTAGGTTGAGCCAGTCACAGCTGGGTCTCTCTCTCTCTCTCTCTCTCTCTCTCTCTCTCTCTCTCAAACCTTCTCTATCTCTATCTCTCTCTCCCCTCGCTCCATCATATGTCAGTCATTTCTATATCCCATTATATCCCAATAATGACAGGTAGGGTCCAGCTATAATTCAATACCATCAGTTATCTTCATTGCTTTGCATGTATGGATAGACAATGAACAACCTGTTACTACTATTTTATGTGATGTACAGCCTTCTGGTGTCCATCTATCAAGATATAGGGGATATGCCATAAACTTTATCTTAATGGGACATTTAAAATATTTTAAATTGAAAAGCTACTTGCATATATTTTAATTGCTATGTGTTATACATCATGGTATGTACAATATAATTATAACAGCCCTCACACACACACACACATACACACACACACACACACACACACATACACATATACACACACACACACATACACACACATTACAGTGCTGCCTACGACCACCTGGTAGTTTCTCTTTTAGACATAATTTGCATCTCTGCTCAGCCTTGCTTGCAGTGTGGGCTTGTGCAGCAGTGTTTTTCCAGGCTGTGTTGTGGCACACCGTTCACAGTGTGGTCCTAGGCATGCTGGGAATCTGTTTCCGTATTAATAATTAATTAATAATGACAAATTAATAAGCCAGACCACTCAACTAACCCCGGCCCCCCAACTACTGTCTCTATGTCGTTCTTTATTCCTCTCTTTTTTCCCTCTCTTTCTATTATTTTTCCACTTCTTGTGCCCTCATTTCAACTTGGCAATTGCCTGTGCAATAATAGGCTGACGTTAATCATAATGTGTTCCTTTGCTCGCTCTACCTCCCAATAGCTCATTCCCATTTCTTGCCCCCCCCCCCTTCCCTCAATGATGAGGTCTCCCTTCTCCATCTAGCCCATCTGTCTACTCAGTACTCTTCCACCTCTACCCACCCACACCCAGCAGACACTTACCCTTTCACTTCCAGTGGCTGCAGAGGGTGTAGGTCGGCGGGGGAGGTGGAGGTGTAGGTGGGTGTAGGGAGGGGTTATTCGGTCGTCCAATCACCGACCGGCCCCCCGCTGGCGTCAATGTAACGCTGTAATCAAATTCAATACCAGGCCAGACGGTGTTGTTTTTTTCATGCCTTACTTATTTATTTATTTTCACAAATCACAAACACCTGTATTTATAGCATTGTTTAGTATGACAAGATACGCTGGGGGGGGGGGGGGGGGGGGGGTTGTCTTCATCCACAAATATGTCTATAACCATGTTTGACGTCAATAAAGTGAATGTTATTTTGAAAATAAAAGCCTACAATTATCGAGAATTCCTGATTGGACAACTTGGGTGTCAATCTAGTTAAGGCATTTTCCGCTCTCGAATTCTGTATATAGCCTTCTCTTACTTCCTCCCTCAGGGATTAATAAAAAGGGATATCTTCTGTATATGGGGATATATGTATATTTTGTCTGCCAAGATATCCAGAGAATCCTTATCACTTTGGCTTAAAGATCCAATTGATCCAGTTGTTGTTTCAGCATCTGGTCCTATATGGACATTTTGTGTAGGGAACACTTATTGAAAACCTTTTTTAATGATAAATTATGTGGAATAAGACAAATACTAAATCCACCAGAAAACATGACAAGCAGAAGTTCTCAGCGAAGCCTCCTTTCCCTCTGAAGCATGTGCGGTGAACTGAATACATGATTTAAAAAAAAAAGATTTCTTTATTTCCGAATGTTCAGAATGCATACTATCCTGAAGTGAGGTGCAATCCCCTAGTGACACAGAAGCATTTTAAATGTTTGTGTTGAATGTGTTTTGCGTCGCAAGCATTCTTGCAAGTTTTTCAGCTCTTCAATGTCTAGATCTATACAACTTTAAGGTCTAGGCAGCAAAAGTCAACTTTTATTATCTGTCTGAAAGAAAAACAAATTGTGTTTTACAGCTGCAATAAAGTTAATGCGATTGAATGCTGCATGACAGTGAACAGTTAATTTAGATTAACCTATGGGGAATTGCATTGCAATGTACACGTAAGCACGCTATCTGTTCTCTTTCTGTGACGTCTTCCCCCCCTCTCTTTCCCTCGCTGTCTCTTTCCCTCTCTCTTTTTTTCTTATTCCCTAGTCTCACCACCCGAGATAAGCATTCTCTGTCTCCGTTTTGCCCTGATTAAATTTATTCTCCTCTCTCTCTCTCTCTCTCTCTCTCTCTCTCTCTCTCTCTCTCTCTCTCTCTCTCTCTCTTCTCTCTCTCTTTCTCTCTCTCTCTCTCTCTCTCTCTCTCTCTCTCTCTCTCTCTCTCTCTCTCCCTCCCCTATGTCTTGCTCTCTACTCAGGGCATTTTAGTTGTATATGTGGCTTTGCGTCAAACTGTGCTTACATTGTTGGCCTCAGGTTTATTATGTTGGGGTCTAAATGACTCAGTCTGTATGAAACACAGACGTTTAAATTTAACTACTTTGCACAGACAACGTCCTCCCACATGCGAACACACACTACATGCACACAAACATGCACATACACACGCACACAAACATGCATATGTTGATATCTCCTTTTTCTGATATCATTTTGCTTCTTCCTTCCCACCGTCCTCTCAGTTACCTCTACATCTCCCACTCTTTCACGCTCTTGAAGAGTTCACACCAGCCTACATCCTCCCGATGGATATTTCTAGGCAATCTTTCAGCAATTTACATCTTTCCAAGTGTTTTCACCAACAAAATGTCCATCAACCCCAGGATATGGAGCATGTAGTGATGCTACGCCTTTCTTCCTCTTCAGCCGTGTGTTGTTGCATTTGACATTGATTTGGTAAAAAATGCCCCCTGATTGCCAGATCTGAGCAATCTCTCTTAGCAGTTGAATTCTTTAAAACTCCCAAGTGGATAGGGCTGCTATGATGCAGCTTGTTTTCCAGATCCTGCAAATCACAAGCGACAGTTGAATGATGCGGCGCGATTCATGTTCTCCTGTTTTATAGGGACATTGCTTGTGCTAACTAATTGCCGATTGTGTTCAACTATCAACTGAAGTGCCCTCTCTTGGCAAAAACATTATCATAATAGACTCTTATGGCAAATTGTCTCTAAGTTACGTTATAAGCAACCAATGTTGCTTATAATGTAAGAGAGAAGCAGATCTATAACTTGATTGAGAGATGTGATCCAATCAAAGACTGCACCCTCATCCCGCTCCTTGCCAGAAGGCATAAGGTAGAGGCTCATGATTTCCTTTCCTCTTCTGTTCCCGCTGCTATGTGACATAGGAGACACAGTACTATAGCAAGGTAATATATGTGGGTCCCTGCTCAGGGAACACTGGTTACAATAGGCAACTGAGACATTTGCACACACCGAAGGAACCGCTGCAACCTGCTATTTCAGGGACTGCATTCAATCACACAAACCAGTTTGGTGGAAAACCTAGAGACATCCCAGGGGCAGCAGCTCACATCCAGGGTGTGAACAGTATGAGTAGCAGTGTGACCTGTGCTGGGAGTGCTGTGAAGAAGCACCAGGGGTGAGGAAGAGAGAGTGGCAGAGGCCTTCATGTGGCATGAACTACACAAGAAAGCATGACTACTGACATGTCCCTTGTGGAACATTGGAAAAAGCCACCAGGCTGATTTTCAGCGTCAAGTCAAGTCAAGTCAATTTTTATTTGTATAGCCCTTAATCACAGTAACAGCCTCAAAAGGCTTCACAGGCTATATTACTGTAAAGGACAGTACCCTAACCCCAGCCTGAGCATGGAAAAACTCTTAATTATCGAGGAAGAAACCTTGAGATGGAATGCAATGTGAGGGAGCCTTCCTTCTAGGGGTGGTAAGGAGTGCAATGGATGCCATAATGGACACGCATAATGGTAGCATAACAATCACACACTTTAAGTTAAAAATAAATAAATAGACAATGAGTAATGTCCATGGTAGTGTTGATGTGTAGAGTAAGCTGGTAGCCCTCATGTGGGATGGCTAGGCTTCCAGCCATGATCACAGCAAAATCTACCCTAGAGCACATCAGCAGGGCCCTCATTCCTGGGGGGCCCTCAAAGCTGGGCATAATAAGCCATCTCAGCACATATAGACAACACATTGGAGAGCACTCTGTGGTTCTGTATGGTAACGACCTGTCAACGTTTGACAGTTGTGGTTCTACAACCTATATACTCATTAGAAGGTCCAGGTGGGGGAGAGATGGTGGTTGGGACTAGTGTAAGGTGCAATGTGTTGTGGTTGTGTGGTCTTCAATGATTGGATGACCTGATCTGCCACTAAAAGTTCCATTCGGATAATAGATCACCGATGTTGAGACTGCTATTGAAACCTATGTGGGCTGGACTTTGGATTGGTATCAATGACATTTCTGTTGAACTAGTTTCACCAGACTGGTCTTATATATTTTGTTGCCATGCAGCATCGGTGACACCTTTCATCAGATATCAGATCTGGAATCTTATGTCAAGGGCAAGGTCCATTTGAGAGGAGACGAATCACCACAGAATATGTTTTTTTTACATGATTAATAACTAAATATAGAAGATGAAAACGTATGACTGAAATATGAAAACAAAGGTTCAAAGTTAACCACACCAACCATTACAATGAACAATAAACTATGGTCAAAGCAAGTAAATTCCTCGTCATCCATAACCCGAGCCAAGTAGAAGATATAACAACCTATACAACCCATCAATATTTCTCTGTTGCTGCATATATATTTACTTTTGACATCTGCTTCCTATAAAGGCTCTTCATTCATTTTATTTCCAAAAGTTTAAAAACAACAGGGATGCTGTTTTACTTAATTAGATGTAATGTCTACCCCTCAAAACTGTTATCTTTCTGATATGGTAACGTTCTCCAAAGATAGTCAGGTAATTTGTAAAATGGATTATGAACATCACATTTTCCATTGAGAATAAACCAGAAATGCATGTCTGTGATTGCTTATGGTTGAACAAATCAATTCAATTTACAAAACTCCAGATGGGGCATATATGAATACTTTTGACAGCATTCTTCATGTGGTCATCACTGTCCTTGGCGCTGTTAGGAGATACGGCGATCCATTGCCTCCCTCCCCAGCAGAAGCATTTCCATCTAAGGTTGCCAGCCGATTTTTTTGCTATTCCCACTCTTCTTTCTCATCTTTCACACACACAAACACACACACATAAAAACAAACACACACACAAACACACACACACACACACGCATAAACACACACACACACAAACATACACACACACACAAACACACACACACACACATGCATAAACACACACACAAACAAAAACCTGCATGGACACAAACACACACACACACACACACGCACGCACGCACGCATGCACACACCCTTAAGAGGACCGCTTGAAGAAAAGTCTTGCTGAGCATCCACAACCAGAAAATGCCTCTGGGCTACACACTTCACCCAACTCTTTCTTGCTCTCTCTCCCTTTTTCTCTCTCTCTCTCTCCCTCTCCCGCCATCGCTATCTCTCTCCAGCTCTCTCTTGCCCCAGCTGTCTGAAGCCGCCAAGGGATGTGACTATGTGCAGTATGGCAGAATCAATACAGGGCAGGACAGTGCACACACACACACACACACACACACACACACACACACACACACACACACACACACACACACACACACACACACAGTTGGAGTGTTTGGGCTGTTTTAACCCTCCCCCACCCCAAATATGTCCTTGTGTGTGTGGGTCAAGCACAGCTGGCCCAGCACTGGTATGTCAGCAGACCCCGTCTGTTGATCTGCTGGGGAAGGGGGGGTTGTAAGAAACATCCTGCCATTCATATTAAAACTGATAAGAAATTAGAGAGAACGCCCTTATTTTGATGTCTAGCCTTGCCCCTCATCTCATCGCATGACACATAATCTCCTCTTCTTCTCTGCTCCTTGCTTCTCTCCTATCCTTTCCTCTCCTCTACTCAATTTATTTTCTCTCCACTCTCCTCCCCTCTTCTCCCCTCTCATCCCCTATCCTCTCTTCTCTTCTCTTCACTTCTGCCCTCTCCTCTCCTCCCTTCTCATCTCTTCTCTTCTCCTCCACCCTTGGGTCTGACCAGATGCATCTGAAACACACTCTCTTGATTGCCCTGTATTCTGTAGTCCATTGTATTGCATGTTTCTTTACCCGGGGTTGCTAGGCAGTGGTAGGAGATGGTTTTGCAAGCGCGGCCCTATTCACTGCCAGTGATTATGGGGACTTTATGGGTAACACTCCTCATTCAGCTATAAGAGGGCAGGGTTTTTCAATTTGATGCAAATAAGTAGCGGCGGTTATGTTGTAACAGTATAGTAGCTGTCAATGTTCTTCTGACTTTAGTTCCACTTCCTACCAATCCCAAAATGGAGGAAGTGGATGTTTGAGATGTCTCTTATAGTCCATGTGTTGTTTAACACGCACGCATGCATGCACACACAGCACACACACACACACACACACACACACACACAAACACCATTGCTAGTGTACACACTCACGTACACACACACACACACGTACATAATGCCTGCTCCATGTGTCATATGGCGGCACACCGCGGGGCTGAGATATAATTGCCTCCCTATCAATTATTGAGAATTAGCCTTTATTCAGTTTCTGCCTCTCCCCTGCTTTGCTCATCTCCACGCCGGAACATTCCTCCACTCGT
>JACYXH010000592.1:2201026-2231026 GCA_026745465.1 Lota lota
AAAGCCATTTTTGTGGGACAGTTATGTGAATGAAGATAAACAAGCAGACAGGCTGCCCTTGATGACACCCCCCCCACACACACACACACACACATGCATGCACACACGGACACACGGACACACACACACACACACACACACACACACACACACACACACACACCTTTCCCTCCACCTAAGGGTGTTAGATCCCTAGATATGCAAATCGATGAAATGTCTTGAGTTTTCTCTTTTGCTTCAAAATCTCACTTTCTGTATCCCCCTTTTCCCCTCTTGCTCTCTCTATATAAAAATCACTGTGTGTGTGTGAGTGTGTGAGTGTGTGTGCAACTGTGCATCTCTGCGGTATCCAAAGCGTCTAGAGCGTCTCATGGCTTCACCTAAGAGCCAGGTGCTTCCTCTCCTCGTCAGAATAGAGGCCAAGGTCCTTGTAGCCCATGGATGATCTTCAACGCGTTTTGTGATGAATTGAATTGAAGGGAGAAAGGCCATGGTCACTTCTACAGTTCAATCTTTATTGTCCCCGAGGGGAAAGTTCATTTTTGCAGCAGGAGGATAGTAATCCACATACGGAACCATACATATTGGGATTCTGTGAACTGCGATGAAGGCGTTTAGCGGAAGGATTTAGATCTTGAGATCTCAGGGACAGAGGGGGAACTGTTCGGATGTTTTTGGTTTTAGGTACTTTTCCACTACACACAAAGGCCTCTGGTCACCAGTTGCCCCTGGGGAATTAAGGGTCAGTTTGTGTTTCCATAGAAGGGCACTCTTAGAGGGCACGTTTTGGCCTGCAGCAGACGAACTGGGGACTGCATCAACCCAAAGTGGCTGAAACATGTCACGGCATTGCCATGACCTCATCTCGACATAGTAATTGCATCATTTTTCCGTATTGTGGAGGTGGGATTGGGAAAGTGTCCACCAAAGCAAAACAGGGCTGATGTGTTGAACCCAGATGCTTCTGAGGTCATCGCTCGCGGAACAGGTTTGAAGCGGTGGAAAAGTGCATGTTATTTTCCCCCACCACTGCTGTTGGGAGTGGGTTTTCAACAGAGGACCAACCTCACTGAGTACCATCAGAGTAAACTTAACCCTGCTGGATTCAAACGGCAAGATTCCCTTCATAGCAAGTGTTATGATTGCTTCCGGGATAAGAGTAATCCTAGACTGTGACACACATTCCACCAGAGGGGGGAGAGGGGGGAGGGGGGAAGAGGGGGGTAGAAGGTTGGTGGGTGGGTGACATTGTGAGCTCAGGTTGCCACCCGTGACCCCATGATCATTAATTGATGAGACAACCAATGTCAGGTTACAGCAAACGGTCCTTCGTCATGCAAACCCTCACTGCATGCCAGGCCAGCCTCATAATAACAGCACAAACACACACACACACACACACATGCACGCACGCGCGCGCACACACACACAAATAAGTCATGCACACACATAAGGTAGAGTCAGGTAAAGTAAAGTAAACCGCTCCTGTTAACCATACTTAGTGTCTGCGCAATTTTATCTGTTTTTAAACAAAACTTTGAGCAACCCATGCTACTTATTTTATTTATACAATAGCACACAATATGGCTTCGTAAACAAAGGCATGGCATCCTGACGGCCTCGCCTCTGTCTACTCTTTATTCATGTTACAGTAAACTGATGTCATTTCACTCATTGCATAAATATGGGATTAGAGCAGGAAGCTTCTGTCCGTTGTCTCGCCTAATGAAATGTCTCGGGAGGGCTGCGATTACTTCCCCGGATATGCCTACTGTCACCGTATGTGCACACCGGGTTGTTGCATTTGAAAATAGAAAACAACACTTTTGTTGGGTGGACTGACATAACCGCAGCGGCAAGCACTTATGTACTCAATCCATGCAAAAGTTATTTAGTTATACAAACCATGGGTATATCTTTCACATTCATCAATGTCAAGTTTGTTTCTTTTATCTTCTTTCAAACTGATATGCTAGTGTAAGCGCAGAGAAGCGCTGTTGTCGTGCATGTCTCACTATATGATACATAACAAGGCCGACTGCAATCTCCCTGTACTTTGGGATAATAAAGGTAGTAACACAGCAAGTATAGAGCTGTGTGTCAATCAATGAAGGGTGCATATAGGGCTATCTGTTGGAGCCAAATTGAATTGCATTGTGTGCTTTAGCATACGTCTATGATGGCGAAAACACTGAGTCAATTAGAAATTACTATAAGACATTGGAGCCATTGAATCATTAGTGAAAATCTAGCATGGGAAAAAAAAAAAAAAACCCTGTGTGTCTAAACTTTTCAATGCTACATAGCCATAACACTCTAACCTCAATTGACAATCTGTCGTTAGCCCGAGATAGATAGCCGATGGACTGAGAGCTTAGCTACAGACGTGCAGCATGTCTGTGTGTTTGTGCACATGGTGTGTATGTTTGTGTGTGTTGTTCATGTGTGTCTATGTAGTCTGGAGGGCTAGCTTTTCAGCGCTTTGACTGGCACCAAATTACCTGAGAGGAAATGAGGTTAGAAAAATCCATTCTTCAGCGAAGCTTCGAACAATGAGTCCATACTAAAATAAGCCTTGGGTGAGAGCTGGGTTTTTTAACTCACTGACAGGAAGATAGAGAGAGGGACAACAAAATAACAGCTGTATAATTGTCTATATTAGAACATTGTTCATTTGTGCTTCACATCCGCTATCTCGGAAAATAGGAAATGCTCCAGAAACACCTATAGATACCTATAATTATTTTTGAAGGTCAATGCTGCCTGGTAAAGTGGTTTGAATAAAATAAAATAGCTTTAACCTTACCTTCCTCGGTTGAGGTTTGCCACAGAATTTCTTCTATTCAAAAATCTCAAACTGTTGTTTTCCCAGGATCCTTCGGTGCAGAAGATGGGGGCTGGGAGGAAGAAGACGGTGTCCTTCAGCAGCATGCCCTCTGAGAAGAAGGTAATCACACCTAGCAACCAAACATCCTCCTGCACTTAACGCACCTCTCAGTGATCCAGGCCTTAGCCCTAAGAAAAAAACATGAATAACTCGTTCTCCTCATTGATTTGTCCTCCTCGTGTTCCTTCTCCACCCAGGTGAGTAGCTCCTCAGACTGCCTGGCCTTCATGCAGGGCGGGTGCGAGCTGAAGAAGGTGCGGCCCAACTCCCGGGTCTACTGCCGCTTCTTCACCCTGGACCCGGACCTGAGCTGCCTGCGCTGGGAGCCCTCCAAGAAGGACGGGGATCGGGCGCGCCTGGACATATCCAGCATCCGGGAGGTCCGCACCGGCAAGAGCACTGAGACCTTCCTCCACAACGGGCCTCTGTCTGAACATCTGGCCGAGGAGGCGGCCTTCTCCATCATCCACGGTGATGAATACCAGGTGAGGTGGGCAGGCCAAGGGATGACATAATGATAGAGACAAGGCTGAGGGTGTGTTGTTTTATGAGGTAAGACCATAATGCAGTAGACATCTGTATTTATCCATCCACTGATCCACTACTAACCTGATCTACACCTAACCCTTAAGGCATCCATCCCTCCATCCATCCATCCATCCATCTATGATAACAATAATAATAATAATACTTAATTGTCCTCCAACAAACTTAAAAAATGAAATAGACATTTGACATTAAAACCTCATCTTCAATCCTTTGCCTTTCTCAAAGTCCCTGGACCTGGTGGCATTATCGGCCGACGTGGCCAACATCTGGGTGACGGGCCTGCGCTTCCTGGTGGCCCACCCCTCCATCATCGGGGGCTCCGGGGCAGGGGGCCTGGGCGAGCTGGGGGGCTATGCGGTGGAGGGCAGCCCCGGCAGCAGGATGAGGAGCGAGTGGCTGGCGACTGAGTTTGCCCAGGTGGACGCCGACGGCAACGGCATCGTGACGGAGGACGTGGCGGTGGCCGCCATCTGCAAGCTCTGCCCTGGCATCAAGGAAGCCAAGGTATGGTGCTCTCGGTTGACCTTTGAAATTGGCATGTCGTGTAAACCATAGTCGTTTCAAACAGTATGTTGAAAAATGTAGATCATAGAAATATTGATAAAGATGTCACATGTTGAAGATAGAATGACTGAGAAACACATTAGGCCAGCTACTGTTAAGGCTGACTAGGTGTCCTCTAGGAGGAACTAAGAAGTTAGCAACCATGCTAATACTTTGTATATATATAGTTACATATACAGTGTAAATATAACTACTTTGAAAAATAAATACAGAAAGCCCCATTGTGTCAAGTGTGGCTTAATGCACTGGCAGTGTGATACAAATATACATTGTTCAACTTTTCTGACATGCACTTTGCATGAGCTTCCTGTGTCTTGATGGGTGTGGTAACTCAAACTCTGGTGTGCAGCCAGAAATGCAGGGTTGTTGCATCTAGACGATGAGAACACAACACAAACACAAAGAATGCCAAATTAAACAGAAAAACTGTAGAGGGCGCAGATATATGCACGACAAGAAGTGTGTCAGAGCAAGAATCTGGCATGCTGATTTAAGCAGACGGCTGATTCAGTGAGAGACAGAGAGAGAGCGAGAGAGAGAAAGAGGCAGAGAGATAAAGTGATTGGAAGGAGCAGAGAGAACAGATAAAGAGGAAGGGGAAGGAAAAGTGTATCTCGCTGTGTCTGATGATCTAGGTCACTCTTAATATCCTCTGTAAAAAGCGGGCTTTCACTTTGATTCATTAGCTTAAGAAATGAACAAAGCGTAATAATCATAAACCAACCTGGCTTAGCTAATAAAGCTACGCTAATTATTTCACCCCCCCCCGCTATCTCTCAATCACCCTGCTGCCACCCCCAACCCACCGCTACCTCCACCCCCAACCCTCCCTCCACCCCTCTCTCCCCTAACCCCCACCAGGTGCGGCTGCGCTTCAAGGAGATCCAGTGCGCCAAGGAGAAGCTTACGTCCCACGTGACCCGCGAGGAGTTCCACGAGGCCTTCTGCGAGCTGTGCACCCGCCCCGACGTCTACTTCCTGCTGGTGCAGCTCTCCAAGGACCGCGAGTGCCTGGACGTCCAGGACCTGCGTCTCTTCCTGGAGACGGAGCAGGGCCTCTCCCTGGCCACGGCAGAGGGCTGCCTGCAGCTGCTCAGGCGCTACGAGCCCTCCGCGCAGGGCCGCGAGCGCGGGGTGCTGGGCCTGGACGGCTTCGCCCGCTACCTGCAGTCGGCCGAGTGCCACCTGATGGACCCAGACCACCTGGCCGTGTGCCAGGACATGAATATGCCCTTATCCCATTACTACATTAGGTGTGTGTGTGTGTGTGTGTGTGTGTGTGTGTGTGTGTTTGAAGCCTGAGTTGACAGTGGTGTTCTTAAAACGTTCCTGGTGGTTTCTACTATTCCATAAAACCTTTTTAAGAAAATCGGAATTCTGTTTAATAATATACTTTTTATTAATATATAAATCAATAAAAACATTTAATTAACTACTGGTTTAAATGCTTTTCAGTACTCCTGGGATCCATATTTATGTAATAAAATTAATGGTTTTGTGCCAATATGTGAAAGCCTGTGTACTCTACTTAAGCCAATTACTGTGAAATTGATGTATCTAATTATTGGTAGACAGCAATAGATTACCACATTATTTTAGTCTTGATGGGGTGCAAATGTTAAACAACAGACCTCCATCTCCTATGTATAAAAACAACCTGCTGACTGTCTCCCCAGTGCCTCGTACCGCTCCTACCTGCTGGACGACCAGGTCCATGGCAGGGCAGATCTGGGAGGGCTGATCAAGGCCCTGCAGGCCGGATGCCGATGCCTGGAGCTGGGAGTCACCGACGGCCCGGAAGGAGAGCCCCTCCTGGGGGCCGACTACGGCCCCGAAGCCCCCCGCCACCACCACCACCACCATCACCACCACCACCACCATCACCACCACACCCCGGTCACCATTCGCTCTGCCCTGGAGGTGGTCAACAAGTATGCGTTCCTCACCTCCCAGTACCCCCTGCTGGTGTACCTCTGCCAGCGCTGCTCCCCCACCCAGCAGCGCGTCCTGGCGCAGCACCTGAAGAAGGTGTTTGGCTCCCGGCTGTACGGCCCCGAGACCCTGCCGGTCAGCCTGGGGGGGCGGGCCACGCCCCTGCCCTCCCCGGAGCAGCTGAAGGGCCGCATCCTGCTGGTGGGGAAGAAGCTCTCCCCGGAGGAGGACGGCTCTGAGGGGGAGGTGTCAGAGGAGGACGAGGAGATAGGAGGAGGGGGGCCGCTAGCGGGTCGGCGAATGACCATCCCCGGTGAGGAGGAGCTGGGCGTGGTGCTGGTGGTGCCGCCGCCCCCTCAGCCCAGGAGGCTCCGCCTCTGCAGGGAGCTGTCGGACCTGGTGAGCGTGGCGCGCACCGGCAGCCGTAGCTTCTACGCCCAGAGAGCCAATCACAAGCAAGGCCATCATCAGTCCCCGCCCAGCAGCCCCACCTCCCCTTGCACCCCGCTGCCCCCTGAGCCTCCCTATTGGACGCTGTGCTCCCTGGGGGAGGGCGAGGCCGGCCGCCTCACCAGCGAGACCCCCGAGGACCTGGTGGTGTTCACCAAGCGCACACTGAGCCGCGTGAGGCCCAGCTCCGTGCGGCTGGACTCCAGCAACCCCAACCCCCAGGGCTACTGGAAGGGGGGCGTCCAGCTGGTGGCGCTGAACCAGCAGACCCCCGGGGCCATGCTGGACCTCCACCGGGGACGCTTCTCCATGAACGGAGGCTGCGGCTACGTGCTCCGCCCCGGCGTCATGAGGGAGGAGGTGTCCTATTTTAGCGCCCACACGCAGGGCTGTGTGCCCGGGGTGCCCCCGCAAACACTGCGGATCAAGGTAGACACACACACATGCACGCACACAACCCACGCACGCACACACACACACACACACACACACACACACACACACATAGACACACATGCAAACCTACACAAACACGGATACACACACACACACACTCACACAGACACACACACACACACACACACACTTAGACACACATACACACACATGCTATTGTGATATTTGTTATTTATTAACACATAAAAGTGTGAAAGTTCTTTGAAAACATATTTAAAAGAAATCGTTATCTTCACAAACCGTTTATTTGTTGAATATGTATTCAACAAATATATTTTGTTGAATACATATATATATATATATATATATATATAATTTTGTTTAGGTCCTAGACCCTATGTTGTCGTGGGTCTCAGTGAGTTCTTCCGCGGTTGTGTGCAGGTGATCAGCGCCCACAACCTGCCCAAGCCTCAAGGCGCGGGGGCTAAGGGCGAGGTGATCGACCCCTACGTGGTTCTGGAGCTCCATGGGGTGCCGGCCGACTGCGCTGAGCAGCGGACCCGCACGGCCGCGCAGAACCAGGATGACCCCCTCTTCGACGAGACCTTCGAGTTTCAGGTGCGGCCTTTTTATCCACAGCCAGATAAGCACGGATTTGTATGCGAGCATTTGAACTAAATGGACGCATTGGTGAGCTGGTGGATAAAGCGAAATGAGGTCCTTGCAGGAAAATACTGTGTGTGTGCACAAAATTTCCCTATCCTGCAGTGGATTTGTTTATGTACTCGTCAGGGGCTAGGCTCTGTATCAGTGAGGCTAAGCTATCACGACAAGCTGTCACAACCAATATCACCTGTCCTCTGAGGCAACTTCAAGTGTTTGCATGTGTGTCGCCCCAAAGCAGGCATAACTCAGCCTTTTGTAAAAGTCTGTTGGAAGTCTATTGTCTTTTTGTTGAAAAGTCTGCGCTTTGTTCTTTAATAGCCTGTTTGAAGAGCACTTTTGGTGCGGAAACAGTCTTTGTCCCATATAAAACATGGCACCGTTGCAATGATATTGCAACATAGCGATATCCCAAACCATGCAACGATGAGTTTATGAGGAAGACATTTCAAATGATGTATTTAAAAATGAATACAAAATACAACTGTGAGCCCAATCTGTTGGATTCAGCCCGCGTCAGCAGCCCTGTGCTTAAGTAATGCTCTCCTAGTGATAGGTCCAGGTGTAAAGTCGACCCGCCCGGCTTGAATTACACTAGCTGACACTGTAAATACAGGACAACACGACCAGGTGAGTACAGAGAGAGAGAGAGAGAGAGAGAGAGAGAGAGAGAGAGAGAGAGAGAGAGAGAGAGAGAGAGAGAGAGAGAGAGAGAGAGAGAGTGAGAGTGAGAGTGAGAGTGAGAGTGAGAGTGAGAGAGAGAGAGAGAGGGAGGAAAAGAGAGGACTAAGGCTCATTATGTCTTGGGGCTTGTAACACAAGGCCCAACCAAGGAGTGGAGGGCAGTGTGGTGTGACAAAGAACACGCACTCTGTCAACAACACACACACACATAACACACGCACACACACACACACACACAAACACGCACACACACACACTCACATTAACACACCCCAGTGTTCCTTGCCTCTTTGTTGGTGTGGCTCTCTCTCTCTCTCTCTCTCTCTCTCTCTCTCTCTCTCTCTCTCTCTCTCTCTCTCTCTCTCTCTCTCTCTCTCTCTCTCTCTTCTAAACACGAAACACTCATCCATCACACTGTGTGTGTGTGTGTGTGTGTCTGTCTTGGTAGACGTGTGAGGAGAGAAATGAAGGAACATTAGACTGATAACGTGTTTTTGTTTGACAGTTATTTCGCGCCTGTTCCTGCTTTCAGAATTTATATGTGGAGACACACTCCCAGAGCCATTAATCCTCCCACGGACTATGTATGCATGTGTGTTTGTGTTTACTTGTGTAAGAGTGTGTTTGTGTGCAATAAGTGTGTGTTTTTGAAAGGATGAGATAGACCACATCTGCGTTTGGGCGTATTTGCTCGCTGCTAATTTGCTCAGTGTATTATTGTATGTTGGTGTTTGTTTGTGTATGTTTCAATGTGTGGGTGGATGTGCGTGTGTGCATGTGTGGATGTATGTATGCATGTGTGAGCGTGTGTGTGTATGTGTGTGTGTGTCTGTCTGTGTGTCTGTCTGTGTGTGTACATAATTGTTTGTGTGTCTGTGTGTGTGTGTGTACGTAAGCGTTTGTGTGTGGCTCAAGACATCTTCCTTTAAAGGCGTGAATTGAGATGAGAAGGTTTCAACTTAAAAAACCCTTTTGCGGTAATGTTGGGCTGCTCTCTTCTCTCGACTCTCTGAATGTCATCTCTCTGGACGCATGCCTCCATAGCCTGCGTCTGCGCTGCTCTGGTTTATAGGATATGTTAATAACTTTACAACATGACATAGAGACATTTCTGTGGCATTCAATTTCAAACGATGTATACCACTACACAAGCAGTGTTGCTCTCCTATTAAGTTTTGAGAGGCGATTGCCTCTCTCTTTTGTTCATTGGGAATGGCTAGCGCTTAATTCACAGAACACATTCACAAGCTGTTTCAACGGTTATAGTTCCACAGTGAACTGTGATTGAGACAATTCATTTCATGTTCCAAAACGATGATAAACTGCCGCTTAATACAATACATTCGTTCTGCATGCTGTTGTGATGCTGAATTTTGGTTGAACTCACACTATGGCACTATGAAGAATGCACACTCACACCCCATCTGGGCATCCCTTGGACCCTCTCAGGTGTAAATTATAATGAAATATTAAAGCATTTAAAGCAACGGTTATTAATCATGCTTGTCTTGTTCATCTAACGATGCCTCTTAAAGATTGAATCCCCTTATGCATTCTTGAAGCATGGAACAGGTTTGTTTTTCCGACTCACTGACTCACACAACGACATTAGTGTCCTCAATAATGGGTTATAACGCCAAAGCAAAGCATCTGAAGGTGAAATTGTAGTCAGGACGTGTATTACAATCAAGGGAGACCTTAAGAGGAGAGTAATTTTATGACGGCTATTAATAACACAGTCGTTAAAAAAGTGTTTAAAGTGGTTGAGAGGGACTACTTTTTTTCACACGTTTTTATGGGAAGCCGTTTAGGTTAGAAGCATTGCCGTGAATCACAGCACAGCGCCTCCAGTGTACAGTGTCACTATAGCTCTATAAGCGCCGTCACCTTTCTGCTCCAGGTGAACATGCCGGAGCTGGCCCTGCTCCGCTTCGTGGTGCTCGACGACGACTACATCGGCGACGACTTCATCGGTCAGTACAGCGTTGCCTTCGAGTGCCTCCAGCCGGGCTACCGCAGCGTGCCCCTGCTGGGCCTGGCGGGAGACCCCCTGCCTCACGCCAGCCTGTTCGTGCACGTGGCCGTCACCAACCGACGTGGCGGGGGCAAGGCCCAGCGGCGGGGCCTGTCGGTGAGGAGGGTGGGCCGGCGCGGCAGGGAGTACGTCTCCCTGAGGCACACCGGCATCAAGGTGGTGGACGAGGGCTTCAAGCCCGCCGCCGGGCCTCTGCGGGAGGCCACGGACCTACGGGAGGATGCCCAGGTATGAGCAGCTCCAGAGTTGTAGTTGTAGATGTAGTTCACAGCTTCGCCACCGACACAGGAAGACATACCTCTGTGGTCATGTCCCCAAACACTATATAGCTGTCAACACATGATCTGCTTTCAGCTGTATTTCTATGGGATTGAGCGTTGAAGCACAAACTAGCTAGCGTTGACTCTTCCCTGGGCGCAGGGAGCCGCTCGGATTCTCCACCTTGACGCTGTGCTCAAAGCTCAAGTCATTTCAACTTTGACCTGGTTGACGCTGACCTCTTAAAGTGCGTCGAATCAGGTTACAGCTTTGTTGGATGCACTTAAACCAACGGAATCTTCTAATTTGTAAACCTTAATAGAGGGGTTTCTGAGTGAAAGGTGTTTAACTCTGTTGGCTGGCTGGTCTGAATGCCCAACCATAGCATCATGTATTGACCGCTTAAGCCTTTTCCTATATACCAGATCCATGAAGCTAAGTGCTGAAAAGGTATTCAATGTGCTATAATGTAAATCCGGTTACATAAGATGCTACCACAGTGAGGAAATTAACTCTTTTTTACTCTTGATCCATGTGCTATTTTGACTAATTAAAGTAAGGATGAGTGTAGCAAACTAGTTTGTGATGGAGCCCCTGGTCAGACCCAAATCTTCCCCAAAGGTTGTCTGTGGTTGTAAGTACAGCGATGCTGTTAGCATCAACAGACCATCCCATGCAATGTTGAGATATAAATAAAAAAACAAAAACCGGGACAAGCTTTGGTCCTTTTTAAATCAGTAGTTGCAGGAAGTAGACTGCGAAGACAAGTTGGCTACAAATGAGGATACCAATTATTTTTTTATAGATGCTTAATATAGCGTCATGGAGAGAAGCCATGGCAATCGAGAGCCTGCTTCGCAGGTCTGGTGTCGGTAAGTTGTTTTTTTGTCTGCCAAGGCTGCGTTTGCACGACTGTACTGAAATATGACCTCACCTGAGACTCCTCAGCTGGGTAAGGAAAGATGTGAAGGAGACGACAGAGAGAGAGGGGGGGGGGGGGGGGGCGTAGCGACAAACAACTGGAGCACAAGAGAAGAGGGGAGAATAAGAAAAGTGGAGGATTACATGGGTCTATAAATACCTGGTCAGAGCAAAGACCTGCTTATCTTTGCATACACAAAACCTCACTGAATCGCAATCAGACATACACACATATACACATATACACACATTGATCTCTGCACAAATATTATTTGGTCGCACGCAAACAATTCTTCCAATCTGTCTGTTTAAATCTTTTTGTCCTTTCTCTCTGACATAAACTCTACTCTCTCTCTCTCACTCTCTCACTCGCTCTCTCTTGCTCCCCTTCTCCCTCGCTCTCTCTCTCCCTGCGCCATGTGTCCAGCTGTGGCCTCATCTGTCATGGTCATCGTGTGTCTAAATACATACACACACACACACACACACACACACACACACACACACACACAGACACACACACACACACATGCACATACAGTTGAGGTATGTGGCAACTGCTACTGAACTCTGGGTTGTGGCAGGTGGTGAATGGCAGAATTCCAGAGCTCTGTGATAATTTAAGTTGTAATGACTATGTTCTTTCTGTTCTTTACAAGTACAGAGGAACAGGGATAATGACACTCTGAAAAACCTCTGTGATTGGCCGCTTTTTAGGTCAAGGTGTGTGTTGATCAGCCACAAAAAAAACACATCAACAGCCTTCTCACCCCCTCCCCCCGCCCCTCCTCCATCCTTTGTTGATAACCCTCTTTTCTTCAATACAACACAACTCTATTGTCCATTGTCTTGGCATGCACACACATGTAAATTCCACATGGACATGAACAACATTACAAAACATAAAAAAGCAGCAATATGGTGCAGTGGCTGGAGTTGTGTTTGTACGTCTGTGTGTGTGTGTGTGTGTGTGTGTGTGTGTCTTCTTCAGTTTCATGCTTCATGTTTTCCCCCGTTCTGTCAATCACAGAGCGCCACAGTCAGCTTCAAGGAGCAGTGCGGGCTCCCCCCGGTGGCCAAGCTGAAGCAGTGCATCGAGAGCCTAGCCACGCGGCTGCAGAGCCCAGAGGGCAGCACGGGGGCGGTCATGGTGCTGAAGGAGGGCTACCCCTGTCTGGAGCCCCTGCTCACGCTGCCGGAGCCCACGCGCAAAGTCCTCACCGCCTACGACGCGGTCAGTGAGACACTCGCGCACACACTTTTGCATGCATGCAGACACACACAAGCTCGCACGCACACACACACACACACACACACACACACACACATGCGCGGGCTAGGGGATTAATGTGAGTAATGAGTGGCGGGAGAGAAGTCTCAGTGTCTTAAATCATTAAAGGTGGAAACAGTTAACGTCTTGTTAGAGAATTCCCAACGATGCCAAGCACAGACATACCACACACACACACACACACACACACATAGACACACATGCACACACACACACACACAAATGCGCACACACACAAATGCAGCATCCACACACATACACACACACACACACAAACACATGCACACACATACACACGCACACACACATGCAGCAACCACACACACACACACACACAGACACACAAACATGCATGAGCACACACACACACACAAGGACAAACAGCTGTTTTTCCTCCCACTCTATCTCTTCCTGCATTAAATCTGCCTCTCTACCTGCTGTCAGTGTTCTACAATTACTCCCACACACATACACACACACACACACAGAAACACAAACGCCTTAAATCCATTAACATGCTCAGTGTGTGTGTATGTGTGTGTGTGTGTGTGTGTGTGTGTGTGGGTTCGTCCCTCTTTTATCTCATGGTTGTCATTGGTTGCCTCATTCCATTCCCTACATGGTTGTTCTCTCCTTTCGGTTCCCTTAAGAGCCGTCAAATCTCTGTCCAAGCCGTTCTCTTGGTGTGGGGTTCAGCTCTCCACTAGAAGGACATTAAGGGCTCCGTTAGAACTGACATCGCTCCAGACGGACAGATGGAGACGCATGTTTGTGTGTGTGTGTGGTTGCTGCATGTGTGTGTGCGTGTGTATGTGTGTGCATGTGTGTGTGTGTGTGTGTGTGTGTGTGTATGTGTGTGGGTGCTGCATTTGTGTGCGTGCGTGTCTGTCTGTCTGACTGTCTTTCTGTCTGTCTTTCTGTATATCCCTCTATGTTTGTCATTCTATCTCTCTATCTGTATGACTTTGTCTGTCTGTCTGTCTGACTGTCTTTCTGTCTGTCTTTCTGTATATCCCTCTATGTTTGTCTGTCTATCTCTCTATCTGTATGACTTTGTGTCTGTCTGTCTGTCTGACTGCCTGTCTGTCTCTGCCTGTCTGTCTCCAGATGATTGCAGCCCAGAAGCAGCTGATAGAGAACGCGGATGTGGTTCAGGAGAGGATAGCCCAGGTGCAGAGAGAAGGTAGGAGGGAGAGGGCCACGGCTAAATGGATGAAATGGGAAAACACGCTTTTAACAGCAAGAATGCAAATAGAGTGGTTGTGATGGGCTCCATTAGACGAAAGGTGCAAGAAATGTCTCATTACGCCTGTGTCCCTACTGCTAACAAGCTAAAAGATAGCTAAGTAGCGATTCTAAGAAATAAGCTTTTAGACGTGACTCATAATTTGCACAAACATCTGCAAGTCCCTAATGAGCTCCGTCTTGAACTAAACCAGCCAGATTTTCGTCCATCTAGGTGCTGCCCCAACAACCCCAATTACAAACCACATCAGGGCAGTGTGCCATAACTGTCAGATTAAGTTTCTGGTTCTTGATCGGTGTTGGCCCACTAGCTAAGATTCTAAAGCTGGGTGTTTGGTGCAGTGTCAGTGTGCAAGCATATTAGATTAGAAGATTAAAATAAGACTTGATTAGGACTTACACAGACAATGCTTTCTTTGTTAAACATTGTTATGTTCTGTTACGTCACCTTTTTTACTATTACCATTCATCATCATGTCATTGGGATTTTGTCGGTAAGACATGTTGTCTGTGTTTTGTGTGTGATGTGTGTATGTGTGTGTGTGTGTGTGTGTGTGATGGGTCAGGCATGGAGTTCCATGAGGAGCTCTCTCGACTGGGTGAGAAGGAAGGCCTGAAGGGACGCAAGCAGAACAAGGCGGTGGAGAGCTTCACTTGGAACATCACCGTGCTTAAGGTACACACACACATATCGGCATGCACACACACACACACACACACACACACACACACACACACATGCACTCACGTACACACATACACATATGCATACTCACACACATACATTCACGTGCACACACATACACACACACACACACACACATGCACTCACGGACACACATACACACGTGCATACTCACACACACATAGACTCACGTGCACACACATACACACACACACACACACACACACACATAATACACACTCACATTTTAGTAAAACAGTACAGTAGAACAAACATTGAAATCATGTGCACATTGGTCAACAGTGAGAGTCATTGAAAAAGGAACACACTCTCACGCTGCTGTCTCTCACAGGGTCATTGCGACCTTTTGCGAGGGGCCAAGGTGGACTCTCTGGACGTGCTGCGACAGCTGGCGCTGGCCTCCGAGGCGTGCGGCCTCACATGCTCCTCCTCCAGCACCTCCTCCTCCGCCGTGGCCGAGCTCCACTACACCTCCCACCAGACGGCTGGACACAGGGGCAGCTCCCATGGCAACGGACGCATCTGAATCCGACCGCTTCCCAAACCCTGATTCTCTCTCTCTCTCCTTCCCTCTCTCTCTCTCTCTCTCTCTCTCTCTCTCTCTCTCTCTCTCTCTCTCTCTCTCTCTCTCTCTCTCTCTCTCTTTCATCATTGGTGCTCAACATGTAGGAGGAAATGAAGTGAAGTGAAGCTATGACTGAAGAGAGACACTTTAGATAGACGCAATTAAATCATCTTTCTCGTAGGTGTTATTGAGAGATTTGGAGAAAAAGACCAAGAGACCTACAAAGCAGGAGAGAGAGCTGAAAACTCTTCAACGGAGAGACTAACAGAATGTAAGGCGGGACTTATTGTTTCTTTTCCAGTTGTGCCCAACCATGTGTTGTGCATACATGTCTAGACTAGCCTGGACAAGAAGAGTGTAACCCTTTAAAGCCTGGGGGGAGACCAGCAGTGGTCTGGCCTGGTCCATGGCTTCCTGATGAATGTCATGTTGAACTACTGTGATGGGATGGAATACTGAACTAAACAAGTAATGAACATCGATCTGCTGACAAGATGTGTCCCTGAGGGGTCAATGGCCGACGGCATGAAGGAATACCAAGCGGGCTACCGTTCAAGTCACAAGACACGGTCGCCCAGTTTGGCCCGTATTTAATCTCTCTGACTGCGGCCGCACGGTACCTGTTTTTATGTTCCTGTCTGTGACTGTGTCTACAAAAGTGCCGTCGATGAATCATTCATGTAATGATTGATCGATGGGAGACCATCCCCACACAGCCACCACCAACACACACAAACGTTAAAACCTACAGACACACACACACACACGCACACAAACACACACACACACACACACACACACGTAACACACACGGACAGATAGATAATACTGGTAGAATGTGAGGTGTCTTACAGATGTCCAACATTTAAACTGTGATTTGTACTACTAACATTCTTCTTCCTTTTTATTGTTTGAGATTGGACCAATAGAGGCTGTCCGTCCTTCAACGCTCGCCTGTGAGTCAGTTCTGTGAATGCACACCATACGCGTTTCCTGTCAAACGTACACCTATTTTAACAGCACTGTTCTCAAAAAGTGTCAAATAGGAAGTCTACCAAGCAGAGGAGCACACACACACACACAGACACACACACATACACACAGACACACACACAAACTCAAAACACACACACTTCTCCTAAATAACTTTTCGTGTTTCTTGTTAACTGTACCAGCATGGACCCTTGACCCTGTCAGGTTTTGAGCATCGAGGGGGTTGACATGTGTGTGTGTGTGTGTGTGTGTGTGTGTGTGTGTGTGTGGGGGGGGGGGTTACATCTGGCTACTGGTCACCTTACCATGGTGTTTTCGGATGGTTGTAACTGTGTCTTTGTAAAGGAGGACAAAGGCTTATGCTTGTTATTTCAATTTAACGCTTGTTATTGTCTTCTGTATTCTGATTATTTATGCTGTCCTTGAACCAAACACTGCAACAGAGAACAAGAAGCGGAATAATCAAATGCGCCTATAAACCTTTTTTATTATTTTTACCCAGTTGAGTTTACCGAAGTGAAAAACCAAAAGGGAATATCTTCATTGAAAGAACTCCCGCACTCAGCAGCTTACAATGCAAAATATTTATTAGTTGTAATGTTTCGGTACTAGACCTTAAATGGGAATATTTTACAAAGAACATTTTAGGACACGCTTTCTCACTTCCTGTCTGCCTAGCTATTCCAAGGCCCTCCAAGAAAATACATGTGGAAGTTGTAGTTAAATTGTACTGTGAAGAGAGCAGGTTTCAGAAGACATGGTAAATGTTAGTGAGCATTCTACCGGTATCTGGAGGCAGAGCAAGGCAGGGAGATGAAGGGAGACAGTGAACGTCTTAATAGTTTCACTTGTCACTTCTACAATCTATTCCAGGGAATTTAACAAGTTAACCAGGCCAAGGTTTAAAAGTAGAACATCACGAGAAAAACACTGTTCATAATGTTTGCGTGTGACATTTTCCCACACACAGAGCGCTACAGTCTCGGTAGTCTACTGCTATAGTTTAACATCCTCCACATTTCCTTTGTGCTGAGTACTGTTTGTCACATGCACTTAACCCCTCTCCTCTACCCCCCAGCACTTTCTCTTTTGATTTGTCAGTTTCAAGGTTCTCTCTTTCTCCCTCTCTTCACCCCTGTAGATCTATTTTATCTCTATGCCCTCCCCGCACCCCATCAACTACACCGTACACACACACACACACACACACACACACACACACACACACACACGCACGCACGCACGCACGCACGCACGCACACACACACACACACACACACACGCACAGAGTAAAGGTTCCTATGGGGGCTTATGCAGAAGTTCAATAGTGAGTCAAAGCCCCAGGAGGTGGTCATATCCCACCCTGCGCTGTTGATGTTTCAAAAGCATGCTTGCTTGAGTGTTTGTGTGTGTGTGCATGCGCGTGTGTGTGAACACCTGGAGGCTTTCATAATTGGCTGTGAGAGATAGAGAGTGTGACAGCACCCGCGGATTGGTCTATTATTAACATCGTGACTCACTGGAGGCCCAGAGGTGTGTGTGTGTGTGTATGTTTGTCTGTGTGAATATCTGTATGTGTGTGTATCCATTCCCTGATGCCTGATGCCCAAACCCATTTCACCTGTTCCTGACTCCCCAATATATTGCTTTAGCCACATTACCTGTACGCTGGACCACGGACATACATGCCTGCAAGCACACATAAATGCACGCACGCACGCATGCACACACAAACAAACACACACACACACACACACACACACACACACACACACAAAAGCAAGTAAAAGACACAGACAAAACTAACAAACAGACAACTTTGGTAGTCTGTATGGCTACTAGATAACGTTACTGACTCAAACAGCAGACATGTCTGCATTATTCATGAGTTAGGGTCGTTTTATTCCGGTTTACATGATCGCTGGGGGAAACACAATGTGGGTCAAAGAACTGGGCTTACCTGTGCTTGTGTGTGTGTGAGTGTGTGTGTGTGTGTACGCGTGTGGAGACTGAGGTAGTTGTAGATGTAGCGATACAGGTGTTGTGGAAACAATTAGGTCACTTTAATTAGGATCAGCCCCATTTTGTAAATATATATAATATATATATATTGTGTGTGTGTATGTGTGTGTGCGTGTGTGCGTGCGTGTGTGCGTGTGTGCGTGTGTGCGTGTGTGTGTGTGTGTGTGTGTGTGAGAGTAGAGAGAAAAAATTAAAGTATGGCAGCCGGCCGAGGTGCTTTGCCTGTTCCGCAAAAGGTAGTAACAAAACAACAAAGCTAAACAAAAAGAATGACGTGACACTACACATTGTCTCTCTCTGGAAACGCTCTCCTGGTGGCTTTTATTTGTACATTTCTTTTTAAAAACAACAAAATAAAATAAATCATTAAACATAATTTCAGGGACACTATAGTTAAGATTGACATGTTCATTGTGTAGTATTGAGAAAGCAGCCCTATGTTTACGTTTGCTATGATAGAGCTTCTGTGGTCCGCCACAGCTCTCTGTAATTAACCCTTCACTCTAATGCTGACACACCCTCACGCCATTCCCCCATGGAGTACAGGCCCATCCATAAGCTAACGTAATTTAGATTCCAACAAATATATACATGAAGCTGAGTCTCCTCTTTAGAAATAAAAACATTTACAAAATCCTATTCTGAAAATTAGGTGATGAAAGTTTGTAGTCAGTGCACTTTAAGTCTGGTGTCACAGTGTCCTTTTAACCTATTCGTCTTAACCTACAGAGCTAACTCCCCGTGTGCTCTCCAGTCTGTGATGCTACCTGTCTACCTGTTTGTGCAGACCTCCAGCCAGGTATCGCCAGTGTGTTTTCTGGGGGTTAGGCTGTTCCCAGTTGGGCCATCTGAGAACCCGGCAATATAGGCCTACGTATCGGTCTGTCTCTCTCTAAGCCTTTCTGACCTTTCCAAATAATGTTGCTCCTGTTACTGCACCCATCCGTCATTGTATGTCTTTGTAAATTACAAAAACAAAAAAAGTATTTATTGAAGTGTGTTTGAAAATTACAAAGTGACATTAATGAATTAGACCTTGATTTTATTTAAAAATGATAAAAAAGCTGAAGTGTTTTATATCTGGCAAATAACCAAATGTAACATGACTATGTATCTTAGACTAAATAAAACTATTTTACTGACCAATCTCATTGTCATCACATTTCTGATTTGACGCCGTTTTTCGTTATTGTCTGTAGAGGGCAGCACCTCCCCTCATCATCAGCCTCAGCCCTCAGTGTTGTTTTGGATGAGGCTATACAACAACATGCCTGGAGGAAATGTAGGCCCATCAACTAAGATGTAGTTCACAATTCTTCCAGAGGGAAGCACCAAATATCAACATAACTATCAAAAGGTAAACCACGAGATGTACTGCCTAGATGTCGATATGGCACTCAAACTTGCGCAAGTAGGTTCAAAATCTTTTTAAGATATTCCTTTCTGCTTCGTTAATCTGCATTTGAAGACACTACACCCCAAAACCTATATTATTATTGTTGTTAATAAGGTCATTATTATTACTATTATTATTATTACAACTATTATTATTATTATTATTATTATTATTATTATTATTATTATAGCATCAACACAATGAATATGCTATGGTATAGAGTCTATATATTCCAATTTAAATTGGAAATAAAGAACAGGTGACAGCTTCATTCATTTGTAGTTCAATAGACCCCCTTAGCGGTGTCATAGGACCAAACGCAGGTGTCGCTCATAACACTAATTATTGGTCTTCTACTTTATGTACCAGCCAGGACACATGGTCCATGATCAATGTGATGCACTCACTCGTGTAGCCTGCTACCCTAGCCCTGGTAGATATAAGTAGCAGACCTGTAATTAGTGTTATGAGCGACACCTCTGTGAAAAGGGTCTATTGGCATGCACTGTAAATGCACTTCAAACGCATAATCCATTCCAGTGCAAAATGAAGACGGACGACCTGCCATTACAATTACAACAACATCATTGTATGGTCTGCGACAAAGGGAAGTAAAGAATAATATATTCTTATCATTTTAGACAGCCCCTGCTCTTGCATTTCTCTGGAGGTGTTTGCAAGCAGATGGGAGATGATGGGACTGTGAGGCAGCGTAGGCGGTGACACCACATTCTGTCAGCCACTAATGCAAGCGAACATCTGGAGGTTGTTTGCCATGTCATGCCCCCTGGCACCAACCTCTTGCCGGAGGCCAGGAGCCGCCCAGAGGGGCGATACTCTCCGGTACACACCCGGGCCTCTGACAAAAGGCAGAGGAGATGGAGGGGGTGCCTTATACAAGGTATGCCTCCTGTGCAATAAAACAATCAGAAAGTAGACCTGCATAGGGGTGAACAGTCTTTCCATCGATTATTGTTACGATAAATAGAGCTAAAATCGCTGTTATAGAACCTCAGAGGCTCATTGAAAAGAGTCCCAAAAATGCTTCTATATCGTGTTAAATGGCAGCATGGAACTACAATGAAACTATCACAGAAAACGCTGCTCCACAGTGAGCAGGCCTGTGGTGCAGGTGCACGCACGACGATTACGCACGATGTTGGGTGGAGGCGCGCCGCGACGAGCGGTGCTGCGCTATTAGAGCCACCGTGTTTAATTTTAGCCTTCCTGATGCATTCAACTACCGCTCGCTCCTTCTGCTTTAATTACACCCCTTGCATGGAGGCAATTTTACAGTGATTGAGGCGAAGGAGGGGAAAGAAATGACCTCTTACATTTTTCAAAATTACATCTTATTTGTTCGTGTTTGAACTACGTACAAATGAGAAAGAAAGCAGTGCGTCTGACAATGGCGCTGCGTGTTTCTGCTTCTCACGACAACAATTAAAGCTACTTTAGACATTATATATGGCTGTATTAAAGATGCCACCCGTGGTGGATGATAAGCGAGTGATGCTGTGTTCTGAAAGTTGTTCCTTCTAAAACTTTTCTACTTTACCGTCTCAGTAGGCCTATGTAACCATCACAGTTCTATCATCTCCACAGAGGTTCTTGATGACATATTAACAAGGTTGTTGTGCTGCTATTATATTTATAATTAGCTCTATAATATGCCTATTATTATTGTGGACTTAAGTAGCAGTATGTTCATGAATAAAAAACAAAAACTAAATCACTGTTGTAAGCCATTTCCATCGGATAGTTTCTATTGGAAAAACAAACCACGTTGACAGGTGTATTGAAGAATTCTGAAGGCCTGCCCATCTAAATCCTAAATCAGCTCTATTGTGCGCGGTGGCAGCAAGTCAGAGAGCAAAGTACCTTAGCAATTATACTCACTAGAATAAGTTTTACCCCCTTTCCGACCCTTTCCCCCTATCTCCATCTCTTCGGACACACACACACACACACACACACACACACACACACACACACACACACACACACACACACACACACACACACACACACACACACACACACACACACACACACACACACACACACACACACTCTCTCTCTCTTACACACTTAGCGGCTAACAGGGCTGTGTAATCAGTCTCCGTACTGAGACCATTGTGTTACAATCAGTCCAATTCTACCGACTCCAGAGTTCAGGCCTGCTGCCCCACGTCTACAGAATCATCACAAGACACATATCAGTCAGCAATCAGAGACAGCTAACTAACTCACTGACTAACTGACTGATTCACTCACTCACTCACTCACTTACTTGCTTGCACTCACTGATTCACTCACATGTACACACTCATTCACTCACTAACTCACTGATTTATTCACTCACACACTTACTCAGTGACTCACCCACTGTCTCACAGCACTGACTCACTCATCCACTCATTCACCAACCCACTCACCCACTCACTCACTCGCTCATCACTCCACAGATTCTTGTACTTGCAACACAGTTATGGCGAAACAGTCTTATCTTAATTTGTTATAATGGAGCATTGTATAATGTCATGGTGTAGGGCCGATCTGCATGTGTTTTGTCGGAGTGATGATTCTTTAGCCCAGGTAGAACCTGTGTTTTGTCTCAGAGCGGTCTCTGTAGCCCAGCAACAACAGCATTTGCTTGACTGCTGCAGTGAGGACAATGTTAAACGTGGTCCTTGGATTAAAGTATAATTTAAAAAAATGCATTGATAACACATAACAATAAGGGTACATTAATAAACCATTCATTAGCATTAGTTAATGCAGTAATATACATTATTATATAGCATTAGCATAGGGGTTAGGGTAAGGGTTAGTGGGTTAGTTGGTTAGCGGGTTAGGCTAATTCTACATAACGGTTAACCCTAACCCTATTAAATAAAGCATAAATGATTAACTTAGTTAACATGAACACCATTACCTTAGTTAGCATGAACACGGTAAGTGAACACTCACCCACCCACTCACTCAGTCACTAACTCACTCACAGCACTCACTCATTCACCCAGCATGGAACGGGAAATGATTGGAGCAGCGATTACAATTTTAAAGCGTTAGTTACCCTGTCCTCCGCCCTTCTCCCATTCTACCATCCCCCCACGCACCTCTGCACCCTGGCTAGGCCTGCAGTGCTAAGAACGGGTGTTTGGTTGCTGTTAATGGCCTGTGCTTCTTTAATTGGCCGCTAAACGCCTGTGAGTGCTGTTCCCACTGTGTGCTTAATGAACAGGTAGAACTCCATGATTACACCAATCTCTAGCACCATCCCACTGCTTATCCCAGACGGACACACACACACACACACACATGCACACACACAAACACACACACACACACACACGGACACACACATGCACACACACACAAACAGAAACACGAAGGCGTGCACCCACACACACAAACAGAAACACAAAGGTGTGCACCCACACACACACACACACACACACACACACCCACACACACACACACGGAGGCGCACACACACACACATGCACACACACGCACACAAACACACACATACATGGATGGGCACACACACACACACACACGCATACACACGAACACACACATACACAGAGGCACCTAAATAGATAGATAGTCGGATACACTCACCGTATATGCACACACGCTGTCCCTCATCCCGTACATAAATGGACAAAGGCAATTTGAGAGGCTCCTGCGCACCGCGGGATGCTTGGTAAATTAGAGCTGAGTAATAGAGGCAGGGAGGGGTTGGCACAGAAGAAAACAAAAGAAAATGAGAGCTGCTCTTTCACTCATTGTGAGAGATGAGCCGCAGAAATGATTGCCAGTTTATCAAGGCAAGAAGCAGGGAAATCATTTCATATCACTTTTTACATGTGTGTGTGTGTGTGTGTGTGTGTGTGTGTGTGTGTGTGTCTGTTGCTTAAGACCATCCATCTTAGAGACACAGTGGTTCCAGTGAGTCATCTCTCTTTCTCTGTCACATCTTATTGTACTCGACATCAGTAAAATATCTTATGTTATCTGACCTCTACTTTATCTCTCTGGCAACTTCCACCCAAGTTGTTACAGCTACGCTGAAGTAGAGACTCTCTCTCTCTCACTCTCTCTCTCACTCACTCACACTCTCTCTCTCTTTTACTCTCTCACTACCTCTCTCTATCTTCTCTCTCACTCTATTCCTATCTCTTTCCAACCAAGTTAAAATTCCCTTTCTTACCTCATCTGCTTTAATGCCTCTCTCTCTCTCTCTCTCTCTCTCTCTCTCTCTCTCATTCTGTCTCTCTCTCTACCTCTCTCCTCACTTTCTCTGTCTCACCCTCCTTCCCTACATCCTTTTCTCTCTCTCTCTTTCTCTACCATCTGTCAGGCCTTGTCTGTCCCGAGGCAGCGAGTCAGAAGCACTTCCTGTCAGCCGGCTGCTGATGATGTGAGGTGGCAGCCACACACACACACACACACACACACACACTCACTCTCTCTCTCTCTCTCTCTCTCTCTCTCTCTCTCTCTCTCTCTCTCTCTCTCTCTCTCTCTCTCTCTCTCTCTCTCTCTCTCTCTCTCTCTCTCTCTCTCTCTCTCTCTCTCTCTCTCTCTCTCTCTCTCTCACACACACACACACACACACACACACACACACACACACACACACACACACACACACACACACACACACACACACAACCTTGTAACCACACAAACAGGGGGGTAAGAAGAGTTGAAACAGAACGTGCCTCAGTTGAGTCCTGTATATATGTATGCCTGGGTGGTAAACCTCACATTGTATACATATTGGTTCAAACACATGCAGGTTACTCAGTAATACCGCCCCCTCTCCACGCCGGCATACACACACACACACACACACACACACACACACACACACACACACACACACACACACACACACACACACACATACAAACACACACACACACACACACTCATATAAAAAAACACATACACATGAACCCACACACACAGGCACACACACACACACACACACACACACACACTTGACATTCATACACACTCACACACACCTACATATCCACACACACACATTAAACAAATCACACACACATGCGAAGGGGCGTTGTTGCTAATGGGACGTGAGCGCGGTGGGGGTGGGGGCTTGCGTAGCCGCTGGCCAGATGCCTTCGGAAAATTAGCTGGGAGCCCTTGGCGGGACGGCGGGCGCCGTAGCCTTCCCCTGTCCCGGAGGACGCAATCACGGTGTCCCCCCCCAACTCCCCCTCCCTCCTCCTCCAGTCCCCCCTCCCGGTGTAGGGCGAGGGCGATGGGCTGGTCCCAGGCCTGGACACAGAGGAGCTGTGGGTCTAATTCATTAAACCAGCACTCTAATATAAACAGCCATTCATTTCAGCCTCTGACACTGGGCCTTCTGGACAATGTGAAGCCACCCAATAGAGCCGCCATGCCCCGCTGTTTGTGGACCTTGTGCGTATTTTGTTAGTGTGTGTGGGTGTGTGTGTGTGTCTATGTGTGTGTGTCTGTGTATGCCGGTGTTTTGTTTGTGTGTGTATGCAGGAGTATGTGTATGATTGTGTATGTGTGTGTGAGTGAATGAATGTGTGTATATGTTTTGCATAACTTGTGTGTGTGTGTGTGTGTGTGTGTGTATGGTTTGTGTATGAGCTCTGTTCAGCAGCAGGCAGGTACAGTGAGGCTAAACAGAGACATTCACCAAACGCGCCACGGTTCACAGAGAAGACGAAATTCACTCCTTCGTTTAACGTTACTCTTAAAGCCATTGGCAAATCAATCTGCTCTTCAACGGCTCGATTCATATGGATGGATAATGAAATGGTGCTGACACGCAGTAAGCATGCTGCCATGGATATGACTCGTGCCGGAATGGAACCGGCAACTCTTGTGGACTGTGGTGAGAGAAAGTTTCAATGTGTTTCCACAAGATGTGCAAAAAAGGGCAGGGTTACTTCCAATGTTGCAATTAGCAGGGTTGAATGTTGAATAAAAAATCCACAAACATAAATACATTTGTCAAATTATTGATCTCATAATATGAATTCTTCATTAGATTACTATTTTCAGATATTTTATAAAAAATTAACTATAGAAATTGGCCTGCTTTTGTCTAATCTGGAAGTGAATTGTTTTATGCTGTCTTCTTAAAATATTCTTTTTTTGTTGGAAACAAAGTTATAAACAAAATACTCAAACTGAATTTGAGCAAATGCTCAGTAAATGTGTAATCCATCGCAGGTTATGTTCATGGCCAATCCACGGCTACACTTACACCCGCGCTCGCAGGTCTAAAATGGCCTGTGGAACACAATTGACCACATTGAATTCCTCTCAATCTCATAGGCTTAGCTCCATTTGTGTTCTGCTCTTTCTGCTGTAAAAGCATGTTTCCTTCTCTTTTTGTTACGGTGATAGAATGGAAAGAAGCGAGGGAATAAAAGAAAGAATAGAGGTAGCTCAGATTGCTCACAGTGAGGCAAGGAAAATAAAATGGGTGGTGGGAAGCGAGATGGAGAGATAATGAGAACGGAGAGAATATTCTAGTTGGTAACAAAAGAGACGGACGTGGCGCTTATGAGGCGGCGTTCGAGTGCTTTGTGACTTCTCATCTCTAAGCGAGTTTACGTTTCCCAGTGAGCTATTCATGTGCTCGCCTTAATATGAAGCAAAGAAAAATACTCGTTAGTTCAAGCACCTCCAATTCTACTGACCATTAAAGGCACCAAAAGGTAGCAGTAATGAACATCTTTTGCTGTGGACCATCATACTACAGACAAAACACAACTTTATCCATGCTTTTTCTGACACACTTATTACAGTACAATTTAGGCACTTGCATGTGTGTGTGTGTGTGTGTGTGTGTGTGTGTGTGTGTGTGTGTAAGAGTGTGCATGTAGATGGGAGGATGCCCCCACTTATGCATACAGACAGTCGCATACAGAGAGTCACACACACACACACACATAGACACACACGCATACATACACTCACACAAACACACACACACACAGACACACACACATAACCACATACACATACATTCCTGCCAACCAGCATGCGCACACATGACACAATATAATGCATATATGCACATGCCCACAAGCACACCACACAAATACACACACACACACAGACACATACCACCTACCCAACATAATTAACAGGCACACAGCCACAAACACTCCACCTTAACACACAAACACACACAGAAAATAATGCATCTGTCACACCCATAAACACACACACACACACACACACACATCACCCACACAATATAATGCACGTGCACGTGCACACGGCCACAAACACACACACTGACACACACGGACACTCACAAGTCCACACCTTGGTATCTCAGACCACTAATTGCGTCTGGCCAGTACGGCCCTAGCCATCCCGGGTCATGGGAGCGCTGCGGATGGGGACAGGGTAGCCACTGCGGTGGAGACTTAAACATAGCTTAGCCCTAAGGGTCTGTTATTACCCCTAGCAACCATCATGTCTCTCTCTCTCTCTCTCTCCCTCTCTCTCTCTCTCTCTCTCTCTCTCTCTCTCTCTCTCTCTCTCTCTCTCTCTCTCTCTCTCTCTCTCCTCTCAAAACCAGAGCTCGAAAAACAGGAGCTTAATGGAGAGGGCATTCCGGCTGTGGAAAAAATGTGGAGGAACAAAAAACAACAAAATAACACATTCTCAGCAGCAGCAATTAATGGTCGGAGACAACAAGTTCATATTGGGAGGGAGCGGAGGCCAAAGGGCGGTCTAGTGCACCGGGTTTGTGTGTCCCTGGTGGGAAACAGCCGCGCCTTGACGTTTCTGTCAACCTCTTCCGTTGTTGTTTCTCCTGGTTCTTTTTTTTTTGGTTATGTTTTAACAAACTTGTATGTCATTTGTCTTTTTATTTATTTATTTATTGTTGTTCAATCTATAGTTATACAAATGAAGGGGGAATGTTCACATGCACATACATAGTTATTTACAGAAGAGATTTTGATTTGATTTTGAAAGGTAAAACCGAATATTCCCTATAAAGAAACGGATTTCAGGTTACTTTCTGTGCTATTGGCACTGAAAAGGTAGCGGTCACTGCTTGAAAATTGGTTACCTCTGAGTGCACGGGTATCATGGTCATTTAAGAGCACAAAACGTCCAACAATCATCCCCACTTTTCCACAGACTCAACAACTCTTATCTTTCTCGCAGTCAAAGAACCAAAAGCCTTGCCCTATGACACCATATACAGATACAACTCCCTAATGTTCAGATGATGTATCTAGCTATTTCATACCATTGCATACGTTTTTACATGATCACGTTTATTTCAGTTCAATTTATTTTCATAATTTCACAATTCATTTCATAATTACTGAAATATTACCATGATTTATCCATCAATGTCCTGTTCGCTAATCCGCTGAAGATATAGTGGGGAGCTCAGCTGCCACATTAGGAAACAGAATTACACCATTTCGGGGGGGATTGCACAACAGCACAAATTTTGTTCTTTAAAAAAATGTCTTCTCCTCCATAGGACTTCCTTAACGCCTGTTGATTTGAATTATCCTCCTGTTCGCTTTCATTAGCAGCAGCAGGGGAACCAGATAGGGCTGTCTATGTTGATCGTAGGCTGTGGAGCGGGGAGGCTGGGGTCGAGACTGGGGTGGAGGGTGGAGGTGGGGGTGCTCTGGTAAGTGCCTTGTGTCTGATCTCTGATGGGGGTCACAGGGTCAGGGCTCAGCATCACCCTGATGGCTTCTGACACACACACACACGCGCGTGCACACGTGCGGGCAGGCGGACACACGTGCATGCACTCATGCATACACACACACACACACACACACACACACACACATGTATACATGCACACAGTACACTTACTCATGAACTCTTTAATGACAACATTCAAAATGTTTATACAATATGTTTCCATAGCCATAACTCTGGTCATGGGGAGAATTACAACAGAAATGACCACTTTTATTAAGTGCCAAAAGTCTTATCAGTTTTATGATAACAAAAAACAAACCATCATTCCCTACATGTTTATTTCATTTTCAGCTGTTTTTAAATTAGACATTACAATTGTATGGATTCGATTTTATATTTGGCAGTGTCTTTTTCTCTGCAATATCTATACCTAGCATAATGTAACTGTAAATAAACATTGTCCTCATATTCTAACAGTTAAAGCCTGACTACATGCTTCAAAAGCTACTATAGCTCAAGTTATATTCTGAGAGTTTCGTCAGTTTAGTGGCCTATGTGCACAACACTTTCCAGGTCAGCTAAATAGAGTTAAGGGTCCCAACTCTGTTTAACCTCCAGACGCATACACACACACACACCCACACACACACACACACAGACACACACACCCACGCACACACCCACACACATACACACACAAACACACACATACAAAGGCCTAATGCAGCAACTAAGAAGTCAATTGAAAGTACGCTGAACCCCTATATACCCCCTCCCCCCCCTTCTCGCTCTCTCTCCCTCTCCCACTCCCACTCCCCCAGTCTGTCTCCTATGTGTTTATCTTCTCATCAGGAACCCTTATTGGTAAATATGAAGGGCCCACCAGGGCCGAGAGTTGGCCCTCTCCACTCTTCTCTTCCTCACCACTCTGTCTCACTTTCTCTCACACTACCTCACTCTTAAACTTTTCTCTCGCTCATTATTTCTCTTATTCTCTATAGTCTAACTTATTTTACTCGCTAAATTTTTCTTAATCTCTCTCTGATTCTCCCTCTCTCTCTTCCCTGTCTTCTCTCTCTCTCTCTCTCTCTCTCTCTCTCTCTCTCTCTCTCTCTCAAGCTCCCCTATCCTGCCACCCTCACCCGTGCTCCACCACTTCACCCCTGACTTGACTGTCTCCATTTCTTGTGTGTGTGTGTGTGTGTGTGTCTCTGTGCGTCTGTGTGACAGGGTAAGTGGTTGTGTGTCTATTTTGCTGTATGTATTTGTGGCTGTGTGTGTGTGTATGTGTTTGTGTTTGGCGTTTGCATTTGTGTGTTTGGCTCCATGTGTATGTTGGCCGTTTGTGTGATGATGTGAGTGTGTGTGGGTGTGTGTGGGTGTGTGTGGGTGTGTGTGGTTGTGTGTGCATGCGTGTGTGTGTGTGTGTGTGTGTGTGTGTGTGTGTGAATGTTTGGCTATGTTTGCGAGTGTGTGTGTGTGTATGTGTGTATATGTGTACGACTGTTTGTGTGTGTGTTTGGCCGTGTGTCTGTGATGTGTGTGTGTGTTTTGCTGTGTGTGTGTGTGTGTTTGTGTGTGTGTGAGTCTGTCCATGCGTGTGTGCGGGTGTGTGTGTGTGTGTGAGTGTAACTATAGCGGCCAGTGTTTAGGCTATTAGAGCCGTCTATTTACAATCTGGAATTTCCTATTGATTATGTCTGCGTTCCCTCTATGTTTACATGA
>JACYXH010000592.1:2236026-2266026 GCA_026745465.1 Lota lota
TGTTAATATTAGAGCCTTCTCCTTCATCTTCTGACCCTCTAAACACACTATCGTCTTCTGCGCGCCATAGACAAATATCAAACCAAAACTACTTTTTTGCACTAATTTCCACCTCATATGAATGACATTTACAATGTAAATCTTTCCATATGGTTTGAAGATCCTTGGAGACAAATGTATCCAATTTGGACAACACGATTCAGTTCAACAAGAGCATGAAATACAGGTTTTGATATGAAAACAATTTGCATTTTAGATCTCGTTTGAGGGAGTTAAGAGTTTACAGTTAAGTCACTTAAAACTTTGTTGAATGCAGTCAAAAGAGTAAACTGTGTAACTTAAGGTCTGTTTAACGCAGTAGTAACAGAGAGCGTCTCTGTTACAAAGATGTTAAACAGGCCTTAAGTTGGATGGAGAGATCAGATTAGCATGTAGCGCTATAGACCTTGGTTGGATTCCAATTTTTTGCATGTTATTCCCATTGCCTCTGTGATTTCAGTTTACATGGATTTCCGGTCCCACTTCTGAATATGTACGCAGTGCCGAATTCTTTGAGAAAAGTTATTGAGAATAACACAAAGATCATTCTGTATGTTTTATGTAGGTTATATGTAAGTTAATGTAGGTTTTATTTGAAAACTAGACCTTTGGTCTTTAACAGCTACCTATTTCTAACTGTAAAAAAACATAAAATACAGCATGTGATTAAATTAATTTGCATGACGTAGATCAAGGTTGTGTGATAGAGTCTATATGAAAGTACACTTTATGATAGTATTTTTTATATTCTTTATTTTGTCTACTGCAGAACCACCAGATTCCCCATTAAATGACCCTCATAACATATCTATAAAAATATCAGGTGCATCCCTATCATTATCCAGAGGCTGAAAACAAATGGCCCTATAAACATTTCTTTTGTTTTAACAGGCCTTATAAAAATACAAGAGTACGTGGTGAACCGTAGTGTGAATCTATGTATACATTAGATAAATAGTCTCCCAGCAGTCCTTCCTAGTTTGGTACAATGGGAAGGGTGAGTGTTTTGCATAACCGTTAACGCTCTTTCATGACCAGCTGGAAGTCACCTGAGACTCCAGCATTCTTCTTCCAATAAGCGAATCACCATGATTTTGTTAGAGAAATAAACATATTAAATAATTAAAATGATAACATTTGTAATATTCAGACAGAGGCCATTAAAGAAATAATGCAGGCTAAAACACTTTGACATTGTTATACAACGTCAAACATCGATTTCCTGTTCATTCAGGGGTTTATTTTTCATGTGTAATAGTGTAGTATTTATCGTTATTTGCAATCTGTTACTGGCTGTCATGTCATGCTTCCCGCGACCTTCTTCAGTGTGCTGTTTTCCCACGTTACCCAGAATGACTTTCACCACCACCTGTCAACATAAGAGGAAAGGCAACATTCTGTAAAATGTACATTAACAAATTGAATAACAATAATGTATAACAGGCTTTGTTATTAATTGTGAAGCTAGCTAAAAAATTGGTGGTGACCTATGATACAATTTGCCACATGGGCGATCAACTTTTGTCCATCCCTTCGTGACAACGCCCGCGGGATAAGAGACCTGGTGACTCGGCTGGGAGAGCTAGCCTGGCAATGCTAACGTTAGTCGTGGCTGAATCGCTGTGGCAAACTTCTAGCTTAGCCAGAGATGCATTCTAGAACCCTTAATGGCAGTTTTTCAGTGCTGGGTTTTGATCCTGTACACCTTTCTTTCGGGGACAAACTCAAAGTCCCAAACAATAAAAAGAAACCTTTCATAGAGTTGTAGCCAATACTTTGGTGAACATTTCGGCACACAGCTATCGCTGAGGCTAGTAAGTTTATGCTCAATGAAAAATGGGATATCCAATGAATTGCTGTCAGAGTGGTCTGGGACAACATGTCGAAACCTAGCTGTATTGGCAATATCTGGGCTCCCCGCTGCCAGAACAGACCAAATCGGATGGGTTGACAGTGACTACCAGGCTGGTTCCTTTTCAAAACAACGCCATGCCTTGGCAGCTGTACGGAGATCATGGCCACGCCCCAAGCTTCCAAAGCCGAAGTGCATTCTGGATATACGAGGTTGTTGGCCTGGCAAATATGTGTATGTCCTCTTACAAAATTACTGATTTCTCGCCTTTGGAACATTGCACAAATGGAATATGCAGTGATTCTGAGACTGAACCCTTGAGTTGTTGTCATATGGGAATTCAACTAATATCCAATACTTATAGTTGATGCTTCAGCAATTTGAAGACATACTCTCCTATTAAACCCCATTGTAGCTACTGGAGCCATGTCTGGTTGACATAGTAGCGTCTACAGACATCGAGTTTAGCCACGGCAAAGTGAAATACTACACAAAATGGTAAAATAGGACCTGGAATGCATTGTACATTTCCCATAGACATATCTTAACGATGCCAAAGTCTTTAAGGCCATATTTATGTTTTATAGACATAATACACACACACAAGCACACACACACACACACACACACACACACACACACACACACACACACACACACACCACACACACCCACACACATACACACACACAGGCTCACACGCACACTCACACCCCACACACACACGCATACGCATGCACGCATTACACCCTCCAACTAACACCCACACATCCCCCCCCACACACGCACATCAACACACACAAACACACCCACAGACTCCCCCCCCCCCCCCCCCCCCCCCCCCCCACACACACACACACACACACACAAAGACACACGCGCGCACACATACAACACAGCGGGGATTGATGAGGTATTGTTCCCATGAGGTCTATGTAGATGGTCCTGGAAGAACAGAAGAACAGATCACTGGGCTGGGAATCGGACCCAACACATTCCCGCTCCCCTCCGTGCTTCTTAACTGGCTGCAATTAGTGGACAGGAAAAGGTCTGGCCACTGAAAATGTAATCACGGAATTAGCCGTGTGATACATCAACCCAGCATACGTCGATTAAGTCCAGATTATAGATGCAGCACTCGTTCATATAAGCGTTGTGCATGGCAGATAATTGTGCCCGCTAATCTGGTAATATGAGCAAAATGGCGAAATTACATTGAGTAATGTTAATTAAGGTGCAATATTGAACATTTGCAGGCACATGTGCACATGGATGCATGTAGTCACCAATTCATGTAGGTCCTCACCCTCTCTCTCTCTTTCTCTCTCTCTCTCAATCAATTCAATTCGATTCAATTCGATTTGAAAGTTTTATTGGCATGGAACATAAACATTTACATTACCAAAGGAGTTTAACAACTAAACAAAAGAAAAATCACAAAGTACTACAGAGTGGTTAAAGATGAAGTGAAATAGAACTGATCAGTACAAGCATAGTGCAAAAAATGAAGTAATGGTCAGGAGTAAGGGAATCAAACAATTTCCTGGAACTGGGCCACAGAATGATTCTACATGCCTTATTAACTGTACAATGCAGATGCACAATAAGAAGGTAAGAAGGTATAAAACGTAAAAATATAAATGACTATGACAAGGTTAAATACATTCTGTCTCTCTCTCTCTCTCTCTCCCTCCCTCCCCCTCTCTCTCTCTCTCTCTCTCTCTCTCTCTCTCTCTCTCTCTCTCTCTCTCTCTCTCTCTCTCTCTCTCTCTCTCTCTGTCCTACCTAGGTTTATCATGATGTTGTCCTGACTGTATATGGATGCAGGGTTTATCAGGGTCACACAGTGTGTGCGTTGGGAGATGCTACATTGACAAGTGATACTGCTCATTAAACAGCCTGCAGTCATTAAGTGCGGCATCTTGTGCCAGTTCATCTAACCGAACTCTCATAAAAATATGGAAAGCACATGGCAGTAGCAGTTATTACATACTTTAAACCTTGACCAACCTATAAAAGTGGATGGAATTACAAGAGCGCTATCAGTGCTGTTATTTTTTACAAGATTTTCACCAACGTCACCTAATAAAATTGACAAATTTTTATAGTTGCTGTACCATCTTGGCTCAGAATATTGCTAACGGTAGGTAGTTCAAAAACAAGTCTCCAATTTATGAGTGTATTATTGTCACTTTTCTCACACTGGTGTTAGTAGTCACTAGTGTTGATTCATCTAAAAAAAAGTGTCATATATATTTGAATTGCGGGTAATAAGTGGAAAGATATATAGATGTATCATTGACGGACAGCCAGATAGATAAACAGACAGATAGATAAAACATGGTTCACATTCAGCAAAATATAAAATATTATTTGTGTGCCACTTTATGCCATGTTGTCTTGTATGCTGGCCTGTATTGTTTATCCACACTCCATAAAGACAGAGTTTACTTTAGAAAGCTCTCCAACGCGTCATGGTGCAGCCACCAACAGACCAACCCAATAAAACATGGCAGATCAATTTATGACCGCATGCGAAATGGAGTCCCGGGCGCATGACCTTATGGCTTGCCTGTTTAACCTAATATAACTAATATGAGTCCCATATATCACTTATTACTGATATGGGAATCAATACCGGATTCAATTAGCTAATGATGGAGAAAAGGTACTTCCTTATTCCATTCGGACCTTTCGGCTCTGCTGTGGAGCGTTGCAGGATTAGACTGCGAGGGTGCTTGGTTGGTGTGGTTTAGTGGACATTTCTTTATTTTAACCCTTGCTGTGTCTTCCAATTACCGGTGTATTATGAAGAAAAGCTAGTACACTTTTGAAGCCATGGACATCTAGACAACGTGGGAATATAGCCACATTTTATCTTTCCAAAAGCGCAAGAACACGAAAAGCTGAATATGTTTACATTTAGTAATTTAGTCAGACACTTTTATCCAGAGGGATTTACAATCAAAGCATACATCAGAATTGTAGCAGCTTTACAATAATGTCCCAAAAAAATGACAATTGTTCTGTTTTACACCAATTAAAATGAAAGCTACTCTCTATATTTCTCCTGTATCTAACGATGGAGCTCTCCCATAGGTGAGGTGGGTGTTCTACAGTGTGAAAGTGCATCTGACTAAGTGTCCCTGGGTTGATAACCTAGAGCGTGACAGAGAGAGACGGACTAGATCCTAGCTCAGCTCTGTCTACGGTACCGCCCGGCTCATCGTGTCATCTCCACCTTTGACGGTGACATTGTTCTCTCTATGTTGAGTCGGGTGGTGGTCGGGACGCATGGTGTCTTGTGGATTCCCATCCAGGCTCCAACGTGTCTCAAAAACCCAACTGTGGCTCCAAATCCATTCTCAGTGCTCCTTAAATCTGTTTGCGCTCTGCATTTGATGTGGTCGCCCGCAGTCTGAGACGCATGAAATGGTGAGGTGCGAACAGGGTGAGCAATAGGACATGAACTCTTGCTCTTTTACAGTAGGATGAAACACAGGGCGACTTCTTTAAAGACCGACACGATTACAGTCACGCTTAGCTCGGGTACTTTAATCTTCTCGGTCATGAGCATTAAAAGCGGTTGGGGTGGGGGGATTTGGGGGGGGGGATTGTTTCTTGTTTTTTCGTCGGTTCGATCTTGGCCAAATGTCTGGTTATCATCGAGGCAGCTATACGCTGTGTAAACAGAGGAGGCATTGAATGCATTAGTCACCGCATTGATTCAGCCCCCCCCAATCATCCTTCCTCTGCTCCCCTACTCTTCCAACTTTCTCCCACCCCTTCACGTTATAGCTCTCTCCCTCCTCTCTCTCTTCATTTCTCTCCCTCTTCATCTCTCTCCCTCCTCATCTCTCTCTTTTCATCTCTCTCTTTCTTTCTTTTTCTCTCTCTCTCCTCACTCTTCCTCTATCTTTCTCTCTGTCTCTTCTCTCTCCTGCGCTTCATTTATTTCGCTCTCTCTCTTCCTCTCTCTCTCTCGCGCTCTTATCATCGTTTGACATCATCTCTTTAATGTTCTTCTGTAAAAGCATGAACCATACATTCAAATTAGATTACCAATCAAGCGCAATGTGCTCTATACAAACAATACGGAGCGTCCGCCATCATCTTGGTTGTAGTGCAATAACGGAAGACTTGAGCAATGCGTCGCATTACTTGAGTAATGCGTTGCAGTAATGTGTGGCAGTGTGTGGGGACAGTCGTCAACGTGCACAAAGGACCTTGTCGTGAACTGCGGCGGTCCATGTTGATTTCCTGCCTGGCATAATTACAGTAATGTCTACAAAAGTGGAAATGGGCTGAAGAATTGCCACACACACATTAACACACCCACCCACTCTTGCTCACACACAAAGACACACATGCACGCACACACACATGCTCGCTCATGCACACACATACACACACAAGCACACACATGCAATGAGACTGTGGGATGAAAGTATCTGGCCTAATGACAACCTGGTGACAGTCAACCACAACTTCCTATGCCTCGTCTCATCTCTTCTCCTTTCTTCTGCTCTTTTCAGTTCTGTCCTCTTCTCTCCTCTTCTCTGTCCTCTCCTCAATATTCCCCTCTTCTATGATCTTCTCTTATCTTCTCTTTTCCTCTCCTTTTCCCTCCTCTTGCCTGCCAGGGAAGAGGTAATGGCTTAAAACCAAAGATAATGTAAGGGGATTTGAGAACGTGAGTTGTACACATTGTAAAAAACACACATACACACAAACACACACGGACACACACACACACACACACACACACACACACACAGACAAACACGCTACGTGGGTCTGTGTACAGTACATAATGCAACATGTGCCATTATTTCCGTCTAACCTTTTGTTTTATAAGCGACTGAATTACAGGTTTAATGAGTGCTTGTTAAAACACTGTGCTAACGGCCTTGGTTCATGGTTCAAAATTACTCCATGAGCTCCACCTCACTGATTATCTTTACCTTGTGAAGAGGTGACCCAAATTTGAAATTACGTGGGATGAAACAGGAAATGAATAAAAACAAGACAGATTGGAGGCCTGCTTATTTATTTATTAACTCTGGGCTGATTCTGCTTCATTGAGCTAGGTGAGGTCACTGTGGTGTTGAGAGAGAAAGAAGGCGTTTGTGTGCGTGTGTGTGTGTGTGTGTGTGTGCTTGTCTGCGCGCTCAAATGGAGCGCATGCTCATACGTATAAATGCACCTGTCAATGTAGTGTCAGTGTGTGTGTGAGGCTGCATGTGTCTGTATGAACTCCATTGTGGAGGTTTTGCCACCGTGTTTTCTTTAGAATGTGTGAGGTTGTTTGGTGTTTGTTTATGCGCGCATGTGTGTGGATGCATGCGTGCATGTATGTGTGTGTGTGTGTGCGTGTGTGTTGGTGCCTGTGCATGTGTGTGTTAATGAGTACAGGTGTTTGTGCCTAAATGTGTGTGTGTGTGTGTGTGTGTTAATGAGTACAGGCGTCTGTGCCTAAATGTGTGTGTGTGTGTGTGTGTGTGTGTGTTAATGAGTACAGGCGTCTGTGCCTAAATGTGTGTAAATGTGCATCTGTGCATGTGTGCGCTCGTGAATGTGTTTGTGTTGGGGTATGTGTGTGTGTGTGTGTGTGTGTGCGCGCCAGGCCAGCGGTCGCTTGGCAGTCTGTCCTGTCGCCTCAGCTTGGGTCTGATCGGTACCCACCGACCAGCGGACCGGGCTAGCGCAGCAGCGCTGAGAGTGCAAAAGCATGTCAAGCAACACACAGCTGTTTACACACCAGGCCGCAAACACGCCGCACTGCTGATGAATAATACACAGGCCAACAGACGGCCACTGCTGCATGCATGTGTGGCTGTGTGTGTGTGTGTGTGTGTGTATGCGTTTGCATATATGTGTTCATTTGTTGTTTGTGTGTGTCTTGGTGTGTATGCGTTTGTGTTAGTTTCACAGCAATGACAAAAAAAAAAACACATCTCAGGTTAGATTCAGCCTTTTTAGCCTTTGTCTGGATTGTTTTTGTGTGTTTTGAATACGAGGGCACACCAATGCAAGATGAGCATTTAAGGAATTCTTCAGTGTAACATTCCAAGAAATGCTCTCTCAAATTAAATAACAACACCTCTCTTTCGACCTCAAACTGAGAGAATAGATCTTTTTCACAGAGGTGTCATCCTAGGACAAACCCAGGTGTCGCTCCTCACACTAATTATGGGTCTGCTACATTTATGAACCAGGGCCCTAGTCCATGGCCAATGTGTGACCCATGATTAGTGTTATGAGTGACACCTGTGTTTGTCCTACGATGATGCCTCTGCGGAAAGGGTCTGCAGGCCAAGCCAGATCTGTCATCGTTCTCGTGGGTGGTTGCGACACCGCAGCAAGGAAAGAGTTAAAATGCACTGAGGGAGAAAAAAAATAGCTTTGGTTTCCCTTAATGTTGGCTTTAATTAAATTTTCAGCTCTAATTACAATTAAGCCACTTAGTATGTATAATAATGTTTGCATCACAGAGCAGCACAGATGCAGTCCATCAACGCAATTAAATATTAAAGCTGGCTGAGGCTAAATTAATAGCAATGTGGCATGTGACTGAGATAGTGTGTATGTGTGTGAGCGTGCAGGATTGAGTGTGTGTATGTGTGTATGTAGGAGCCAGGCCGATGCAGAAGGGCCTCCCTGGGTAGCGGCTGTGTCGCCTTGAGACCCCCGGGCATGGCCCTCCTTTAGTGCCAACCGTGTGCCGACCACTGCTGGGATGACCTATATGCCCATGCCTTCCTCTCTGCCAGAGAAGCATTAGCAAATGGGCGAAAAAGAAACCTGTGCAGTGGATAGAAAAAATCCCCATGAGTGTATGAATATTCCTGTGCTGCCGAATCGTCGTTAGTCTAATGCAAAATTAGTGTTTTGGTGCCAAATTATTCATGAAGGTGCGGGATGAGCGTGTTGTTTGGAGTTCCACTGATGAATTGGTGCATTCAGCTTCTCCTCCAAAGACCGCTGCTGTGATTCCTCCATCTTAATCTTGTGTTTCTCTGCCTTTTTTACGCTTTGCCTCGACTGCCCCAATGCACACACACACATGCAAATCCTGGACCGCATGCACACAGTGACACACATGACAAGACACACGCCCACGTGATCAATGGAATGTATGCAATAAGGCGCAAACACTGCAGGCAGGTGCACCCACTGAAATACGGTACACACACATGCACACACACACACACACACTGACACACACACGCGCGCACACACACACACTGACACACACACATAGACACACGTGCGCACAGACACACACAAACACACACACACACACTGACACACACACATGCGCGCACAGACACACACACACACACACACACACTGACACACACACATAGACACATGCGCGCACAGACACACATAAACACACACACACACACAATCTCAACCTGTTATCAACTATGATGGAGTCCACCGCTTGTGACCTATGGGACTGTACATACCACACAGTAATAACAAGCAGGTCCTATCGACTCACGGTGTCTCTAAAAGAACAATAAAAACAATTAATGGCGAACAGAGCACGTTCTTCTGCGAATGCATAGAACCTTTACCCCTCTCTGATCTTTCTCACTCTCCCACTCTCTTACACACACACACACACACAGACACACACACAAATGCTAACACACACACACACACACACTGACGATGACACACACACACACACATGCTGCCACACACACCCAACCATACACACACGCACACACAGACCCAGACGCTGACACACACACACACACACACACACACACACACAACCCCATTCCCCACCCTCGCCAGCAGACGAATGTCCTTATTTGTGGGCATGCTGGGTTGATATCTGGGTTAGGGTTAGGGTTTAAACTTTGCTTTAGCTGTGCATTATGGTCGACGGTGGTATGTGTGTAAGCCGGAGACTAGCAGCGGTAAGACTAGCAGCGGTAAGGTTCACTAACAGGACCTGTGACCGGCCCCGGCGCAAGGCATGCGTTGATAAATATAGCCAGGCCTAGGCAGTCTAAATACAAGGCTCCTCTCTGCCGTAATGGATGGGTGTCGCTAGCCTATGGTGCAATCACGCCAGATTCCCCAGAAATATTTCTGCTCAGTGGCAAACAAACAAAGCATAAAAACAAAAGACGTGGCGCAGCCCATAATAATCATGAGGCCGGGCTAGGCGTCTGTGGCCAGCGTGGCCGTTGTGGTGTGTGTGTGTGTGTGTGTGTGTGTGTGTGTGTGTGTGTGTGTGTGTGTGTGTGTGTGTGTGTGTTTGTTTGGGTGTGTGTGTAGATACTTTGATGACCAACACTGACCCTGGCAAACTACGGGACCTTTTGACATTAGGAATGATCACAACAATATGTGTGTGTGTGTGTGTGTGTGTGTGTGTGTGTGTGTGTGTGTTTGTTTGGGAGGCCATGTACGTGCACTTGCCTTCCTGGGATTCTCCCTGACTAGGGCAGGAATAAGATCCCAACAGAAAAAGAAGACATTTTACGACTGGGGGATTAACCAGAGTCCAAAGGTCGGCCTTCAGTCTGTCTGTCTGTCTGTCTGTCGTTCTGTGTGTCTCTCTGTGTCCTCATGCGCATCATTAACCCAGTACTTACTGCCCCATGGTCACAGAGCGCCCACGTCAACGTCTGCAAAGTGGAAAGTGCCAGTCGTTTGACTTTTTTAAAACATATAATTCACACACACACACACACACACACACAAATTCAAAAGACATAGTAGTCCACGCATACACAATTTTCTTCCCCTTTGTCATTTTTTACATGCTTATATAAAGCAAGTCTTGCTTTCCCTCTCTCTCTCTCGAAACACACACACACACACACACACACACACACACACACACACACACACACACACACACACACACTAACAGAGAGAGAGAGAGAGATCGACACACTCGCACACGCACGCACATATGCCCACATACTCACACAGGCACGCACACACATACACGCACACAGACACACAGACACACACACACACACGCCGACCCAGCGATGTGCTCAGCTGCCAGTGGCGGTGGTGATTTGCGGGGCAGCTGCTGTGGAGAGCGGGCTGATGTGGGATAGTTTACACACACAATTACTATTAATACCAGAGACACATGCGCCTCCCCTGTCTGTCCCGCTCACACTGCGACTCCGCTTGGAAGTGAAGCGTGACTGATTGGCCGTCTGGTCGTGTGTGTGTGTGTGTGTGTGTGTGTGAGCTATTGTGTGTGTTGTTGTGTGTGCTTGTCTTTGGTTAACTTACTGGGTTTGAGCGTGTGTTGTGTTGACTGGGAGGCAGTCAATCGTGTGGGACACACCTGTTTGGGACAACAGAACACACACACGCATGCACAGACACACAGACACAGACACACACAGACACACACACACACACACACACACACACACACACACACACACACACACACACACACACACACACACACACACACACACACACACACACACACACAATCAACAAACACACACTACAGCGTCGCTAGAGTGGCAGTTAGGGAGCGAGCAGGGATTTACCTGACGATACACAAACTCCAATAAATTTCTCCAAAAAAGATCCAATGGAAAGCAAACGCATAAACAACCACTGTAAGCTGTGGTCGACAAGCCAAATCGTTAGCAATGGCCTGTCAAGTTTATGGGCTCGTTTGCGGCTTGATCATTTCCCATATTGACAAGTATTGACCAACGACGCGTCACGCGAAAGCAAACACTGAGAGCCTTGCCGGCCATTAGCGACAGCAGGGTTGCCAGTTATTCAATTAACCCCCATTAGAGTGGACAGTGTTGGGGCCCCCAGAGGAGCTCTTGTGATGACAGAGAGCTGCTGATAAGTGGCCATCGCTGAGTCACTGTTGAAGAGCCTTACTGGTGTCTGTCACCCCAGCTCATCACTTTTGTTATTTCAGACTCTGGTTGTGGTTTACACAGTGGATGTACATCCGAGTAGTTGGTACTGTACAAGTGGGCCATAAGCAAGTGTACAGTTCGTAAAGTGCATTAATCTCTACTACGACATCTTTTATTTTTTTATTTTTTTTATAACCTATGTGCCCTGCCATTTATTAAACATAATTACAAATGTAATGTTGTGGAGAAAACTGTAAACACAGTTTTGTTTTGGAAACAAAGCAAAACTATAAGATGTGTAGAGAGAGGGAGATCGAGAGAAGCGTAGGATAACCTGTACCAAAATGTGTGAAATTCAATCTGTCTAGCCAACGGCTGCTCACGAGGGGGTTAGGGGATCAAGTATCTGTGGTGAGTGAAATATATATACATATATATATATATATATATACATATGTATATATATGTATATATAGCTCATGCAAAGCCACACATTGTCATACACACGATAGTTTAGACTAGGTGAGTGAAGCGCTTTTGATTCCTGAGGTATTTATCAACCGCCGGTGCCACTAGAGCTCCCGTAGTCAGGCTGATTAACGGCAGCTTATTAACAACAGGCCTGTTGTGGGGAACCCCGGGGGCCCCATGTATAACACAGCTCTCCCGGGAAAAAAGACCTGAGTTGAAGAGTGCTGTGATTAAACGCCATGACGTGGCCACCAACAGCCAGGCCTGAGACTACTTCAGTGGCTCCAAATATAAACGCAGACCCCCCCACCGCCCAGGAGCCACTCCATCTCTCTCTCTCTCTCTCTCTGTCTGTTAGACTCTCTCTCTCTCTCTCTCTCTCTCTCTCTCTCTCTCTCTCTCTCGCTGTCCGTCTGACTCTCTCTTTCTCTGTCTGTCTTACTCTTTCTCTCTCTCTGTTCAGCTGACTCTCTCTCTCTCTACCTGTGTGACTCTCTCCCTGTCGGTTTTTCTCTCTCTCTGTCCATCTTACTCTCTCTCTTTCTTTCCATCTTACTCTCTCTCTGTCCGTTTGACTCTCTCTCTCTCTCTCTCTCTGTCGGTCTTGCTCTCACTCGCTCTGTTTGTGTTACTCTCACTGTCCATCTGACTCTCTGTCAGTCTTACTCTCTCTCTCTCTCTCTCTCTCTCTCTCTCTCTCTCTCTCTCTGCCCATCTGACTCTATTCCCCTTGTTGTGTCTCGCTTTCCTTTTTTTCCTCTCATTTATCTCTCTCTGTTTGTCCAATCTGAGTATAAGAGAGTTTTGTCATTATTCTTGGGGAGAGGGGAGGCGTGTGTGTGTGTGTGTGTGTGTGTGTGTGTGGGGGGGGGGGGGGGGGGGGGGGGAAGGGGGGACGACAACAGTTAGCTTTGAACGGTTAAAACGAATCACCTCTCCTGTCAATGGCCAAATGGGAAATCCATGTTGGAAGGAATCATAAACCCCCTTCCCCACTCTCTCCAGCATTATATAAACTGAATTAATCAAGTGCCTGTGTCTCTGTGTGTGCGTGTATGTGTGTTTATGTATGCGTGTGTGTATGCACTTATGCATTTGAGTTTGCTTTTTGTTCTGTGCTATTATATTATTATACAAAAGGAGTGGAGCAGAGTTAGGATATGCCAACAGCAAATTTCTGAAACCCCTTTCTGCACCACACACATACACACACAAGCGCACACACACGCACACACACACACACACACACACACACACACACACACACACACACACACACTAACACACACTAACACACACTAACACACACACATATGGAAGAAAGAGACATCAAGATAGAGACTATTGGGTCCCGGTCATAGGTATGCAAATGGCTAACCTAGTTTGGTGCTACCTGCTTCTATACCTGCATGCTGATCTAGTTATGGAGAGAAATCCCATCCCATAACATCCTGGCAACTAACTGAATCATCTGCAACAGACCAGGAATAAAATCATGTTTATTTGTTCAGAAGATGAACAAATAGTTATAGCAAAGAAACAAACAAACATGGATCCGAGAAAAATCTTTCGTGGCTTCCGTGTTTCTAAAGTCTCCCTTGTCTTAAGGTCCGATCTCTCTCTCTCTCTCTCTCTCTCACACTCTCTCTGTCTGTATATTGCTCTCTCTCCCACTCTCTCTCACACACACACACTCTCTCATACCACTCTTTTGCACACTCAACCACTTGTCTACAATGTGGGTATCTCTTTCAGGGAGAATAGCCTTTCACCTTTTCACCTCCTCCTGCCTCCCCCACTCCTCCCTCCACCCCATCCCCATTCTTTATTCTATCCCAGCCTCCATCTCTTTCCCTCCTCCCTGTTTCCCCTCTGGGGAGGGCGGTAATAATTATTATGTAAATAAATATGGCTGCTGTAATCACATTCGTACCGCTGATCCAATTAGGGAGCTGATAGTGCGGGGCTGATGGGGGGCTCTGGGGGCTGATAGGCGGGGGCCAGCGTGTCTGCCTGGCTGACCCTGTCAGCCTCTGCTGCTGCCGTGGTTGCTGCTGCTGCTGGAAGGGAACGTAGCGGCTAACTGGCTAAGTAGCTGGCTAGCGTAATGAATGCCGTGTGGTGCTAATGCCGTGTGGCATTAGCACAAACACATGGATGCACGTGCGTGCACACACACAAACATACACACACGTACACGTGCACACACACACAAATTCACTCCCACTCTCTCCCACACTCAAACACACACACAATACACCACACACACACACACACACACACACACACACACACACACACACACACACACATATATACACTAAAGTTTGTCCGTCACAAACTTTGTCCGTCACAAACACAAGCTCTTCAATCTCCTCATTCACGTTATTGTGTGTTTATCTGTACTTGCATACAAGTGTATGTATTTATGTGGGTGTGTGTGTTTATGGGTGTGTGCGTATCTGTGTGTGTTTGTGTGTGTGTTTGTGTGTGTGTGTGTATGTCTGTTTGTGGTTGTGTGTGTGCCTGCGTTTCTGTCTATCTGTCTGCGTTGTCATCATCATTCCCTGGCTTTGGATCACTTTCAACATGCATCATCTTATCACCAATTAGGGCGCCGCCATGATTCCCATCAGCTTAATGATGCTCCGTGGAGACCAGGACGCTGTGATTATGACCTCCCCACCACACACACACACACACATGCACACACGCACGCACACACACACACACACACAAACACAACCACACACACGCACGCACGCACATATACACACACACACAAACAAATGCACACTCTTACGCACACACACACACACACACACACACACACACGTGCATACACACCCAGCACAACTTCTTCGTAGCGCAAACACACACTGTTGCAATATATTAGTGTTGGGTTTTTCTTGTTCGGTATGTATTCCATAAAGTCTTTATATGTATATATATATATTTTATATTACTATACTGGGTTAACAGGCATAGCTGTCCCATGCAAAACACAAATTGATGAATGTGTGTAAATAGAATACTGCTGCATTTATTTTGTGGATCGTTTGAAAAGTAAGTGGTAATAGTGAAGGGGAATATGGTATTTGTTGTATTTTATCTTAATGTGTATACACATCATGTTTTGATCTGTGTACATGTATACACATATTACACAGTGAAATTACAATGTATCCTTCTATTGAAAGTATCATAACCTCTAGTCAACAAATTCTTGCTCAGATCAATTTGCCAAGACAGAAATATTTGTGGGTTTTCAGGGTAACAGATTGATAAGATCTGAGTACATGATAATATTTACATCAGGGCTCAACGTGCTGAAGATACATGTGTGTTTGTGTGTTTGTGTGTATGTGTGTGTGTGTGTGTGTGAATGTATAAGAATGTGTGTTCTGTTGAGGAGCTATTAACATAAGCGTGCAGTGTACAGAAGAAGAGGCATTAGTTATAACCTCACAGTGTTTGCACGGTGTGCGTTTGGGTGTTTGTGTGTGTGTACGTATGTGTGCGTGTGCATGTGCGTGTGTGTGTGCGTGTGTTGGCGGCAGCGGGGATAGCAGTCCCTCTGGTCATTGAGTAGACGACTGTTAATGTCGAGTGTGTGTGTGTGTGTGTGTGTGTGTGTGTGTGTGTGTGTGGAGGTGGGCCGATGGGAGTCCCAGTGCTTACTCCCTGCCTTTTACATTTCAATCAGGTCACTCTAGTTTATTTATATATTGTCAGGGGGACAGGAGGGGAAGGGGGGGGGGGGGGGGGGGGGGTTGGTAAGAAATGAACGTGGCCATGTTTTTCTTTTTTCCCCTCTATTTAGTTAGCAAAAAGCTTTTATAATGAATTTGAGAAGCGGCAACAGTCCAAGCGTTCAAAATTCCCCGTACGCTGCTAAGTGAGGGATGTGTGTGTGTGTGTGTGGGGGGGGGGGGGGGGGGGGGGGGGGGGGGGTCTGGGGGGAGCGAGAGAGAAAGAGAGAGAGAGAGATAGAGAGAAGAGACACAGACAGAGACAGAGCTAGGGAAAGAAAGACAGAGAGGGAGATAGACAGAGAGAGATTCAAAGAAGTAATAAATACAACCCCAAAAAACAAGGGATGGATGAAAGGAAGAAAAAAGACCAAAAAGAAAATCCTAATGAATACATTTCTTTCCCCTGTCATTTCTGACGTCTATTTTCCTTGTTTTTCTTGCTTACTGTTTTCCCCTTTCCGTCCGCATACACATCAGCCCCCCCCCCCCCCCCTCCGCCCCACAAAACACCACACCAAACCCACCCTTCCCGCTCTCTCTACCCCCTCGGTCGGTCGGTCGCACGCTATTAAACAAACACTCACTAATATTTTGAGCCGGGCTGGCAGTTTGAATTTCATCTCACCGACGCATCTTGTTTCTCTCAAGCCCTGACTGTTTTGACATGCGCTCCGATTAAATTATAAACAAGCAGGCCTCCCGATGCTGATGGTGGAGCCACTAATTTCCCTAATTGTTTGCAGTTGTCTGGGAGGCAGCGGGGGAGGCGGGGTCGGAGGGTGGGTGTGTGTGTGCGTAGGGGGGGGAGGGAAGGTTGAGGTAAGGGGGAGGTGGATTGGAAGGGAGGGGGGGTGTGGCCTGCTTGGAGGCCCCCGTGTCTGATCCCACTGCCAGCGACGACCCTAGTCAGAGAGGAGGGAGGAGAGAGGGGAGATGGGAGAGAGGAGAGAGGAGAGAGGAGAGAGGAGAGAGGAGAGAGGAGAAAGGAGAAAGGAGAAAGGAGAAAGGAAAGAAGAGAAAATAAAGAGGAGAAAGGATAGAAGAGAGGAGAGAGAGGGGAAAAAATGGGAAGAAAATAGTTAAGCAGAGGGGTGAAATAAGTGTATGTGTGTTGGATAAGTGTGTATGTGTGTGAGTGTGCCGGTGTGTGAATGTGTGTGTGTGTGTGTGTGTATGAATGTGCGTGTGTGTGTGTGTGTGTGCATGCGTGCGAGTGTCTGCGTGTGTGTGTGTGTGTGTGCGTGTGTGTGTGCGTGTTGGGGTGGGGTGGGGTGGAGTGGGGTGGGTGGAATATTCAGATGATTACAGTCCTTATTTCCACACACACGGGGTTGTGTTTGTCAGAGACGCTTCAAAGGCAGCCATTAGTAAGTAAAACAACAGCAGCGCGGCGGTGGAGAAGGAGGCCAGGCGGCGTGGGTGTTGTCAAATAAGCGCCGGAGCGAGGAAAACATTAGCCAACGGGAACCTTAGCCAAAGTCATTATCACATATGTACAAACAGTCTTGAAACATCTGCAGTGTATATTAGTGTAAAAGTCTTTTTTTTTCTTGTTGGTTTTTCTTTCTTTGATTTTTTCTTTCTTTCTTTCTCTTTTTCTTTCTTACCTTCAATAATATGTAAGAAAAATCGTTCCTTTTAGCCTTTTTCCTTTTATTCATTTTCTTTCTTTCCATCTTTCTTCCTTCCTTTGTTCCTCTCTCCTCAGTGCTATCACACACATGGGGCGGAGTTCCAAGAGCCACAGCCGATCACAACACGTCACTCCAGGAGCCCATGATGTCATCTAGACCCTCACTCTGCTTTTTCCAGACCCAAACACACACACACACACAAACACACACACAGACAGACACACACACACACACACACACACACACACACAAACACACACACACACGCACACACACACACACATTCAGCAGCAAAGCTTGCTGTGCGGGATGTAAAACAAAGGCTAACTCACATGTGTATTCTGTTAAATAGGAGCCCATAAGAAGGCTCTCACCTTTTGGTGCGTCTCCACTGATATGACTGTCTCTTCCCTGACCTGGGGTAGTGCGATAAAACACACAAACAAAACAGGATGAACACTGGATGTGGATGAATGAGGGCAATGCATTGTGTGTGTGTGTGTATGTGTGTGTGTGTGTGTGTGTGTGTGTATGTACGTGCTCACTTGTGAGCCAAGAGACCTAGACGGCAGTGCAGCAGATAGACTTCAAAAGTGGAGCTGTGAATGTTATCCAGTCGGCCATCAGCCGACAACGTCCTTTACCTGCATGCAGAAGCCCTGCCATAATCACCACTGTCATCGCCCAATCATTCATATCATCTGTTCTTCTGCCCTCGTGTGTGTGAGTCTGTGTATGTGTGTCTGTTTGTGGGTGTGTGCATGTGTGTGCGTGCATGTGTGTGTGTGTGTACGTGTGTATGTGTCTGTGTGTGTGTGTGTACGTGTGTATGTGTCTGTGTGCGCGCGTGTATTTGTGTGCGTGCATGTGTGTGTACATGCATGTGTGTGGTTGTTGTACGTGCCAAGTAATGGCTAATTCGGCGTGACAGCAGTGGTAGGTGATATTGTTGTGCAGCAGGTGAGCTAATAGCGAGCCCTCCCACTCAGAACAGCCAGATGTGTGAGACCTGCTCCACAACACGTACACACCGAGGTTCACAACACCTCCGCAGCACACAGATACACCAGGAGCTGACTTCAATAGAAATGTGGAAATATGTTTATATGTAACCTGGCATTCATGTACTCTCTACTCTATCTCTACTCCATTTCTCCTCTTCTCTCCTCTATCTCCTCTCCTTTCATGTCCTTTCTTTTCCTCTCATTTCCTCCTCTCCTTTCCCCATCTCTCTACTCTATCTCTTACAAATGTTCTTTCCAGAATTGTAATCACCTCTTTCATCTGTTACTTTTTTGCCATTTTCCCAGAAGTACATTTCGTGTGTGTGTGTGTGTGTGTGTGTGCGTGTGTTTGTGTGTTTGTGTGTGTATTTGGTGATGACTTCTGCTCTTTGAGCTGTTAAAATATTTCAATGGAAGCAGCCCATTATGTGACAGCTTGTGCTGATGAATATTGAATACTCTGTGAGCCTGTGTTAATGTTTATGTGTGTATGTGTGTGTGTGTGTGTGTGTGTGTGTGTGTGTGTGTGTGTGTGTGTGTGTGTGTGTGTGTGTGTGTGTGTGGGTGGGTGGGTGGGTGTGTGTGTGTGTGTGTGTGTGTGTGTGTGGTGTGTGTGTGTGTTAAAATAGTTGAGATGCAGAACCATGATTTGAACTGAAAGATGTTGCATGCAATCTGGAGGTTACTTTATGAACATAAATGACCTTCATCAGGACATAAGTATACACACACAAGCACACACACACACACACACACACACACACAAGCACACACACTCTCACACCATACAAATGTAAATACACAAACTAGGCTTCATTACTTATTTTCATCTGAGTAAGTATTTAAATGCTTTTTGTTTGCTTAGGTTTTGAGTCAAGCTCTAAATTCATGCAGGGCAGCACAGAGAGCATGTACCAGTTGAGAGTTTCATCATTTATATTAAGAAAAACATACAGAGGGAATAAGTGACGGAAGCCCATTGAACCAGGACAAACTGCTCAATAGGCCACTGATGCGGTTAATGTCTGATACGATTTAGGAACGACACCTAAGACCAGTGAAGGGTCCAGTTACTGACTAATAGTGTTCTATTGCCTTACCCATTATAACCGTGGGACTTCAACACGTAAAAAGATTATCTGCAATACCCTCAGTGCTGGTTTATAAAAACCAGTGGGTGAGTAGGAGTTAAGATCATTTTGATGCATTCTGGTAATAACTACCTGGTGGTCTCTGTAAATCTCCTTGTAAAGGAAATTTATGAAAAATTTGTTAAACAATTGAGCAACACCAACACAATCCCCATGAAATGTTGTGTTCGTTGCGTCCTTAGTGAACCCAAAATCAAATGATTTCTTTGGTGGTAATATGTCTTATATGATCTTCAAAATAGTAATCTATGCCATTTTGTCACTGTTACGTTATTGTTATTGTTACTGTGTCTGTTAATAGACTATAATTTAGCAAAAACATGTGTGAGATCGTATGTTTTTGTCAGTCTCTGGCAAACAGTTTGTGAACATTCTATTCTGGCCCAAACTCAAGTTACGTTATTTTTGTGACGTCGAAGGGACACCGGCGACGAGGTGTGTGTGGATGTGCTGAGCTCCGTCTGGGGAACGGTTGATATAGATGTCCACGTTCGAGAGAGGGTAAAGCTTCCCGGACACTTATAGTACAACTCCACGCTGTGTGGCGCATTCTATATACACAACGACAGAACCAGCTTTGAAAAATGTTACACAAAGTTGCAGTGGGTCGTAACCATGGGAATAACACATCTCCCCTACTCCCTAGAACTCTCAGCACTAAACGTATAAATTCAAATCTCAGCGTTAGAATTTGATCTGAAACAGGGGGTTCACTAACACTTTAATTCATTGTTACCCTCATTCTATAACTATAAACGTATGGCTTGTGGATTATTTGTAGCTCATGTAAACACTCCTACAGACCCGACAGCTGCTTTTCCCACACGCTAGCAAGACTTTGAATCAGACAGAAAACCTGCCTGGCCTGGTGGATGGTTGATGGCCCGGGTGCTCTGGTCTCTGGGTCTCAAGGCTGGGGTCCTTCTGGATCCTCCCTGTCAGCAGGCATCAGCGCTGGGGCCCGAGAGTGACTGCTGCCGTCCTGGGGGGAACCGCCGCGGGCTGCTCTTGTCCCAAACACACACTGTTGACTGAAGCACATTGACGATCGACAAATCCAGTTTTTTTAGAGTCAGATGTCAGTTGAAGGAGCGTTGAGAGCTGACCTTAAGTCTTTGATGAATGGGAATCTCCCGTTATTGCATTCAAGGGGAATCGAGAGTTTGTTGTTTTGTTCACATGTATTGATGTGGAAAAATAATAATATTAACTTTTTATATTAATGTTCCAGCTGCTATTGTGTCGTGAGCAATCCTCTCTCTATGTTCTATGTGTGAAACCTAGAATTGTTATTGGTAGTGTTTAAGGAAAACCTTTGATGGTTAAATCAGTGCGTTTGCCCTCATGCATCTTTCATGGCCCAGTTCAGATTAGTTATTCCAGGGTTTAGAGGAATGCTGAGTGTGATTTATTTTTAATCACAGCAGCTGTTTGCCTTCTCATATTGAAGATCGCACCCGAGAAAGACCTTAATTGGACCAGACAATTCTGACCCCATCCAACCTATGCCATTTTGAATTCACTCTGTGTACGGTACCTTTCAAAGTCAAGACAGCCATATTCACTCTTTTCCTCTTATTCTCTTCTCAACTTCCCTTCTTTTCAAATAAACTCCCACGGTCAATCGACTAAGCATTGACTGTGATTTGAAAAGCTGGTTGTTCCCCTAGCGACACCGGAGCCCCCTCTGATTGGCTGGAAATGTCTAGAAACATTCTCATCGGAGAAAGCATCTGGGTTTTGAGAGACTGACAGCTGGTTGTTCAACTCCTCGTAATATTCGGCCAACTGAATGTTGTTATTTACTGTCTTAGGTCCTTCGATGGTGCTGGTGCCGTCTGTTGGTTTGGTGCATTAGCCTTGACGTACAACAACATGGCTCTGCCCTGTTGGCTCCACCCCTCCGTTACATAAAGGGATTTGGGGGTTGGGGTTTGGTACCCCCCAACCGCTGCTTAACTCTTGCACTTGTTCTTTCTAACAAGGTCGGAATGACATTTGTTTTTAAACTCACTTTTTGCAATCACATTAGCATTTTTGATTGAAAAATAGGGTGAAATTCAGTAACTTGAGAAAGATGTTCAATCAATTAATACAAGCTCTCTATATATGTAGATATAGATGTGCATTAAAGTGTGTTTAGCAAGCTGTTAAGCCACGCTAGCTGTGAACGCAAAATGTCCTTGTGTTTCCACTGGTAACAGCGGGAGGTCACATGTGTATGTGCCCACACTACAGACAAGCCTGTACGCTCTGCTGAAGCATTGTGGGTAATAATAGTTAGCACCAACAGCTGTGGCAGCCTGCCCTCTCCCCTCTCTCTCTCCCTCTTCACCTCTAATGGCCCCTAATCATCTCCATATCAACTCTAATACCCTGCAGCAGTGCCCGCCCAGCTGCTGAGGGCCCCTGGCACCCAGACACCTGTCAATCTCTCTGTCTCTTTCTCTCTCTCTCGTTTCTCTGTCATTCTCTGTCTCTCTCTCTGTCATTGTCTTTCTCTGTCCCTCTCTTTTTTTGCCCCCCTCTTTCTCTCCTTCTCTCTTGCTCTTGTGTCTGTCTGTCTGTTTTTCTCTTTTGCTCTCTCTCTCTCTCTCTTTATTTCTCGCTGTCTCTCTTTATCTCTGTCTTTTCGCTGTCCCTCTCTCTCTCTCTTTCTCGCTCTCTATATCTGTATCTCGCTTTACCTCTCGCTGTCTTTTCTCTGTCCCTCTCTCTCACATAGCAGCTACTAGAGATTGTATTCTGCATCTCTGTGTTCCACACCACTTTATTTCAATGCTCTGTGTTCTCTTTTTATCCCCTTTTATTCTGACCAGCGATTGGTCAACAAAGCACCAAAGGATCTCCCCCCAGGGAGGCCCCCTCCCCAAGTGAGCATCCACACAGGCCTTACCCCGAGCTCCACTGCAGCTCTCCTCAGCCAAGCGCAAAGCTCCCATCTCTGGGAACCACAGCACCGCGGGTGGTCCCGCCCACATGCATGCATGCATTACAGTCTGTTCTCCTACCCTTTAGTCCGTTTGTCCCCCAAAACTAAACAGAGCTGACTCACAACACAGTCAACAGACCCACAACGCATTCACCGAGATGCACACTTCACTACACTGACACTGCGGCAACAAACGTTCCTGCAGCGAAACGCTTTTACTGCGGCGACACAAGCATTCGACGAATGTGTGTTTAATATGTGTATTCGTGTGTGTGAGCACATACGCGAATGTGTGCCTGCGTGTGTCTAGGGGTGTTTGTGTCTGTGTGCGCTACGTGTGAGCGCCAGTCGTTCTCTCTCTCCATCCGCAGCTCTGGCTGCATGAGAAAGCTGGCTGCTAATGACAACCAGCTCTATAGGACCTGGGGCAGGAGGGGTTGAAGCCCACCAATTGAGCGAATAATGAGTTGAATTAGGAGATTTAGACTCCGAGGTGGGAGGAGAACAGAGAACGAATGAAAACCAGAGGTGCTCACCGGCTAACTGCCGCAGAGAGAAGATGGGGTGTACTCGCATGCGTATATGAGTGTGTGTGTCTTTGTTTGTTTGTGAGTGTGTGTGTGTGTGTGTGTAAGGTTTAGGGGGGGGGGGGGGCTGGGGATGGGTTGGGGGTGGCACTGTCAGAAGACCATCATAGTAGACAAATAGATTTCCCATATGAAAAAAATCATTATAATTTCCTACGACGCTACCAAAACATTAAAGAAAACGAAAGAATTTCTGTTTCTGCGCGTCATGTGGAATAAAAACAGGCCAAGTGAGGAATTTGAATTCTTCGTCTATCCTAATAGTGTATTCTGAGAGGAGAGGGAACATAAAGTAGGGAAGGCCAAAATTAGCGATGCCAAAATATTATTATAATAATACTATTACTGGAACAAATGTATTCAGTGTGTCAATATAAACATCTTAATGAGAATATTCACTCAAAATGGCTTACACAGGACTATGAAGGTGGGAATAGCATTTCCATACATATTGCATACCCTCTTTGAGTGTCTTTCAGATTGATGAGTTTGGCAGATTAAAAAGTGAAGGGTAATCAGATTTCTTCACTCTGAGGCGAGTGCAAACAGTTTGATAAAGTTTATTTGCAAATCTCCGAACATCCCTAACGGCCTTCTTAGTAACAATGTTCTACAGGAGGTATTCTGTTACTAAATAAACAAAGGAACTTGCATTGTCATCGGCTGTTTCCAGTAAATTCCCACCAAATACAACCTCCTGGGTAATTATATATTTCTTTTACATTCATGATTCTCTTTGATTGTCCTCATTTCCAGATGAAATGGTATTTGGTTCTTGCGGCTGTGCCATCCCCCCCCCCCCCCCCCCCCTTCCCCTTTCTTCACCAGTTCCGCTCAATTCAAAAACAATATACACTATTGTTGAAAAGACCAACTGTTCGGAAATAGTCTCTGGCTTTGAAGAGCAACACACACATCAACACACACACACACACACACACACACACACACACACACACACACACACACACACACACACAGGCACACACATTCACAGACAAAGGCGTAAACTATTGGGAGTCAAACGATTCCTGCTCTAAATAAACATGGACTTGACAGCGTTGCGTCCCCACTGGCTGTCCTGAAGACAACAATGTGGGAACTGCAGAAGAAGGTAACATTAATGGGACGGACTGGAGCGGACCCCTGGGGACTGTGGAGGGATGTGGTCTGTACGCTGCTCTCTCACCCATGTAGTTGTCTTTTCATCTCTGCAGGACATCAATACACAGTTCTACTTAAATTCTTCTTTTTGTTAAACACAATACAACCAGTCCACAGACAGCTTACTCAACTGTTATTATAAGCATAGCCATGTTAATATTTGTAATAAAAGAATAGCCTTTAATTAGACTACAATCATGTGCTAATCAGCTTGCTTTTAACTTTAAAATACCATTTTCTGGTCTAATGATATTTAAAATAAAAGTTATACCATCGGCTCCTTCAGACTTTGCCAGTCTACCTTCTAGGAATGGACACATAAACGGTTCGAAAAAGACACAGTCAACAGACGACTAGCGCACAATCAGAAAGACAGAGAGCAGGCAGACGAGGCTTTCTCGGGGCGGTATGACAAAGAGTCGAGTGTCGGCGCATCACAGCGGGTGTAATTATCGGACCCTGCGTGAGCTGATTGTCTGTCTTGCCGGCCCCTCGGAGGAGAGCGGCGGGGTGGGGCCATCCATCTCTGGGAGACCCTCAGACACCCCTGCTCATCAGCAACACTTAGCTCCCATTGTTCAGCCCCAGAGTCACCGTCGCCAGACTCACCGGAAGAGTGGGAGGGGGGCGGCGACGCACGCTGTGCTGCTGAACACGGCGGACACACACGCTGGGAGCGCGTTGGCCCGCACACACGTGTACATACGTGTGTGCTTACGCACACACACGCACGCATGCCTGTGTGCATTAACGTGCACACACAGGTGCGTGCACACACACGTACACACACGCACACACATAGGCGCAAACACACACTCACACACACACACACACACACACACACACACACACACACACACACACAGTATCACTGTAATGAATGTCCAGTCTGATGAGATGTGGCAGGGCAGAACAATCTTAGTGTTTAAGCTGCCAGTTGGGGTTGGGACGGTCTAACACACGCACACACAGACACAGACATGTGTGTGTGTGTGTGTGTGATTATGAAAAGGCAGCTTGTTCCTTGATAAAGGCTCTTTAAGGTAAGCTTTTCCACTTTACTCCATAAAACTTTTTAGGGGGTTCTGAATGCCGTCTACTTCTGCGTAAGAGAAGCATTCACAATGAGAGACAGACACGTCTTCGTCTCCGGTTGAGTTTGTGCATTGTTTCACATTCGCACGGATTGAAACATCCCTGCCAAAACACATTTTTTCTGTAACTTTCCTCCAGATCTCAGTTAATTCTCTGAGTTTGATAAGTAATGGTTACTCTGGATGCCTGGCTTACCCAGCCTCTAATGACAGGTGTCTTACACTGAGGACTTATGTCTTTGGGTTGTCTGTAACGACTTGGTGCTCAATGACACAGAAATGCAGGAGAGGCGGGGGGGACACACTCAACTATAGCCCCCTCCATGCATATTAAACAGCTCTTAATATGAGAGGGAGAGAGAGAGAGAGAGATAGAGTGTGTGAAAAAAAGAGACACTCTGAGAAAGGAAGAGAGTGAAAGATACACAGAGAGAGTGTGTGAGTGAGTGTGTGAGAGTGTGCGTTTGTGCGTCTCTGTGTGTGTGTGAGTGAGTGTGTGTGTGTGAGAGAAAGAGAGACACTCAGAGTGTTTGTGTGTATGTGGGTGTGTGTGCGTCTGTGTAAGAGAGAAAGAGAGTCTGAGAGTGTTGGCAGGGCGTTCGTGTGAATTACTGTCTCTCCCCACACATAGTCTCTTATTAGAAACCCCAGCCCTTGTGGTTTTACACAGGCTGTTAATTGATTGGTTTGGAACAAGTCTCAGCCCAGATGCTATAAATGTATGTGTGTGCCTGTTTGCGTGTGTGTGTGTGTGTGTGTGTGTGCGTGTGTGTGTGAGAGAGACAGTTTGTTTATGTGTGTGTGTGTGTGTGTTTGTGCTTTTCTATTGTGTGGGTTTTATCAGTGTGTCCGTTTGTCACGGTAGCAGAAGGGTATCGACAGACAAAATGTTATATTTGACAATAAAACCAGTCCATGTTTTCATACATTTTTTTATTCACTTCAACATTGAATGAACTAAGACTGACAAAAACCCTGATTCCTGCCATACAGAGAAGAAAACCTAACAAAGTGATTGGAATAATGATTGGAATCACAAGGCAGGTCATCTGCATCGCTGTAGGCCTACCATAGCAGCCAGTAGAGAAGGTCAAATAAAAAGATCCTCAACATAGTTTACTACTTTCCATTTTAAGATACAGATTTAAACACATTTTGTACACAATTTGCACCAGACATGAAAAAAATGAAAAAGAGTTTGGATTTATTTATTTAAATACTCTTTGTGTATTTACTGTGTGTATGAACCTGGTCTATCCAAAACACTCGTAGTCACTTGGAAAATCAGGAAACTCAAAAATTAAAGAATATCACTGACACGTTAGACCCACCTCTGGTACTTTGTTTTGACATGTACACTCAAAGTGGAGGAATATAATGAAGTCTGCCGTTTTTCTTAAAAGGCTCAAAAAAGTCGATAGTCATTGTCTGCAGCAACAAACAAACAATAAACAGAAAAAAATAACACAGTTTTAATCCCTAAATACAGTATTTCGTATTATACTCAGTTGGAGCCTGTTCTGATCAAGGTCATTTCTATACTCTTTGGGGAACAGGATCAAGAGAAAAAAAAAGTTGTATGTGACACCAGAGGTCTTTTACTAAGAAAACACAGTAACTGCTTCTACTCCATTTTCTTTTTCCCTTTTTTATTGTCTTTTTTTTTTTCAAGGAGTCTGCTTATATGTCTTTTTTTTCCACAGCGTTTCTGCGAGCCAAATGTCGCAGACCATGGAAATATAAAGAAACTAAACAGAAACAACATATGGTGACTGGCATGACCATAACAACAAATATAATAATAACAATAATGATAATGATAATAATAATAATAATAATAATAATCACGGTGGATAAAGATAGCAATAAATAGGGTTGGTTGGCGTCTAAGTGCGGGTAGGTGCGGTAAAGCACGAGACTGTGGGCACCAATTAGGGCAAAGAAGGGAGGAGATTCGGGGGGTGGGGCTACCGCACATAAAGTGACTGATTGTTTGGTTGCTGAAAATCTCCCGTCCCCTCCTCTCTCACTTAAATCTTTCTTCTCTCTTGCCACATATGCCAGGGGCTGGCGGTGTTGCCAGGAAGGGCGAAAACCGTCCTTCAGTTCCAGACAATCTGTGGTGTGGGAGGTTGGCATTTGGAATTATTAGGGGTTAGGGGATTATTTTTATACATCAGTGATTCCTGATGTTAGGCCAGCTCTCTGGTTGCCAAAACAGCTCACAGTTCCAATAAGTGTTCCCAACGTCCTTTTCTTGGCTCCCTGTCTGTCTCCTGTTGCCTCTTCTATGGCCACTTTCTATTTTGTATTCACAGTCTTTGGGAGCCTGGACAATGTGGCAAATTGGAGAGCAGGGGGTGTGGGAAGGGTCAAATGAGAGTTCATGGCACCCATAGACGTCAAGAGTCTGTCTTAGGATACATAAGTGCTTAGGCCGATCATTTGGAGTGTGTGTTGGAATGAGTGTATAGGGTGGGGGGGGGGGGGCAGTCAATAGAGTTCTTCTTCCTTACACATAATATACGGTTTATAGAGGGACAGAAGCCTTCACGTTGGCCTATTCAGCTCCTCAGATACCAATGGCTTTCTGTCTGGGGACTACGGTCCCCAGGGTCCATTCAACAAATGTCCGATTTTGGCCACATGCATGAGCGTGGCTGTGCTGGAGACATTGTGGATATAATGGGAATTTGTGGTTTTTAGGACAGAGGAGGCAAGAGCCCTGTCCTTTTAAAGGGAGAGCTGGACTCGGGGTAAAATGGTGGCAGGGTTAGTGTTGTGCATCAATGTCTGTGGATTTGAGGTGTTTCTTGCAACAGCAGTTCTGCTCCCTCAAAAGTTGCGGATGAGTAATTTAAATGCTGTACAGGGAAACTGTCTTTCACAGTTACACATCGACGTCTGCATCACAGCAGATTGTACACCTACGTTTTTTCACAGAGGTAACTGTCTTTTTGAAGACATGGTTCTGCAAATTACAATTTCACAAATTTCTCTCTAAGACTGTTACTATTTAGAGTCCGTAATATACGCGATGCGCAGAAGTTTTCTCCAACGTCAACCTATGCGAGCTGCATAAAGCCATGTCCAGCCTCAGTCATTTCCTTACTCGTTACTTTGTTGATTCATTATGGTGGCCCCATCCATTCCTTCCCACTTCCTTCCATCTTTCTCTTTCTTTTGGTCTTCCTCTGTTCTGTGTGTCAGTCTCTACCTCTGGTGGTCAGCCAGATCTCTTGGACTGGACGAAGAGCTCCCAAGGGACATCAGTGCCCCACCGGCCCGACCGATACCCTTGTCCTTGTCCTCATCGTGGGCCATGCCGTTCCCTGAAGAGGTCTGGCCGGTGGGGGCCGTCGTCTGCCCACCGCCCTCTGCAGAAGGGTACATCTCCTCCGCCCCGTCCTCGCTGGACTCGGGATCCTCGGAGCCCGAGAGCAGCTCTTCGTCCCTGTACTCGCTGACGTCCACCCCGCCGCTGGCCGCCGCCCCCTCGCCCAGGTCCTTGAGCCGGCCGTGGTGCTTGACGTGGTAGCGCTGGTTCTGGAAGAACTTGATGATGGTGTGCTTGGGCAGGTCCAGCTGGGCCGACAAGGTGTGGATGGCTTCCTGGTCCGGGTACAGCCCCACATCCTGGATGAAGCTCTGCAGGATGGCCAGCGCCTCCAGAGAAATCTAGACCACGTGGACAAATAGAGAGGATACGATTTGAATTGGAAAACCAGTTTATAACAGCATACCGGAATGTGACTGCAGTTTGAAAATCCAGCATCAAGTTCAAGATCTTCTTTTATATTTTCGTACTTGTTTTCTCAAAACCCCATTGGAAATGTATTTCCAATAGGCGCTATGGTACCATTGCCATAAAAGGCATTCCCATGGAAAGGTTGTACCTTAGTGCGCGAACGTGGCTTCTTGGTGCTTCCAGCGCCAGGTCCACTTCCTGGCGTACATCCACCTGAATTTCCCGCTCCTGCGTTCTGCTGCCCCTCCTCATTCACCTGGGGAGGTAAGGGATCTTCACGCATGGGGGAGCGGTGCTGTTCCTTTATCGGGGTGGGAGGCGGCCGGTGGTGGAGGGCCTGCCGGGAAAGGTAGAACATCTGATTAGTGGGGTGCGGTGACCCCTCATCAAAATGGCGGCCTGGGATGTTATAGGACTGGGTGAAGGGGAAAGGTACGGCACCCTCCCAACCCTTGCTCTCTCTGACTTCTGGGAACCTGGCGTTGATCCAGGACAACAATCGTTTGCCCCTGTCCTGTTCAACCTCACCGTGTTAACCCATTCCTGGAGGTTAACTCTACTAGACATGTAGAAAACACTTCTTCCCCCAAACACCTCTGGTGGTGAGGCTATTGTCTCGTGCTATCAGAGATCTAGCATGCATCCAGACTGATGCACCAAAACAAACTCAACTCAAACTGTG
>JACYXH010000592.1:2271026-2281026 GCA_026745465.1 Lota lota
GCCATGACAGTTATTGGTCTTCGAGTCTATCACTTCGTTATATTGCTGATTGGGAGACAGAGAGAGTGAGAAAACAGTGGCAGTTAACAGTGGTAGGATTGCAAAAAAAGAAACTTATTTTAGCAATGCTGTTTCCAAAATGTAAACTACAGAGCCACTCAATAATCCTACCATGCATGTGTGTGTGTGTGTGTGTGTGTGTGTGTGGGTGTGTTTGTGTGTGTGTGGGATTGTCTGTTTGTGTGTGTGTGAGCGTGCACACGCACAACAGAAAATGTGTGCCTGCTAGCTTAAATGGATTCAAAACAGGAAAGACGGGGTAAGAAGATCCAGAGGGGGCTTCGCTCCATGTCAGCTTTGAGTGACAGGCAGTGGGAGGTACCAATGAGGGGCACATTGTTCACCATCCATCAGGGTTACCCCTGATCCTCCCACCTCAGCAACTAATGGGGCATTTCCTCTCATGCCTTGCCACCCACAAACACTGTTTACTGTTTCTTCCACAGGGACACACACATATATATACACACACACACACACACACACACACACACACCGCACAGACACACACACACACCGCACACGTATGCACAAATGAGTGCACATCGACAACCAGTACACATACTTCCAGGCCTAAACCCTCACACTGCAGATATTACAAACAAATACCCCTGTACTGCGTAAAGGCAAACCTACAGCTTCGATTAAAACCGACTATGTGTTACTTGAAAACAGAGATAGAAGAAATCAGATGTGACAAACAACTTGTCCTGCATGTCTGCAGGCTGATACAGGGTTTCCTCTTTTCCAGTATTCCAGTTTGTTTGTGTGTGTTTAGTATTGTTTAGTTGTTTGTGTGTGTGTTTGTATGTGTGTGTCTGTGTATGTGTGTGTATGTGTGTGTCAATGAGTGTGTGTGTATGTGTGTGTTAATATAAGTGTGTGTGTGAGAGAGTGTGTGTCTGTGTTTGTGTGTATCAATATGTGTGTGTGTGTTTGAGAGAGTGTGTGTGTGTGTGTTTGTGTGTATCAATGTGTGTGTGTGTGTGTTTTTGTGTATCAATATGTGTGTGTGTTCCCCTGTGTGCATGCGTGCGTATCCTTCTTACCAACTGATTTTTGGAAGTTACTCCATGTAATCATCTGTGATTGATTTGCACTACAAATTCATTCATGCAGCTGCTTCATGTGTGTCCGTGGTTTTTTGCTTTTTTGTGTAAGTGGACATGCATGCACCTGTATGTGCCTGTGTCTTGTTTGTCTACTCTTCAGTATGGCAGTCTGAAGGTAACATCACATATATATTGTTACCCCCCCCCCCCTCACCTCCAAAAAACACACTGCACAGATGTCCAGCGATTGAGCACAATGTCCGATTTCCAGCACAATAAAACCTGTGTTCGGTTTTAGAATAGAATAGAATAGAATAGAAAATACTTTATTGTCATTGCACAACTACAACAAACTGGGCTCTATGCATTTAACCCATCACCTAGCAGCACTAGAAGCAGTGGGCAGCCACACAATGCAGCGCCCGGGAACCAACTCCATGTCTAGCTACCAGCGGGTTCCAAATTGCACTTTTAGAATGGAAAAATCGACCAGCCGAGCAATGGTACGATGTAGCCCTGCATTACATTTTTCTCTGCCTATCCGCCATTGGCTGGTGGCAGGTGTTCATGTTGGCCCCTGACTGCCGGTGCCTAGCGCTTTTAGGGCTCGGCGTGGGGTGGTCATTACCTGGGGGTCCTGGGGCAGGTGGAGCACGGTGTGCAGTCTCTCGGCGTGGTGGTGGCGTGACTCCTCCTCGTACACCAGGTCCCGGTCGTTCTGCGCCAGCGCCAGGAACCTCCGGATGGTGCAGAGGTTCTCCCACAGGGTGCGGTTCTCCGGACTTGGGTTCTCCTTCCACCGGAGCAGCTCGCACAGCCAGCCCTGCAGGTGTGTGTGTGTGTGTGTGTATGTGTGTTTATGTGTTTGTTTGTGTGTGTGTGTGTGTGTGTGTGTGTGTGTGTGTGTGTGTGTGTGAGAGTGAGAGTGAGAGTGAGAGTGAGAGTGAGAGAGAGAGCGAGAGGGGATAACAGCTTAGAACATTTTTTTTTATCATCACATTTCAATGAGGAGAGGGTGAGAGAGGGAGAAAGACAGAGTTGGTAGAGAAAGAATAATAAGGACAGTTAAAGAGGGATAGATAATGAGATAGAGCAAAGAGAGAGCAAAAGAGAGAGAGAGAGAGAGAGAGAGAGAGAGAGAGAGAGAGAGAGAGAAAGAGAGAGTGTGTGTGAGAAGGAAGGGTAGTGGTGAGGGAAGGAGGGAGGGAGGGAGGGAGGGAGGGAGGGAGGGAGGGAGGGAGGGAGGGAGGGAGTGATGGAGAAGATTCAATTATCTCTGCTAGACTGGTCCAGTTTGTGACACCAGCTGTTGTGTTCAGCCATCCTTCTCCAGCAGCTTCTACTGCTAATCGGCTGATAACAGACCCCCCCCCCCTCTCTCTGTCCTTCTCTCTTTTTCTTAATGGCCAGCTGTAGCAAATGCGTGCATTGAGCCATAGTCCTCTAACACCCCCAGACCGACCAACTTGAGAGACCTTGCAAACCACAGCACGCAAATGCGTGGCGTGCAACCACAGCACACACGCAGGCGTGGTCACACACGCACAAACCTGCGTGCACGAGCACACCCACGTATGCACACACGTACACAGACACACATCCACACTATTGTGGAGTATTTTTGCCATCCAAAACCGCAACTGGTGTCGTGAATGAAAAGTTCACCAAAGGTCATACTTCTGTTCTTTGGTAGACTGTGGGTTGACCTTTTATAACTACCATCAAATTCCATCAGATTCAGTAGAAACACAATCATGTGTTCAAATTCTCTTTGATGAATTTCTTGAGCTTGGGGTTGTTCAATCTGCCATGGCCATCTGGCAGAGACTCTAGAGAAACTTGTCAAAAATGCTTTTATATTAAATTTTGCCTCAGAAATTCTGAGGCAACTTTTCAATTGGCTCACCGTCTCCTAATTCCAATCTGGTTGACACTGTGCTCAGTTCACCCCTGCTTATTTTCTTGTAGTTGTAAGTGTCGTGACCGTCCAACCTCTGTGCTTGGATAACTGTAGACCTTCGGGAAATAGCACTAAGTGAGATTACTCTCCTGGTTCTCCTCCTTACCTGGCTCTTGTTGGCGGCCACCTTGGCAAACAGAGCCTGAGACACCTTGGCTCTCTTCATCTCCTGTTGGATCTCATCATAGATGCCTGACGTGATGTTGACCAGCGACTCCAGCTTCACCAGAGGTTCGGGGGCCGGGCCCAGCGGCTTGGGCTGCTGGGGGGGGCGAGGAGATCAAATGCAAAGCACACAGTAAATACAAGTGGAACGTACAAGATAAACGTTACCGTTTTAATTGAGAAGACCCAGACTGCAGCTGATCCATGAGGTGATCCATTCATGTATGAGGTGATTTTCAAATGCAGAAAAGGAGATACTTGTTCTTGTTCACAAATGTTGTGAAAGATTTATCAAATCAAACAGATCTGTGGCCAGTCGGGATGACTCATGTACACACAAGAAGAGAGAGAGAGAGAGAGAGAGAGAAGAGAAGAGAAGAGAGGTTATCAGCTGGCAATCACGCCGAGGTGCACACGTGCACACCCCTCTGCACGCCAATCAGGACCACATCTGCCGTGCACGCTGCACTCCCCACCCACCCACCCACCCACTCCTTCTCAAATGAGTAACGTCTCCAAATCAAAGTCATTAAGCCCCACTCTTTTGTCAGGCCTCTACATCGTCTGCTGGAGCGACCATGCGTTGGCTCTTTGAGAACATTGTGTATACACATCGTTTGAACTACCCCGGTGCAGTGCACACAGACAAGCCAGCTTACATTCCCTCAGTGTAAACGATGCAATGATAAATGTATGATAGACATAATAGGAAAAGAGAAACGTGCCAAAACACAACATGGACCGCGAGTAGGAATTCACTCTGACATCAGAGGGGATTCCTTATCACCGGGGTCCCTAAATGGTTAAGTGCAGTTGGAAAGCAACATCTAAATATAATGTCCTTGATGTTTACAATACACGGCAACAATAGCCTTTGAGGCTGCTTGCCCCATTATAAACAGTTGAATCTACTTAAAGCCTTAAAAGCCAGGAAATGTTTTAAAAGCAACAAAATAGATTCGGCACATGATGGTTCTCATTGCGTGTGGGCAAATTCGGGGGATTGCGGATATTGCGACTCACCGAGTTTGTGATCTTAGTCTTGTTCTTCCAGATGGAGGCCCAGGCGTCAGGGGTGAGCTGCTCATCCAAGCTCCGCTCCCATACTTTCTGTATATACACACACACACGCACGCACGCACGCACACACACACACACACACACACACACACACACACACACACACTTTTTGTTAAATCTTTATATCCTAACAGAGGATACACATGTCAAAGACACAAACACATATGTCTGGTGGACATGTGAGTACCTTTTTGATCCTCACAAGTCTTCTTCACAGTGTGTAAGTGTAGGCGGGTGAAGGTAGTACCTGGGAGAGCCGTGGACCCCCGGGGCTGGAGGAATTGGAGGCAGGCAGACCCACGGGCGGGTTCATGCTCCGCTCTCTCTCCTCCTGGTAGATGCGGTCTCGCTCGCCCTCGGGCAAGTTGAGGAAGCTCTGCATTGCCTTCAGGTTCACCAGCAGCGACTGTGATGCCGTGCGCGGGTCCTCCTCCTTGCGCAGGATCTCCGACAACAGGCCCTGGACGACACAAGCATGCGCGTCCGCATTAGCCGCCGCGTTCGGCGCATCGGATGAACGTATTTCCAACAACAACCATGGTCCTAACAGCTATCCCTGTGGCTAGCCCTGCCACACGTGGAGAACAGGTGCCCAGTGTGTGTGTGTTGCATCAGGTTCTCTATGTGTTCCCCTGTATGTGAATTCGCCTCGCTTTGGATCGCTTTGTGCGTTTTCTTTTTTGTATGGGAAATATACACACACGACACAAGTATGGTTTAATGATGTACTCGACTTATCTGATCTGATCTCTGATCAACGCAAACACTTAACATCCACCCCCACAAAGACATTCATGCACGACATACACACACACACACACACACACACACACACACACAAATGCATAAACACACCTGCCCGCTGCCCAAAACCAGTAGGTGTACATGTCTCCTCCCCCTATATATGCTCTAATGGGGCGTAGGGTATCCACCGCAGCACAACCTGAATGCAGCAGGTGTGTTTGCTGCTGAGAGACTGGGGGTGGAAGCTCGTCTACGCAGCAAGCTGGCCAGCCATGCTTCAGCTAATCCTCCTCATAATAGCACTAAGTCTTGGTTCCCCCCCCCCCCCCCCCCCCCCCCCCCCCACCCCACCCCATGGGTTAGATTACCGGTCTATCAATGACACATCGTTGATACCATATTCATCTCCATTAGAGAGGGGATTATCTATCTCACACCTGATATGACTGCACTGATCACAGATTGGGTGGACACACACACACACGCACACGCACAAAATCACACACACACACACATACACAAACACACACACACACTGCAGAATCAATGAGAATCAGGAGGTGGCTTTGGCCTTACAAACGATGATTACCAACATGACTAAATGCAACAGAAAAATCAACCATCTTCTAAATTCTCCTCTTTCCTCAATCTTGCCTTTAAGCTCCTGTGTGCTCCTACGTCTCGCTCCTATGTGTGATCCGTCTACCTAAATATAGATATGTCCGAGCTCTGTTCAAGAGCGCCTACATTATCTTTCCTACCTGTGTGCGGTTGAAAGCCACGCGGGCAAACACGGCCTGGGAGACGCTGGCTCTCTTGAGCTCATCCCTGACCTGCTGATAGATGTCAGTGGAGACCTCCGCGGCGCAAGGGTTGCCCCCGTGGTGGTCGCCGCCGATGCCGCCGATGCCGCCGCCGGCCTTGATGGAGCGCTGGGGGATGGGCGGGTGGTTGAGGAACTGCTGGTTGAGGGCCTGCGGGTGTTGGTGGCCCAGCAGCCGGCTCACCACTAGCTGCTGGTTGAGGAGGTGGGCCATGGCTAGCTGCTGCCGCATCATCTGGGGCGTGAGCTGGGGGGAGAGCAGCCCACCGGGCCCGAGCAGGGGCTGCAGGGAGCCGGGCGGCGGTGGGGGAGGCGGGGGCGGCGGCGGGGGTCCCTGTCCTGAGCGCAGCGGGGGGCTGTGGTGGTGGCCGCCGTGGGGCGAGGGCTGGGGGGGAGGAGGGGGCTGATGCGGAGGCTGGGAGGGCGCCTGGGGGTCGCCACCCTTGAGGTGGGGGCTGACCGCCCCCAGGTGGCTGAGCTGGCTCAGGCCGGCCAGGTGGGGTGGGGGTCTCGGGCCGAGCACGCAGAAGTCTGCCAGGCTGTCTCTCTCTACTGCACAGTAGAGAGGAGAGGGGAGGAGAGGAGAGGAGAGGAGGGGAGAGGGGAGGAGAGGAGAGGGGAGGAGAGGAGAGGAGAGGAGAGGAGAGGAGAGGAGAGGAGAGGAGAGGAGAGGAGAGGAGAGGAGAGGAGAGGAGAGGAGAGGAGAGGAGGGGAGAGGAGAGGAGAGGAGATGAAGAGAGGAGAGGAGATGAAGAGAGGAGGAGAAGAGAAGAGGAGAGGAGGAGAAGAGGAGAAGAGGAGAGGAGGAGTGGACGAGCCCAGAAAAGAAGAAAGGAGAAATTAAGTGTGGTAATGAGGGAACGTTACGCTTCAACAGCATGTACAACATGTACGTCAGAGCGGTGAAATTCTTACTTTTAATATCAGCAGCTTCTCTACCAGACCACATCTTCTCCAAGTAGTCTCCTGTGCAACACATAGAGAGGATGAGTTGGATGGAAAGATATATTATGTTTAACATAGATGTGTTCAAAACTAAAATGACAACGAAAAATGTTAAAAACACGTTGAAAACAAAATAAGCATTAGTGGGGGGGGGGGGGGGGGGGGGGACGACACACTAAATGATTCAAAGGGCACATAAGCATGAACCGTAAAACGTATGTATAATGTTCATTTTTTCCCTCATAAAGCGACGATTCGCTGGTTTTAAAAGTACTAACAGACTCGAAACTAATGCACACCATCCTTATCTCTCAGTGCTATTCACCCCCAAAAAATAAATAGGGCTTTTTTTTTTTTACTCCTGACAGTGAGTGACGGGTGTAACGGCCAGTCACAGCGCAGTTGTGGTCCCCACATGTGTGCACATCTGGAGCTGGGTGGTGCCAGATTCCTCCTGCCAGCCAGAGAGCATAACTAATGGCGGGGACAACTATTGTAACCCAAGTGTTCTCTTTCTGTCAAACCTCTCCCCCGCACTGTTCAGAGTTCAGGATTATATCGTTTGGCGGAGAGAGAAAGAGAGAGCGACAGAGCGACAGAGCTGGCAGGAGCAGGCAGATGTGTTGGATGGGGTTACAGTAAAGCGTTGGGTTAGGATGAACCAATATCACAGAGTTTTACGTTTTTTCATTGCGATTCTCAGATTTGTGACCGCAGGCTTGTGTGTGTGTGTGTGTGTGTGTGTGTGTGTGTGTGGGGGGGGGGGGGGGGGGGGGGGGGGGGGATGCTTAACCAGTAGTGTTACTGGGTAAACCAGATACTGGACAGCCATTGGTTGAATTCCAGATTGGGCTTGAGGAAATGTGTGTGTGTAGGTGAAACGTGTAATAAGGAAGATTCCTCACCTTTGATTTTCTTGTACTTCTTATACCAGCGGCCAAACTCCTGGCACTTAGCCGTAGAAACGTTGGCATAGTAGGAGCTATTAACTATAGAGGATATCATACTCTGAGGAGAGAGAGGGAGCGGTGGAGAGAGAGAGAGAGAGAGAGAGAGAGAGAGAGAGAGAGAGAAGGGGGAGGGGGAGGGGGTAGAGAGAGGAATGGAACGATGGAGAGACACCGAGGAGGAACAATTATTAACAAGCGTAATACAAAGTGGTTGTATACACGCAAGCATCTCATGGTTTACAAGTATAAAAACAGAAAAATATTACAAACACATAAATACAGGCAACACACACACACACACATGCACACGCGCACACACAAGGACACAATGGAAATAGACAAACATTAATCATGGTGGGAAGCCACCCAGGAAAGTGGAGCCTGTGCACTGTAGTGGGAGGATCTCCAGCCACGAACACATATGCTTGCAATTCATGACTGGGATCAACACCCACATTGAGAGATCCATTTAAACACACACACCCACGCACACACCCACGCACACACATGCACGCAAATGCACAAGAATACATACACGCCGAAGCATGCGCATGCACAAACACACACACAGACACACACTCACCCACACACACACACACACACACACGTGTAAAGCACAGATACCTACATCCACATGCAGACACACAAACACACACACACATTATGCCACAAACTTGGAAGCCATACACATATCTAGTCATTATGCGATCAAGATGCCGCAATACTTGGAGCCTGGACCATGAGAGAGAGACAATACCATAATACTGCAGGATCAATTGTTTATATTTTGAAAACAAATGAATGATGTGGACCAAATAATATAATACCAGTTATGAGTTTTCCATTCAAAGAGACTGGGTTTAATACATAAACAATGTTATTTGAGGGAGTGACATAAATTGAGTTTATTGGCAGTAGCAGGAGTGGGTTAGTGCCAGTTAGGGCCAGTTAGAGCCAGTATAAGGGCCAAGGTAAAACCTTCCTTCCACCGTGCAATAGTGTAACAACACAAAATAACTAAAACAGTGAAGACAGTGTAAGGGACTGTGAATAGGAACTGTGTGTGTTTTGCGTGCTGGCGTGTTTAATGCGTGTGTGTGTGTGTGTGTGTGTGGTTGTGTGCGTGTATGTGTGTGTGTATGTGTGTGTGTGTGTGTGTATGTGTGTGTGTTTGTGTGTGTGCATGCATGTTTGTGTGTGTGCATATGCATGTTTGTGTATGCTTGTGCGTGTGTGTGCATGTGCGTGTGTGTGTATGCATGTGTGTGTATGCATGTGTGTGTGTGTGTATGTGTGTGTGCATGTGTGTGTGTGTGTGTGTGTGTGCGTAGTACCTGTGATAGGGGACACTCCTTGGCCAGGGTGCTCTGGTTCATCTCTTTCAGTAGCTCTTTGAGGGCGTTCCTGACCGTGGCATGGTTCCACTGCTCATACGGCAGGTCCTCCAGCTTGGCGTAGCTATACGGGGCGGAAAACCATAACCGACGTTGTCACACACAAAGGCTTCCCCACGGACCTCATTCAGTTAAATCAGTTCCATCTTAAATACAACCCTGTGTTACACTGCTGTGTCACAGGAAGAATCGCACAGGAACTCACAGTTTAGCGGGATATCATATTTCGCTAAATTTATTAGGGTGTGCTAACTGTATAAAACCTCCTCTTTCTACCTCAAACCCAAACCACCACTTCCTGTAACCACGCATTCTCCTGGAGCCATTTCTCTTTGTATTTTTTTCAAATGAGGACAAACAAATAAATCATTGAGGAAAACTGAGCACATCATTGGCCGAAAAATGTTAACCACCGCCATGGATACTGACGTAAATACGTAAACAGACCTGGCTGGTATGCGGCAAGACAAAAACAATTATAATCCTGTCATCTGGAGTTTATCTGTCTTTATCTGTTCATCTGAATTCTGCTGCTGCTGCTGCTTCATGTGTTCGTGGTTCTGGAGGAAAGCTGGCAGTGCCCGGCTGCCTCCGAGACACTGAGCGCAGATAACCCCAACAACAGCTTGTTGAATAGCTTGGCTTTAGAAGGACTGAAGGACATTAAAATGACTTCAAACTGTGTTGAGTGTGGCCAAATCACAATTGGATTGAGTTTAACGTTTAAATCGAGATACATTTCTCCATTCATTTTGTTCCTCAAGTGTAGATTTAACTCGAGTGTGAGTTTCTTTTCAATCTGAGAACATATTTACAGGTTGTTAGCT
>JACYXH010000592.1:2286026-2306026 GCA_026745465.1 Lota lota
ACGCACAAACAGCAGTTTGGATTTACTGACACACAGAAATAGTGTTTTTGACTCAAGGCCGTGTTGATTCTGGTCCATCTCTTTGTTGTTATTTTAATGGCTTTAACAGGCTATGTCTGTGTCTTAGTTGTGTGTTTCTCAAACATTCTCAAACTTATTGCCACTGTTAAAGTCTGTCCGCCACACTGTGTTTTGTTCTGCGAATAGATGACCTTGTGTTTTGCTGTCACACCAATGATTAAATGGGAGGGACACCATAACGGATTATGACCCGTTAGCTTGAAGGCAAAAGGAATTAATTATTAAATAGTATTAAAATTTACATATAGTTATTCAACAATGGGTAAAATTGTGAAACTGTGTGACTTAAATACATTTTATTGTGATGATTGATAGATTTCGTGACATAATTGTATACATATATATATATATATAATATACATAGTAATAATACTGATAATAATAATAATAATCATAATTTTAACAATGCTAAAAATGATATTAACAACAAGAAGAATATTTATACTGCACCTTTTTTTATGTGTTTGAAAAAGTGCACTATGTGATCAAGTCAAAATGCACTGGCTTTGATCAACTCGATTCCAAATTTTTGCTCCCTCAGAATCCAACAGTCCAATAGAAAATCCAACATGAATATGAAGTTGAATGTGAGTTTGCCTGCGTCCGTGCATGTGAGTGTGCGTGTGTGTGTGTGTCTGTGTGTGTGTGTTTCTCTCTCTTTCTCTCTTTCTGGGACTGACCGTGGGCCTGGGCAGCAGAACTGTGAGAGTAGCCCAGTGCTAACAGGGCTGTCTCCACCAGCTGGGAGAAGAGGATGTCCTTCCGGATGAGGACAAACTCTGCATGTTCCTCTCTACCCTCCACCTCCACAGGCATGCTGCCCCCATCTGCCTGCTCCACCACGCAGAACACCGGGATCATCAGACCTGGGTGGAGAGACACGGAGAGAGAGAGAGAGACAGAGAGAGAGAGAGAGAGAGAGAGAGAGAGAGAGAGAGAGAGAGAGAGAGAGAGAGAGAGAGAGAGAGAGAGAGAGAGAGAGAGAGAGAGAGAGAGAGAGAGAGAAAGAGAAAGAGAGAGAGAGAGAGAGAGAGAGAGAGAGAGAGAGAGAGAGAGAGAGAGAGAAAGAGAGTGAGCGAGAGAGAGAGAGTGAGCGAGAGAGAGAAAGAAAGAGAGAGAGAGAGAGCGAGAGACAGAGACAGAGACAGAGACAGAAAGAGAAAGAGAAAGAGAAAGAGAAAGAGAAAGAGAAAGAGAAAGAGAAAGAGAAAGAGAAAGAGAAAGAGAAAGAGAAAGAGAAATGCGTGAGTATGAAAAACAGAGCAAGACAGAGTGTTAGATGTAAGCCTTATGAGGGAATGTCAAGACAAGTTATTTTCCCATTGATTTGACACTGCCAGCGCCAATTATCAATACCAAGAAAAAAACAATTTCAGGCATTAATTTGAAGGCCGTGATGTCTGCCTCAATCTATTTGGCCAAGTCCACTCAATATTGCATGCCTTATTTTTTGTCTTCTCATACGTAATAAATATTACAACACATGCAAATGCTACCACTGGGAGGTGAGTACATATTTGGGCCAGATGCTTAATGAAAGCCGTAAGAAGCCTCAAGTTAAAAGGAGGGTGGATCTTACGACATAAAGGGCAGGTTGTCAACAAAAAAATAGAAGTGTGTATTGCTATGTTGTATACTATCCCCTTTTAACACTTGGTCAGGTTTTATGTTACAGTGAACGAGAAGACACCAGTGAGTGAGACCGTTCATGCCAATATCTAGCCAGGCAATAACAATCACTAGAAGAGCTTTGAATTTGACCAATAGGTCTGGACATATGGTACAGCCCATCACTTTTCACTACTGATTAGCCGAAAGCTTTTCAAATGTCTTGCATAAATAATGCTCCTCAATGAGACAATTTACCCAAACAATGAAGAAGATTTAAAAAAAAACGGACTCCATTTTCTGTGCAGAAAATGTATCCATGTTTATGTCGCCATGGCATCCTTCCCAAAATTCCACTTCTGTGCCTATTCCTTTGGCTCCATCCACCAATACATTCCTGCCTCTCCGATAACACTTTTCCTAAAAGGCTTTTGGTTTTGGGCCACCTGTCAACTTGCAATTAATTAAAGCCTGTTCAAAAGAAATGATGAACTAGGAGCATTAGGCAACGTCCCAGAACTATAACACAGGGCACAGTTATATGCAAGTCCACATGCATGCTATGCCACCCACACACCCACGCATACACACCCACCAACACACACACACACACACACACACACACACACACACACACATACACACGACACACACATGACACACACATGCTCACCATACACACACACACACTCTCACATACACACCATGTTTTAATCAGTCAATTCCTATATGTTTCCTCCTCATTAATCACCCTGCTCCCAGTCCTCCTGGCTCTCATGGAGTGAATTACACACTAGAGCTCAGCGCCAATTGAAGTAAGTGGATTTCCCCCAACAGGGAAATATAACTGTCAACGCAAAGCAGCTCTCTACAACTATCGCTCCATCTCTCTCTCTCTCTTTCTTTCTCTCTTTCTCTCCCTCTTTGTCCCTATCCCTCTCTCTCTTTCTGCCTATCTCCCTCTCTTTCTCTCTGCTGCTTCCTTACGAAGCTCTTTCCTCTCCTCCTTTTGTCCCAGCCTCCCCCTCCTCCTCCCACTCCTCCTCCTCCTCCTGCTCCTCCCACTCCTCCTCCTCCTCTTCCTTTTTGCCGGCCGACTTTGACTGATCTGGTTTGGATCATCTGATGTTCCCTCAAACCTCTAATCCTTCCTTCATGTATGCGGATCCGCGAACATCAATATCACTGTGAAACTATTTTCTGTGTGTGTGTGTGTGTCTGTGTAATATTATCTCTCTGTGTGTATGAATGTGGGTTTGAGAGAGAGAGAGAGAGAGAGAGAGAGAGAGAGAGAGCGAGAGAGAGAGAGAGAGAGAGAGAGAGAGAGAGAGAGAGAGAACCACACACACACATACACACACACACACATGCACACGCGACGGCAGTATGGTTTGGAAACACTTTGAGTTTTCTCTCCTCAAGCCTGTCTTCACCTCTTTATTACAAACCAACCATCCACCCTATCGGGAAAACCACCTATAGCCCCCTCCAAACCAATCGACTATGCCCCTTAAGTGCCCCGCCCACCTCCCTCAAGGAGACAGTGCATTGCTGCCATTCTCCCGGCTAGACTTAACATTCAACTCTTTCATCTCATTCAAGGGGACAGAACACGGGGAAATTGTGCATGAGCCACAAAAATGTTTCCTCTAATAGGATGGGAGAATGTATCCTAAATTAATGTGATTTTGGATTTATGTCGTATAGCAACCACATAATGGTTAAATGTACAGCGTTTACTGTGGGTGACAGACATTGAAAGGTCCTTGCCATTATAGGCTTATTTCCTGCTTTACTAAAATACTTTGCCTCCTCCCTTAGCATCAGTGCACAATATAAACAATCTAGATTGAATAATACCCACATTTATTCTCATCTGAAAATGTTAGGCAGACTAAAAGTAATTCTGGGTGGGCCTGGTTTGTGATATATTGTAAGAACAAACATAACATGTTATTTGCCATGTATGTTAAATGTCATTAATTGAGGTAGTGTCAATTGAAAAAAAGATTGCTAGTTGCAATGCTAACGCTAGACAAACTCAAACCTCTATCTGTTTATGAGTATTTATAAGTATCTGTTTTAGTTTATTTCCTTTAAAATCGGTACACCTTTCAATGCCAAATGTTTACTGCTTTGTTTCGTTTGATTGACTTGTAATCAGCAGCGCGTCATATATATGTGCATATTGACGTAGACATGACCCACCTCGTGTTTTAGGGGAGGCGCTTGCCACGCATTTTTGCATTGGGGTAGACCAGAGCTATTTAGATGTAAATCTAAATAGCTTGACAGCTGAAAACATAATTGTCATATTTCTAATGTCTGATTGTACTTCACCTCAAAATGTCCAAATGGAGTAGAAAAATCTTGTTTATTTACAGCATCGATCCAAAGTACAGGTTGGTTGGAGCATTGTTTTACAGTTGGTTATGACAGTTTGGATCTATGTCAATATTGCAATCTTACAACTTAACTTTTGATAGATTTATTGATGGATTTTTTATTTTGCTCTTTCTTTCCTTTTATGTGTTTCCTTCTTTCATTATTTATTATTTACTTTCTGTCATTTCTTATTTTCTTTCTCCTCCTGACTAATGTACCACCTGAGATTCAGCAGACCCACAAAGTTTTATGAACAGCAGCGGTTAAAGACACCGACAGAGGTGAATACGGAACCCACACACCCATGTCCACACACACCTGCACGCACAAGCCCACACACACACACACACACACACACACACACATACATACACACACACACACACACTCAAAACAAACACACTCACAATGAGTGCAGTGGTCGATAGCACAGGAGTGAGTTGCATAAATCATGTTTATATGTACTGGCGGCTTTATTCAGAGAGCCCAATGTTATAGTGTTCCCACTAGACTTCTACATTCAGCCCTGTACTGTATGCAATACACAAGCAGCTCACAACTCGACAGGGCTGCCACTCTAGAGAGTCCAAGGGCCAGGACCATAACTCTCGTAATGTTTTGAAATACTGCGTCTGTGAGTGTGGGTACATGTGATGGGCATTGTGATGAAGAGAGAGGGCGTGCTACCTTGGTGAAGGCTTTGTGTAGTCATCAGCCCTAAGCTCTTTGTTACCGTGTGTTGCTTCTGACTCATTACATCGCATATGTGAATTTGATGCATTCAGGAACCACAATAGGTTACGTGTTGGAATAGATGGCATTGTTTGCCTCATGAAAAGGCTTTGTAAAAATACAGAAGTGACTGAACAACTAAATTAAATTATTATAGTATGGGTTTAAGATAGGATGGGCTTGGAGTTCATATATGTATAGTTTATATATATATTCGGTGTGTGTATATGTGTGCGTGTGCACGTGCACGCTTGTGTGTGTGTGTATTTGTGTAAGGATGTTTGTGTATAAGCGTATTTTCACATAGTTCTTTTTCTCATTCTACATTATTATCCAGATGTAAAATTGGCCCTGAATGTCAACATCTGTATGGTTCTGCTCTCTCACCTCCCAGGGGCCTCTGGAGGGAACCGTTGTGGCGCGGCCGGGGCCCCGTGGGGCTCCCATTGAGCTCCAGACGACCCTTCTTCAGGGGGGGAGGGAGGCCTGCAAGGTCGGGGCTGCACCCCCTCCTCTCAGGACTGCCCTGCATGGGCCCTGCAGGGCTCTCCCCTCCACGCTCCATCCCCCGCCAGCCACCCAGAGGAGCTCCGCTCAGGGCAAACGAGTCTGGTGGGGACAGAGAGGCAGAGAGAGACAGAGAGACAGAGAGAGAGAGAGAGAGAGAGAGAGAGAGAGAGAGAGAGAGAGAGAGAGAGAGAGAGAGAGAGAGAGAGAGAGAGAGAGAGAGAGAGAGAGAGAGAGAGAGAGACAGAGAGAGAGAGAGAGAGAGAGAGAGAGAGAGAGGGAGAGAGAGATGGAGAGAGAGGGGAGGAAGAGAGGGAGAGAGAGGGGAGGAAGAGAGGGAGAAGGAGAGACATGGAGAGAGGATGATTCAGGGAGCGAGATAGAGGGAGAGTGAGAGGATGAGTGGTGGGAGAGAGAGGGAGAGAGAGAGAGAAAGAGTAATTGATTATAATCATTGTCCATTACTTCTGCAATCACCTTTTGAACTTTAAAGTTGAGCTCTGACAAAGTAGACATTTTCCTCTGAAGGAAATTGTTCTACATATTTTTTCAAGGTAGACACACACTATTCATGACAAATATTTAGACATTTTGGTGATATTTCACAAAACACGTATTATATTCCTCCCTGGCCCTCATTCTAAGGATATCTGGTGGTGCCCCCCCTAACCCTATGGGCCCTTCAACCGAACCCAGGATTGAAAACTACCAAAAACCCACAAAGAGTCAAAGGAAGAAACCATTAGAAGTCAGAAGTCACGCACATGAGGGAGTAGGGGCCAGTTAGACATAATACGATAGCAAAAATGTAGACATATAATTTAAGTTGAAAAACATTGTGAAATTCAATACACTTATACATAAAAGAGAACGAGAAGGGGTTAAGGTTAGACTATTTTTGGATATCCTAACCCTCCCGAAAATTCCTGTTGTTATCAAAACACAATGGATCTTAAGGGGATGTGTATATATGTGGCTGTGTGTGTATGTGTGTGTTTTTGTTGATGCCTTTGGTGTGTCTACGTGTGTGTGTGTGTGTGTGTGTGTGTGTGTGTGTGTGTGTGTGTCTGGGCCCGTGCGTCTGTGTGTGTGTGTGGGCCTGTCCGTGTGTCTATGTGTGTGTGTGGTTGTGTGTGTGTGTGTGGGTGTGTGTGTGTGTGTGTGTGTGTGTGTGTGTGTGTGTGTGTGTGTGTGTGTGTGTGTGTGTGTGACGCAGGGTAAGGAGTGGGGGGGGGGGTCGTTCTGCATCAGTGTTTTCGGAGAATGTAAACTGGGCGAAGCGGCAGACGGGGATGGAGTGTTTATGCCCAGGAAGAACGCATATAGATGAAATTTGGTTGGCATACGTACACATGCAATATGTCCGCATATGTGCATAATTGCAACATACATATGAAAAAGCGTGTACGTGAACTTAAACACCTAATGCGCTCTCACGCACCCATGTACACACACAATCACACATGCGTGGGAGTCCCTGTGCAGTATGGGTAATGTCCCCTGATAAGAGTGTCAGCCAAATATCTAATATGGATAATGCCATTAGAAACTCTGCCAGGTTCCACCAAGGACACCTGTCAGCATGATCTGTCCAAATGGACGGGCCTTATTTGCATCCTAGTGCCAAGACCACACTAGCCGTAAGAAAGCAGAAGAAGAAAAGATGCAGAGAGGCAGAGCTCCACATAGTGTGAGAGAATGGATAAAACATAAGGAAAAGTGACAGAAAAGCTTTTCTTTCTTAAGTAAATGGAACTGTGGTTCGCGGCTCTCAAATGAGAAAAAGAACAACAAACATTTAACGGCTGAAGTGCGGCGTGACACCCCCCTGAGGAGTGTTGAGGGTAAAACATGAGGGTCCACACTTTCTCCTTTAGAGTGTGTGGCACAGTATGGCACAGGCCAAAGCAGCACAGGATTGGCATCACCGCCCAACCACACCACTTCCCCCCTTACAAAAGAGCCCTTCAGAGATTTTACTGCGTGAGCTGTCATGTTTCTCTGTGAAATACATGCATCATTCTCCTCCTTCTCCTCCTCCTTCTCCTTACTCTTTCCATGTAACTTTCTCTCTCCCCCTCTCTCCCCCTCTCTCTCTCTCTCTCTCTCTCCCTATCTCTCTTGTTTATGTTTGTTTTATCTAATATGGTTCAGAAAATATATATCAATCACCAATTCACCAAAGAAAGAAAAAAGGGAGGCAAGGGCTGCAAACACAAGAAGTAGAGTTTGATATGAGACTGGAAATCATATTTTAAATACATCACTGGAGTGGTTTGGACTGGCTGTAAAAGCAGTGTGTTTAAATGTGTGTCAAGAAAGGACTGGTCAAGAATAAAAGAAAGAAAAAGAAAAGTTGGATAACTATACTGCAAAAGAATAACAAAACACAACATGAAATAAAGTGAATAAATTACCCCCCGGCTGCTTATGACAGTAATATATGGGCAATGTTAAATAAACATTTCTTCAGCTTCTATTTAATGAGATGTAAACTGTAGGAAATTTCCCTGTGCCTCCGCGTAAAAGCATTCTGTTCAACGTCATGTTGACTGGCTGAACAGGATAAGTGATTACCACATTAGCACACGCCGCCCGCGCTAAAGCCAAAAAAGAAAACAGGGGCCGCGGCAGACATTGTCAAAGCTCTGACAACCTGGAGGTCTTGGGGGCCCGTTCTAAGGAAGAGTTTGAATGCGGGGGGGGGGGGGGGGGGGGGGGGGGGGGGGGGGGGGTTAGGACACTTGAACAGGTCCTAACCTGAGCCCTCTGCTGATGATCCCTATCAGCTCTGAGCCTGGCCGACATCTCAGCATCTACACTATCAAACACACACACACACTCACTAAACTACACACACGCACGCACACATGTACGAACAGGTACACACACACACACACACACACACACACACACACACACATGCACACACACAAAATCAAACACACACATGCACGCACATACATACACAAACATGCACGGACACACACACACACACACACACACAGACAGACACAAATTAACATGCATGTACGCACACACACACACACACACAATATGCATACCTATCATTCTGGTCAACACAGTATTCATTTGATATTGCACCAAATCTGCTATCATATTATGCATATTTGTCTGCTGTATATTTGGTGCAATCAGAGAAACTCATCTCTTCCTCAAGATTCAAGCAGATTAAACAAAGCACACAGATATTCAATATTCTTTCTATTCTAACAATGGGTTTTATGATGAGCTCATGTGTTTTTCAGACACCAGTCTGACTATTGACTGTTGGTTGTGGCTGTTTGAAAAGAGGCTCAGCGTTCCGTGTCAGACAACCCTGTACCGGCCCTCACAGAAGTCTGCAATCAGCCCTCAACTTGGCTGCCTGACCTGATGAACTCTGTTTGGTGGCTCACTTGATTTGATTTACATTCATTTTGTATGTCTTCTATTTTATTTATCCATGTTTATTTATTTTAGTTTTTTTACTCTGGGACTCCTTAAATGGATCCAAGGATTTTAATGGGAATAACTGAATATGATTTTTCTTCATGGGATATCACAGTAATTGCATACAGATAGATACAACTGATAAATAGTAATCTAAATAATACAATTACAATGGGTGTGATGTGCAATAACATGTTTATATGACTATATATTATGATCCCGTTAAGACAGAGCTCGATAACTGTTAATTTAACAATGTACTTAATATTTATATGGCAGCTATGACCATCAAAATACTGAATTTGACTGATCTGTGTTAATTGTATTCCATTGCCATTGTTATCAGCTTTTCAAAGCGTTATCTCTCAAAACCATAGTCGTCATAAAGCATAAAAAGCCATGGGTTGATAAGGCTCATGATAGTTAAAGCAGTTATTAGAGATATTAAGATCAAATGTTACATTCCTGATATGGTGACAGACACAAATATAAGTGCTTTTTTGATAACAAAAGGTTGTGAAATATTTCATGACACATTTCATTGCATTTCAATAACATATTTGTTTTGTTTTTTCTTAGGAAATGTTATCCCAAGATATGATCAACAAGATATCAGACATAGTAATATCTTATAAAATGTTATAATGTTATCCTCCTCTACAAGAGTGTCTTTTGGGAAAAGCTTTTTGGAAAGGAATGGTATCTCAGTCCCACAGTCGCTAAAAATTTATTCCTGTCCCACAGTACTTTTGATGGGTGCACTTCAATACGTTTTTGAAACAAAACACGCAGATCCCATTTCCACATTATTATACAATTCTAGACATAACAAATGCACAATTTTGTGGACAGACAAGATTGCAGAGGGATTCGGTAAGGACACTGGAAAAAAATGGAAATAACGTGCGACAGCCCAACAAACACACCTATAAACAATATGTCAAGCTTCAAAGACGTAAACACACACAGACAGAGGCTAACATGTAATTCAGAACTAGTCTAAACACTACTAATCAGACCCCTGACAGTCACTGATTGATACTCCCGGCTGCTTGAAAGACATACTGCATAATAAATGTTGGGAAGACATGACAAAATGAAGGGCTACATTTTAGAAATTGTCGGATAAACTGCCCTTCCAAAAGTCCTTTAACAAAAACGTTTCCTTTTTATTTCTAATTTATCTTATTTTATGAAAAAATATGTATCTACCAACATATTCTCCTGTACACAACATTATTAATGTCTGTTTGCTGATATTAATATGCATTGATAAGAAACACAAAATAATATATATGCAGTATGCACACAACCTCTCTCTCTCTGTCTCTTACACACACACACACACACCCACACACACACGCACACACATACGTTCACACACACACACACACACGCACACACAAACACACACGCACACACAAACACACACATGCACACACACACACACACACACACACACAGAAAGAAAGAAAGAGCACTCAGTTTAATGAATTGTAGGCTGACAGGAAACACAGCAAGGTGATCGGCCCTCTGCAGCTCAGAGCAACTCTTTCCTCAACAATGGAGAATGATGAGAACAACAGGGCTCACAGACCATACATGGCACATTGACTTCCCGTTAGACCTCCTATACCGCAGTTAAACCGGGGAGAAGAGGCCAAAACGAACATGGCCCGGCTGGCTGGCCTCCATTTCACTGTAACTTCCCAAGCCGTTGCGATAAGCAACACCTAATAAAGCATTGTGACTCAAAATATGCAAACCAGAGACAGCGAGTAAGTGCATGTGAAGCCATTAATAGTACTGATAGCGGGTGGAGAATTAGAGAGGCGTGGACCTATAGGAAAATGTCCACAGATAGGCTGTTCTTTCCCTCTGAAGATCCACTTTTATAACAGGGCTATTGAGTTATTGGCTAATTCTTGGCTGTGCAAATGCTGATAAAAGCAGGAGGGGTGTGTGTGTGTGTGTGTGTGTGGGGGGGGGGGGGGGGGGGGTGATATTCCAAGCCCTGCTGTCAAATAGGTGCATATTTGCTCAAACTGACACACACACACGTACGCATGAGCACGCGCACACACACACAAACGCAGGCACGCACACGCACACACACACACACACAAACACACACACAGACAAACACTCATACACACATACATACACATATACACACACACACCTTCACTAACTACACGTCCACATTCTTTAATCACAAGTAATGCAAATCAAACCAGCCCATTTGCTCTTTTAGCACCTCCTCTCATAGCAGCAGGAACACATCAAAAATATATGCCTGACTGTATTTTATACTGAGCAGAAATGGAGGAAGAAAAGGTCTGAAACCCAAATAGACATTTTATGTGCGTGTTTATGAGGAAAATGAATGTTCTCTGGGAAGGTTCCATTATTATGGAACTTGTTGTTTATGCCTATCAGATGTGTTACTATGGCAGCGTTTTGAAGTGGTGACATGGCTAAGAGAAGGAGTGAGTGGGCGGGAGGCCTTCATGGTGAACACACTCGCTTACACACTAATATGAATTGCGCAATTTCCGTTTATTTTAACCAGAGTGACATGAATGGGCATTTATAACATAAAATACAACATATATAACATGACATATTTAGGGTCTCTCATAAACATCTAATTTGATAGTATGGATTAAGAGTTCACAGTGACTCTTTAGTACCCATCCCCTCGGATAGGATGGTACACACACACACACACACACACACTTACACACACACAGCCGTACAAACCACAGCCTGCACGCTACATAGGCATCTTCTTTGACACTTCCAGGGACCACACACTGACTCATGTTTAAAGTTTAACACACACACACACAAGCGCCAAATAAGAACCTTGAGAAACAAACAGAGGTACACGCCCACATATTTACACATGCAGGGGATGGACACACACACACACACACACACACACACACACTTTGATGCCAATGTTGTAATGTGCATGAATGAAAGAAAAGAGAAAGAGACAAAAATTCTAGCAAACAAGAGAGAGAGAGAGAGAGAGAGAGAGAGAGAGAGAGAGAGAGAGAGAGAGAGAGAGAGAGAGAGAGAGAGAGAGAGAGAGAGAGAGTCAGTGAGACAGACAGAGGGAGAGAGAGAGAGAAACAGAGAAAGAGAGAGAGAATTAGAGAGAGAGAGAGAGAGAGAGACAGAGAGACAGAGAGACAGAGAGACAGAGAGAGACAGAGAGAGACAGAGAGGGAGAGAAATAGATGCCACTTATGCCTAGAGCTCTATCCTAGTCTTCTATCAGATGAGACAGCTAAGTGCATAATCCACATGCATGCAAAACCAACAGAGTGCCAGCTGAAAAGAGCAGAGAGAAGCTGAGCCTATGGGCTGAATGCAATGGGAGAGTGACTGCTATGCACACACCAGACTGGCATGAGACGGATCTTGCCACCACCAACAGATAGAGGAGTATGATTAGTGCACTGTGCTTCCCCGCAGGCCGTACCCACTATCTAATCAGCACTTTAATGATGCAGACACACCCTTAATACGTGTGAACAGAGAGCTGAGTTCACACAAGGGGGAGTAGGGGAGGGGGAGGATGAATAAAAAAAAAGAATAGTGACACTGATATAGAAATAAAATTATAATCATAATAATGATTAGAAAACTGTAGCTGTTAAGTTTGACCCAGGATGTGGTTTGACTTAGTTGTTCCTTTAGTATTACTCAACTAATCAACTACAAAAGTTTGTGTAGTTTGTACATTAGCTGGGAAAAGCTAATTATATGTGGCTCTACAAATACATAACACGGCAAAAAGGTTATGTGGTGTTTAACTTGCAAAAGCGTTGGTTTTCTATATAAAGTGGCGCTTTATGAATGCCAAAAGCATCATAACCATATCGCTATATATCTTAAATATTTGCATCATCAGGGATGCCTCAGTTTGGAATAAATGCTTATAGGTTAAACGCCTGTATTAGATTGAAGAGGAACGGTGAATGTGAAAGGTGAATGAAGGTAAAAAGGGGTTTTCTATTTCATATTTAAAATAATGACTACGAGGTATTTTGAGGGCCATCCCTTAAGATTCTGCGAATCTGTGAGAAGTGTGACTGCGGTGTCAACTTGTAACATCTAAGCAAACCTTGAACCGAGAGTGAGTCTGGTGTAGATGAAACAGACCCCCACCCCCAATCCCCTACCCCCCATCACAGAGGCTGAAACGAATTCATTTTTCATCACGCGTGTCATGGAACAGTTTGAGAATCGCTTTGGGGTCACTGTTTATTCAAACACAAAGACGCATTATGTTGAAGGAGAAACGGCCAACGCGCATGAAACAGGCTGGCGGAGAGCGCGCCGCAGGCCGTATCGTCTACCTGTCTCTCAAACGGACGCGCGCCTCTTTCGTGTTGTTGGCACAAAACTACTCAGCATCTGACCCATTTAAAGTTTTACATTACTTCTTGATCGTGAGAATTCAACTAAATCATCGATATCTTTAATTCGCCATGTACTGATAATTTTATCTGTGTTGAGAATAGCTTTTAACATTTTACGGAGCCCAAACTATTGCTTTTGACATAATAGACGGGGGAGGGCTGTTTTTCATTTAGCCAAACGCATTTGGCTTCAGTTTATATTGATTACAGAGAGTAGGCATATGCCTTTTTTTATCCAAATGTATTTTAAGTCCCACTTTAGACCTGTACTTTGGCATTTAGACAGTAAACTTGTACTTTTGCTCAGCATTCAGCCATACAGGAGGCTATGTACATCATGCAACTATATTTCAACTACGTTAAATATTTCCTACAGGGTTTTGATTTTATAAATATGTATTATTTCTGGGCCTGCCTATGGTGAATTATATTATGTTATTGCCAAACAATGTCCACGATGCGGGGAAATGTAGCCCTACTAATGGGCTCCAATCACAACTCAGAACATCACATTTCAAAGTCACGTTTGGGTGTTCTGAATGTTTGAAGGCGAACCCCAGACATGTTATCCTTGTGGGCCTATTTTAAGAAGAATATATTTGTACGCATATTCTTTAAATGTTTGTAGAAAACAAAATGCAATGTGCTAATTAATAACCTTCTTCAAACTGTTCAGGCCTACTCATTCAATAAGTATTTAGAAAGTTAAGGGTAAAATTGCGGGTTTTTTCGCAATGGAAAATAACACCGATTTGTGCATTTAATTATTACACGTTTATTTTATAACACGAATGTATAATACAATGACACACATAATGATGCACAGACACACATACAACACAAACACATACACATAAACACACACACACACACACACACACACACACATGCATGATGACCATTTACAATTATTTGAGGGTAAATCGTGTTTCCTTTTAACAGTCTAACAGTATTATGCTCTTATATACATTATATATTTTATTTTTTAAACGTAACTATTAATTTGATAGTATTTTACAGTATAACCGTTCACATTGTCTTAATAAATTGTTGTAGGCCTACATGAAAACCTTCCTTTTTTGTTGTACTTGAAAAAGTACTTGAAAGATGTCTTGGAAGTAAATTCTAGAGCCATTGTGTGCAACTTTGTGCAATTCACAGGATCGTAGACTTTCAGAGACACGTTACAACATAAATGCATAAATACAATGAATAATTATACAAATAGGCTTATGAAGTTCTTGATAATAGCAACAAATCTCAGCAGACTAACGTGTAAGTTAGGTTATTTCTCAAGGTCTTGAGACCAATTATCTATTGCAAGCTGTGTATGTATTGTTATTATCACCACATGGATATTACATTATATTAAGAGTACCTTAATAATAATAATAATAATAATAATAATAATAATAATAACAGTAATAATAATAACAATAATATAAATGATAATTATAATAATAATTAATATTATTATTATTATTATTGATCTGAAAGTAAGTTGTAAAGGGAAAATTGAATGAAAGAAAAATAGATCTCATGACTAGTTCTAAAAGTGGTTGTTCTTTTGGTCAAACTAAGCCTTTCTGTTATAGCTTCTTAATTTGAGTAACCTTCCATTTTTAATTCGATCGATTTTTAGTCCACGCACTTGCAATTTTAAATGGGTATATGTGAAACTGCCAATGCGCTTCAATGGGCTGCAGACAATCAAATAGCTCAACATTAGACGCGGAAATAATAATTATTTGAGTCTTCATGCCGTCTTTTAGTAGAGAGAGAGAAAGAGAGACAGAGAGAGAGAGAGAGAGAGAAAGAGAGAGAGAGAGGGTACTCACTGTTTATGAGGTGTCTGTAGCGCTGCTGGCCGTCAAGGAGGCTCTGTCCATTGATCAAGAGTATTGAATCCAGGGCTAGGCTGATCGGAGTCCTGTGTGGTACAGGGGTCGAGGCTCTGAATTCGGACTCGCTAACTTCGGCGTGGCAACACCAGCGACGAGCGCAAGACAGAATGGAGAGATGAACTGATACAGGAGATGGACGAAGAATGCCTTGCGGTGATGTGTGTGAGTGTGTGTAAGAGAGAGGGAGAGAGAGAGAGAAAGAGAGAGAGAGAGAGGGGGAGACAGAGAAAGAGCGAGAGAAAGAGAGAGCAAGAGTCTTTCTCACAATAAGCAGGACTGGTCTTGGTAGTGGCTTGATATGGCAGCTTCACGGGACTCGAGCGAAACTAAAAACCAAAACTTCGGTCGGTACATTGGAATCTATTTTCGCGCGTTATATTTTCATTATTTCAGCTCAAGGCGGGTATGGCACAACACAACTGTGCCGCGCTAGCTTCATCCACGAGAGTATGAAAGTGTGCACAATGCAATGTAAAGAAGAAAATGTTGCGTGGAGGGGGGTGGGGGGGGGGGGAGGGGGGGAGGAAAGTCGTCGTCGCTCACCAATATCAAACGCAAAGTGTGCCGTAATAGAAGAATGAACGGTTTTTCCGGCGCGGAACAATCAAGCGAGTGTCACTTTCAATCTTTTCGGTGCCAACGTGCGCGCCTGAATGACAGCGGCTGCACTGCGAGGAGGCGAGACGGAGAGAGGGGAGGAGAGAAGAACATGAGTGCTGAAGGGAGGAGGGCACTGGGGCGTCAGACAGATATTTGACCTAAGAAAGTCTGATGTATCGCCGGAAATAACGCTTTGGGATGAACAAAAGTACAATACGAGCTCGTTTTCAACCACGCGAAGGCCTATAACAATAATGCCTGGATATATAACTATATTTTTTTATTTTCCCATTTTTGAGAAGCAGTTTTTTTAAGCGTCCCCCAAATTACAGCCTATGAACCTCAGGCATGTCATCCCAGCGATAAGTTGAAGTCCATTGATAAACGTTAATCAGTAGCCTAATAACTATTGGAGGAAAAACCCCCTTTCTCTCTCTCCCCCTCCTTCTCTCTCTCCCTCCTTCTCTCTCTCTCTCTCGCACACACACACACACGCACACACACACACACACACACACACACACACACACACACACACACACACACACACACAATTGTCCACGCACTGCTAAACGTTAATCAGTAGCCTAATAACTATTGGAAGAAATAGTCTCTCTCTCTCTCTCTCTCTCTCTCTCTCTCTCTCTCTCTCTCTCTCTCTCTCTCTCTCTCTGTCTCTCTCTCCCTCTCTCTGTTTCTCTGTCTCTCTGTCTCTCTCACACTCTCTCACGCAGTCTCTCTTCCCAACTATCTCACTTGTTATTAGGTGTGCTGAGTCAATACAACTGCAGCGCACTGTTGACTGATATTAGTTAATGATAAACCCGTGACTTGATAGACAGATGTCACTGCTTGGTGTTTAATATATAAGAAAGTCCCGTCAAATGGCATGGGATATGTATATAATATCCGCTCAGCGCAACCAATCACGCGTAATAAGCATTCAATTTAGTCGTGTTTTAGTGTTTCGCCTCAGCGTGATTTTGGTTCAAATACGCATGTGGCATTTGCTTGCAATCACTTGTAACGCTGACCGTTCCTCCGCATTCTTACAAACAACAAAAATACAACAAACGTACCATGCACGCTACAGTTTTGCTGCGTCTGTAGTAGATGCGGCTTTGCGTAATGTAACAATGGATCAGGAATATCTTTGGCTGGTATTGCTATATTGCAGGGAAGTTGAAGAGCTCAGAGCGAATGTAATGGATTTTCTTGTCAACGTTTAGTAGGCGGATGGAGAACCAACAAGAGGCACTGGGATATGCGGGTTGTACCCACGTGTGCCTTATGCCCACTCAGAATGTCAAACGAAGTACCTCAAAGTATACAACTGGAACTGGAGTGCGGAGATGGCCTCAAACAATGCATTTGATCATCTGCATTTATTTAATACATTTTATTTTTGTAATATTATATTGAAAATGGTAGAAAGTCATTGCCGAAAAATGTATATTATTTGATTACTTACTTATTGTATTCTATTTTTACATAAGCTATAGCATTATATAGGCCTATTTTTTGTTTAATTAATTCTTGCATTTTCTTTATTTAATCATTCATAAATGTAACATGCATTCCTAATAAATGCAAACGTATGGACATGATATTGAGAGTCATAAGAATCGTTGGCTTACCTTTTGAACGACATTGGGACGTCGCCAAGTCGATTTAAGGCTGTGGACAAGCAAAGTAAGAAAGAAACAAGAAACATTCGCCGATGAGCCAATTCGGTGTGGACGCTACTCATTCCTGGTTAATATAACAATAACGGAAAGGACAATGTCGCTTAACAGGGGTGAGATTGGAAGAAGGATTGGCTCACTATGGCCCATTGTTCGAACAGATTAGTCATCTTTTATTCTGAAAATAATTTCCGTCTAATATTTGGCTACCGTCATGTTGCGTGAATGTTTCACTAAATGTGTGTCCCATCAAGACATGAGTGATATTTCCGTCACCTGTTGCGATGGAAAGAAAAATAATAGGCTGTATGAAATAAAACGGGGAGGTCTATTTCCTGAGATAATAAAACAACAACTCCACTGAGACAGAGCCTCGCGAAAAGGACGAACAAATACAGAAATCAGTTACATTTTCATTACTTCAATTGTTCGAAGAAAATGCTCAGCTGTTTGGGCTTAAGGGACACAATAGCCAACTGACACGCTTAGTACATAGACCTATGTGTTAGTTTATTTCAACTGTAGAACATGCAGAATTACTAGAAATACATATTGCATTGTTATTCATTGGTAATAGCCCTAGTAATTAGGCCTATACTCTTTATTAAAAATGTATTGCAACATTGTCAAACTTCATAGGAATCCATTTGCTATTTTTAACCTTTAATGCATAATCCTAAATGTAGAGAAAAAAACGGCGCAAATTCGATTAATTTTAATAATACATCTTGTTTTCATGTTTGACACAAAATTGTGATATATAGGATAATCTTTGGTTAATTATTTTAGCTATCCTTCTAACTAAATGAGTGGGCTAAATAGGCCAAAGGCCTGTAGGACTAATTTTCACATCGTGGTTGCTTGGCCAATTTGCTATTTCTGTTTCCTAAATACCCAGTTGTGTTTTATTGTGGAATTCATCAAGACGCAGGATAACAAGGCGGACGCGGGAATTCAACTTATTATAGATGGATTGAATTAACATGAAAACAACTATATAAGAAATGGACCGACGTTCGAGATCACTGCAACATACTAAAACATCTTCCATTGTATCTATTCAAGAAGGTTGCATGTTTGCTCATCATGTGTGCGTCACGTCGTGAAAAGTAATTGCTTTGGTCTCCGGGCGCAACCGGCTTCTTCAATAATTCAAGTAGGCCTATATGTTCAGGGACTACGTTGCCTGCCACGGGGTTTTAACTGCATCATTTACTAACTCCTCGCTTTCCTATCTGTTTTCCATTTCTTGAGGAACTGGGAATTTACAGAATGAGGCGACTTGCTTGAAGAAAAGCAACGAGCAGCACCAGGAACCTTGAGCTCATGAAGTCAAACAAGCGTGAAGCTTAAGAATACCGTGAAACAAATACAACAATGATCCATATGATACCCCCATGCAATTCGAAAGGACGTGGCGTGAATAATTCAAATCATGCTGTATCCCCGAAGCATTTCTACAAGCAGATAACAGTAATGGAGTTCACCATATTGAGCCCAACAGTCTTCAGGTGACTAGATGGTAACACGTGTATGTGTCAGACAGAGACGTGGAGTATGAGAATACATTTAGAGAAATATGAATATAGAGAAGGTCAGGGCCACTGAATATGTAAAGCGAAAATAACACTGGAGGAGAGGGAGGGGTGGGGGGCGCCATGCAGTGACCGTTTTGGGTCGAGTGAACAGGCCACGCATGTCACGTCTTAGCACTTCGGAGCCTCCTACGTCACTCCAGTGCCCAAATAAAGAATAACATGCTTTTATTTATTTCACATCGAAGGGCCAGGCCAATCTATGGAAACCAAGCCCGTCATTTTACACAGAGCAGACCTCCGGGGCATAGCTCATTTACATTCAAGAAGTCTGCAGAATAATTTAGACAAGAATGCATCTGGCATTTGTCAAGCCGAAATGCACCATTAATTGGCCCTAGTTCAATTTTTCGGTCTTAATGCAACGAAAACAATGCGTTACATGAGCAGATATGCTATCAGGGGGGCTGCCTGTGGTGCTACGAAGAAGAGAATGACCATTGTGCTATCTGTCACATCACAGGGGGTGAGCTGAGAGAGACACTGGGAGAATGCTTTGTGTAAACAGCGCGGCTGTGCGGCCAAGGGTATAATGCTGCAGAGAAATAAGAGATGCTGTACACAGCCACCCAAACTTTCCTTTGGTAACAAATGACCCCAGTCTACAGGTGATTTCAAACGGTTGCCCCTACCTGATCGATAAATATGTTAGGAGAAATAAAAATGCTACAAGTTAATAATTACGGATAGTACAAATCCGCTTCACCCCCCAAAGTTGTTTTACTTATTAGGACAATATAATGTGCATCAAACTATGCTACGAATGTACTGAAAACCGAATATGGGATATCAGTTTTTATTTTCAGAGGGATGGTACAGGACAGATATCTATTCTATATTATTTTGTATCAACGAATAATTTATAGTAGACTAAAGGAGAAGGGATCTAAAATCATCTGCCAGCCTTACATTAACAATGAAATGAGAAATGGAAGATCCTTTGAATTCACTCAATTATTATAAAAACATTCTTTAACAAATGGTTTTGTTACATTGCGTGAGTATCATAAATAG
>JACYXH010000592.1:2311026-2493526 GCA_026745465.1 Lota lota
GGTGAGCATGAGTGAGCTGAGCATGAGTGATGGGGCTGCCCGGGTGGAAACAGAAGCATTAGTGTGTATGTGCAATTGGTCCTGCTCTGCACAGACTCAGTGAGGGTGTCGCGAGGGATGGCGTGGGGGGGGTTTGGATGAGAGTCGCAGGGCAGATGAGTGGAACAGTGCAGGATGGAGCTGATGTCAGAATGTGCCAGAACCTTCCATGTGTCGCTGATTAAGGAGGGAGAGTTGCAATGATTTAGATGACAAAGAATCACATTAGTGCTCCATCTATCCAAAATGTGTGTGCAATTGTCGGTTGGTGCATATGTGTGTGTGTGTCAGTTGTGTGTGTGTGTGCACATGTGCATGTCTCTGTGAATATGAATTAATGACCTAGTGATGTGCCAGATACTTTTGACACACTGTTAAAGGTATCTGGAAAGAGGGATTTCATGAAATTAGTTTCTTTCTATTTTCAGTAAATCTTTTCTTCTGTTACCTAGAGATCGTGGGGCAAGACATGAACACTTTCCTGGAACTGGTAATTGTGAAATGATAAATTCCAGACAGAAAATGAGTTATAATACCAACAGACATTATATTTAATTTAATTTTATAACAAACGAAATCCCATAAGATTAATATACTTTGTGTGACAGAGTGAGAATCTCCCCAAAAGTTATACTTCTAAAAAAAAAGAACATATAGCGAAATTTTCATAATATAAAATATAATATAAACATCCTGCTTCAGTATTAAATTAGATAATATATACACCCTGTCTTAGTGGCGTGACATGCATGTATTTCATCTTCATTGTATAATCTAAGCTCTCTCTATGCGTGAGTGTTTCTATGTGTGTGTGTGTAGTGGGATGCCCGTGTGTACATTTGTCTACATGTATATGCGCTTGAAGTGAAAACAAATGAGACAACGGGTGAAAAGGACAGGGAGACCAGACAACAAGGAAGGGGATAAGTGAGAGAACAGCCGGCACATTTAAAAAAACTCTTGAGCACGACCTGTTTTATCTCAACATATAGAGAGGAGGGAGAAGGTGACGGACTGGGGGCAAAGAAAGTGAGAGAGAGAGAGAGAGAGAGAGAGAGAGAGAGAGAGAGAGAGAATAAGGTCCTGGTGAGGACAAGGCCACGCTAGGCCTTGTGTGGCTAGAGAGGAGGAGGGGGGTGGGGGGGGGGGGGGGGGGCAATGAGGCTGCAGGGGCCAATTGTGGCTGCTGTGTAGGCTTGGGGGCCTGGCTGTCTAGAAGGCAGGGGAGGCTGGCTCTCAGGGGTTAACTGATTAGGGCCATCATTTGAGGGGCGTCTTGAGGGAGCAGCCCCGCTGCCCACCCATGGGAGGCTGGATGAAGTGGAATAGGACCCTCGGAATGCCAATACACACACACACACACACACACAAAGGTATACACTCACATAACACACACACACACGCAAAGGTATACACACACATGGAAGCAGACATACACGTGCACACACACAGACGCGCACACTCACACACATACACAGAACCATAGACAGACACACTTACGCACACACACCCACACAAGTATACACACACATACACGTTTGCCTACTTCCGGACATGCAGCCCGGTTGTTGAAGTGATGGATAGGCAGGAGTGGGAATTGGGGACAGGAAGTCGAAGGTTTAAACACAGCACCAGAGGAGCCAGCAGTAGAGCAACTTACCTTTCCCTCACACTGAAATCTCTCATCAATAAAGCCGATGTGAAGAGGTGAGCCTTTTACTGGTCTACTAATGTGTTTTCCTTTCATGTAGCCCCATTTCCAGTCAACCCCCATTCACAGCCAGCACTTTAACGATGCGGCGTCCCCTCACCTGAATGCCACTGTATTGACTACAATGCCCCCCCCCCCCCGCCCCCAATAAAAATATGTATATTTGCCTTATATGTATAACAAATCATCTTTGATTGTAATGCAATCGAAAGTCATGTGGTGTTTTGTGGTAAAAAATAAAGAGCATGCCCTCATTACGCTCTGCGTATCAGATATATTGATGGACGCGAGCAATGGAAAGACCAATGCCCAGTGAATCCCCGTCCTAAAAGCTAGTAACGCTTTGTTTTCCCCCGTCGTGTTTGGCCATTGCCATGGCACTCTTCAGATCTCCATGGTAAACAAGCAGCCTGCAATCTGCTATTAGATCAGATGCTATTAGGGTGGCAAGGAGTCGCTGAGCAAACATCCCTGCTTGCCTTTAAAGCCGGGTTATCTTATCTAGTCAGCAGGGATGAGCTGGACTTTGGAGTTCACCGGCAGACAAGGCGTCGCATCCACCGGCATTGTTGGAGCGGGCATAAAAACGCACACACACACACACACACACACACACACACACACATACACAAGGTCCTGCGGCCCACCTCCATGGGTGGACTGGGTTTTACGCGGTGTTGGGTTTAAGAGCATAGCCTTTATGGGTTTGGGACCAGATAAGGATTAATTAGGCTATCCAGGTGCTCTTGTTGAGGGTCAGTTGAGGTTGAGGAGCCGATAGTACGATGCTGTGACGCTGACTTACGCCCTCGCGTACGCGGGACCATTAGACGTGCTCCAGTGGAGGGTGTGACAGACGAGTGGGTTATATTATAACAGGATAAATAACCCCAGACAGTTCTGTGTGGAGTGAGTCGGGGTGGGGGGGTGGGGGAGTGCAGTGACCGCCCATACTTGTCTCCCCCTCAACACTGATTGAGTCAGATAGCCCACCTCCTCCTAAGCGTGTACCTCCTTAACCTTGTCCTAAACACCTCAGCCTGGTCAGGGGAAAGAATGCGTTCGTCCATGTATTACAGTTTGTGTCTCCGTACTGTATACGTGTAATTGTCTGGTTGTTTAAGTTCCCCGATACGCTTTCCTAACCGCTTGTCAAGATCCACATCCCCGAGACTTGACCCCGTAATCCCTGTTTGGTAAACCGACCTATCCTCTGTCCGCCCTCTGTCTTTCTTTCGTTCCCTCTCTCTTCCTCTCTGTCGGTGCTCCTGTCTGTGAGTACTCCTGTCCAGGCGGATGAGGGCAGAGGAGAGGAGGAGGCCCTGTTTTGCGGGGACTTGGCCTCACCCCTGCCTGCCCAGCGTCAGGGTTAAGTGCCTCTGACAGCCCACCGCACAGTTATTAACTGTGATCCGCCACCACAGGGCCTGGGCAACCCCGGGGCCTGGGGAGCTAGGGGGTGCTGGAGGGGGGTGGGGGGGGGGGGGGGGGGGGGGGGGGATGCTGGGCGGAGTGGGGGCGGTGGAGCTGGTTCCAGCAGAGGGCTCTGTGCTGAAAAACAAAGGCCGCTTTCACCACCCCTGCCACCCCCCCCCCCCCCCCCCCCCCCCCACACACACACACACCCTACTCCCCCACCCCACGCATCCCCTCCAAGAGCTAATACATATTTACATCATTTCATAAACTATGCATACAGGTTCCTCTCTCTCTCTCTCTTTTAACAACCCTCTCTCTTTCTCTCTCTCTCTGTAAGGGATCTAATATGGCTTCTACTCACAGGAGTTTGGAAGCGGTTACAGTCTTGCCGGGAAGCGGTTTCCGCCAAGCATCCCAGGTCCCAGGCGCTGATGGTTAAAGAGCAGAGGGGGGGCTGAATGAAAAATCCTTTTGTGAAACCTACTACACAGCATGTACAGTATAGAGTCTTGAATCTGGCCATTTCCCGCCCGTGGGTATGTGCTTACTCAACGCAACTGTAATGCGGTGCTCTACAAGTTGAGATCGGTTACTCAGGCATTATACCGCTCATGCTATGTTGTCTATAGATGGCGGTCTTTCATCCATATAGGTGGTCTGTAAACAGTGTTTGTCCTGTCACCAATTCTCTCTCTCTACCTCAGGATGTGGCAGCCCCCCCAACCCACCATCTTCTTCAAATAACTTCACAACACGGGTCATTAGATGTCAAAATAGAAGAAATAAATAGAAACATTAAAGTGGAAAACAGTGGATGAGAGACAGGAGGCAAATATAGAGAAAGAACACAGACTAAGGGGAAGTGGCAAAGAGAGAAGGGGTGAACAAGAGAGAGAGAGAGAGAGAGAGAGAGAGAGAGAGAGAGAGAGAGAGAGAGAGAGAGAGAGAGAAAGAGGAGTGTGTGTATGTGTGTGTATGGGGGGGGGGGGGGGGGGGGGGGGGGTATCCATAATGACAGTTGACTATGTTTAGGCCCCAGAAAGGCATTGGGGTAAACAGCAGCTCGTCCTAGCTAACAGGAGGGCTTGAAATTGCTGAGAAAAAAGAATCCCTAAAGCCGCTTTTTTTTCTCCCTGCCCACGCCACCCATAATGATAGCCCCACCATTCAATTGTTGAATAGTTGAGGCTTTTCCCTTTGAGGTGACTGTCTTTAATATAGCAACACGACATACACAGCGGTGCAATGGCCGTCCCCAGCGGTGTTCAAAGTTGTGGCAGGAGAAGGACACGGCTGACATGTATTATTCCTTACAAAAGCTGCCCTTTGTTTGCTTTATGCCCAGATCCCGCAGATTGCAGGCTTTGTCCGTCAACATTTCTTATTTTGGATAAAGTCCTGTTTTTTCTACTCCTCTCTCTCTCTCTCTCTCTCTCTCTCATGGCATGAACTGGTGTTACAGAACGTTGATGACCGCACGTATTCACACACATGCACGCACACAAACACACACGTGCACACACACACACACACACACACACACACACACACACACACAGTGAGATTACTTTTCGCTGCGTGTTGAACTCATCATTGTTGCAGTTGGCAGCAGGCCCTGAGGTCAAGCGGGGGAATTCTTTGTTGAACCAGCACTTTTACAGTACAATAGACCAATGTGACATTTATTTTGTTTTATATTAATTCCTTTTGGAATAATTTCTATTTTGTTTGAGATCATTGGACTCAATGTGAAATTGGAAAAATATTGCATATTCTCTTGTTAAATAAGATTTTTCTAATTCAACTTTTGTTTGAAAGCGACTAAAGAGTTAATGAAACAAAAACTTCAATTTGATTACATTATTACAATAACAAACCATGAAAACCTGAGAAATGTTGGGGTTGCTCTTTTTTTGGGGTTGAGTCTATTGCAGAGTGTGTGTTCTTCCCTGAGTGAAGCTGCGGGTGTATTTGGTTCCAGAGCTCTGCTCAACATACCCTTGCTCCCGACAGGTCAGGCACCATTAACAGAGCACACTGCCATGTCAGAGCAGGTCAAAACACCCGCTGGCGCCGTCGCCGCCGCCACACACACACACACACACACACACACACACACACACACACACACACACACATGAATACACACACAAATGCACGCACACACATACACGCTCACGCACAAACTCACACATGAGCGAGAGCGAGCCATAGTGAGAGAGAGAGAGAGAGAGAGAGAGAGAGAGAGAGAGAGAGAGAGAGAGAGAGAGAGAGAGAGAGAGAGAGAGAGAGAGAGAGAGAGGCAGATTGCTCAATTAGCCATCCTCTAGCTTGTGCCTCTCTTAACCCTGCAGCTACACTTACGAGCCATTACACTCAGGGTCAAGTGTGATCCCTGTACTTATCTACATCAACAACTCATATGCTGATGCACGTGCATGTGAACATGCATTTGTAGGCGCAAACACACACAGACAAACAACATACACAGACACAGACATGCACGTACATACACAGCACACACCTTTTGGGGGAGGGAGGATGGAGGGTCATAAAAAAGGGATTTAATAAAGGATGTCTTCAGAGAGGCAATGCTGCCCTCATGTGATTGGTACCTACAGACTTTCCAAATACACCCACACACACATACACAAATACACAGTAAATAAATTCAACCATGCTATCATTACTGACGTAGCTCCGTCTTACACCACATCTGACTGGGGCGGCCACGCCTGAGCCACCTCAGAATTAATAATACGCCATTGCGGTATTTGGTCATCAACAAGCGCACGACTTCAATGAGATGCGACTAGTGTGAACTATGCGCTACACCTCCCGTTAAGGTTTTTTGGACCCCATGTGTGTGTGTACGTGTGTGTGTATGTGTATGTGTGTGCTCGCCATGGTCATGGCCCAAATCCTACCGGTCCTATCAAGGTTAAAGAGCGGGTGCGTTTAAGCATTTAAGCTAAAGGTAAAACAGTGAGATGTTCTATTGGGTCTAATCACAAAGCCCTCTCTTTCTCTCGTCTCAGTCTGTCTCCCTGTCTCTCTCCCATTGGAGCCACTCCAGGCTGATAATAACTCTGGGATGTGTGGTGGGCCCGCAGAGGAAACTCCCTCTACCACAGCCTTACACTATCACTGTGGAAGTTCATTCGACACACACACACACACACACACACACACACACGGACATGGACAGCCACAGGAGAAATACTTAACACAGATACCCATGCACAACACAGATTCACACAAGCACACAAATACACACACACACACACACACACACACACACACACGTGTGTGTGTGGGAGAGATCGGACACACACAACTTTAAGGATAATACTAGGCTATTACACACGCTCAGCTAATACACACGCAGACAGACAGACCAAGGGACACCCCCTTGCTGTGGGCAGATGAGCAGACGCTGCGCCACACCAGAGACTATCTGTGGCCCACTAGATTCCTGTGGACGTCCACTGCCTGCAGCACCCAAACACAGACTCCCTGGGAGACTGCCGCACACCCTGTCTGCTCCCACGCACGCATGCACACACACACACACACACACACACACACAGTACGGCAAATGGACACAGTAATGAAGGAGTATTTAAATATATTATAAAATGATGCAATAATAACAAAATACTATTGTTAAGTAACTTACTGAAAACAGCAATAATGTAAATAACCAACTTTTACAGCTGTAGTGTTCTGAGAGCAGTTCTGTCAGTCATCTAGAGACAGTGTAAGTGGAACCATCTGGGTCATAGCGTGTGTCAGGGTGTGACAGGAGTCATCCCAATGTGAGACAGAGACCACCCACACAATTAGACACCATGATATACTATATCTCACCAAATAATCTGGAGCTATACATGCTGTACATCTATAAAACGTGTATTGTTGTATTATAATGGCGCAGCAAAACCAACTGAACGGTCGAGAAGATTGACTTAATGTCGCAAACTAAATTAAAGGAAAAAGTAAAACGGTCAATATCTCATCACAAATTAGAGAGCAGGTTTCAAAATGTTCAACCCATTTATTCAAGGATAACAAAACCTATACTATACAAATAGCTTCACTTGTTGAAATCCGTTCCATCGTCGTGACAAATCCTGTCAAGGTGTTTTAACTGAAGCTCTGATGCCATCCGCTGGTGAAATCTTGCTACGACAATCACCATTTGTTTAATAGAAACCTGAAAGTCAAAAAGTAAATTTCCCCTCCCTTACACCCTCTGTAAAACTGGCCAGTGACTACAGCCTGACTTTCCATTTCCATTTTTAGATAAACAACAAAATGTGATGTCAGATTTCATGTGGGGCAAAGTGAAAAGTGGAGGAAAAAGTAAACAACTATGATGAGAATGTTCTAGGTTCATTCCCAGTCAAAAGATGTCAACGCTTGAGTCTGAAAAAACTGCACTGCTTGATCAGTTTGGAGAAAGAGTAAGAGAGCGAGAATGAGAGCACAGAGAGAGTGAAAGGTGCTAACTGAAAGCAGATAGAGGACCTGTCCTCCTGTTTCAGTCTACCAATTCATTGTAGTGATAGAATTCCACTTGTTTGGTTTAAAGACCAACACTCATCCGGTTTCACCTGGACGCCCAGCAAGGATGGACAGAGCTTGCATTCCACTAAAATAATCCCCACAACCAAATGGAAAGCACAAACATAAATAACAAAACACACCAATATCCCCCCGCCTACTTCCTATTTAAAGCCAATCCGGGATTACAAAAAAGGAACGTAGGTCATCGTTATTACTCAACTGTTGGGTCGTCCTACATTCATTTAAAGTAATGAAGAAAAGATGCAGTGGTAGTGTGGCGTCTTGTGGAGCAGGGTTCAATAGAGGTTGATTTGAACTGTATCTTCACAGTCTGTGTGCATCTTCAGCATCCAGTTCGAGATCGTAACCATTATAGTGATTAGAAAATGTTTGTGTATGATTGAATGCTCTTTTGTGGCAGGGAAATATGCAATAAAAAAAAAATAACAGCCAAAGGAAAATTATGATTAGGTGTTGGGGAAAAAATAAAATAGTGGGGCAAAATGGATACAACATGGGTTTATGGCATCCTATTAAAAATGTAAGCTCTTTTAAAGTTGTAGGACATAAAAAAGTAAAAACAAAAAAATAAGTAAAAATCATTCCGTTTAAGCTATCCTGAGAGAAATCTCAAAAATAAATACACCCTGGTCTGGTGCATTGAGCACATTTTTGATAGTTGTCATTGTGTGTGTAAGTTTATGTATGTATCTATCTATGTATGTATCTATGTATGTATGTTTTGTGTCAGATAGCCAAGTCCAGACTGTGTCCATCAGTAGGTCAGTATCCTTGTAGTCCATTGTAAATCTTCTGTACTGAACTTTGCTTCAGGAGACTCCGAATGCCTAAAACAACAGGTGAGGGAAAAAAACTGAATTAGAATGCAAAGCAACATATATTGTTGAACAATGTCCAAGTAAATAAGAGCTTATTTTATATATTATCAAAGCCTAGAAGGTTTCCTCATATTAGTATTGTCCCAGTATCTGCTGCATAATCTAGTGTGGCCCTTCCTCCTTCCAAGTCCCTTATCACTTGCTCTCTCGCCATCTCCCCCTCTCAACTCCATGCTCTCTCCCGCTTCTGCTCACCATCCTTCTGATTTTCATCCAGCTGCGTCTGTGGAAACTCCACATCAAAGCTGATGATGAGGGAACCACGGATGTTGATGTTGTCGATGTTGGGCAAACCTTCTCCCTTCTTCCACAGGCGAGCACCAGATTTCGTTATCTTGTCTCTCACTATATGCACCTGTAATTAAACACAAAATAAAAAAACCCTGATGAAATCTAGTTTAAAATCGACAGTGTTAATCCCAATCTTGTAGTCTTTACACATCCATTATTTTTTGAGCAATAATCTGTTGAAATATTAAAAATGACAAAATATTATTATACTACTGGAAATAGAAAAATATTCTTTCCTCAAGACATTTTCACGACGCACCTTGTGTCCATCCAAGTGTGTGATGTCCATTTCGAAGCCAACCAGTGCCTCTACCAAGGAGATAGTGACGTTGGTGTAAAGGTCATCCCCCCGTCGCTCAAACACTGCATGTCTGAAGAGGAATGTAAAACCATGTCTTTGAAGACATCCATCTGAGATTTTGCCGAAATTGACTCATGTTGTTCGCAGATGAAAGTTTAACAATGGCTATGTTCAAATTGGCTCACTTGTTACCTCATTCCCCATTCCCTCTTGTGAACATTAGATGGTTCAGAGATTGGTCGCATAAACAAGCCTTCATGCGTTTGATGTCACCATGTGACTGCCTATTTGCATAAGGAATATGTACATGCCATACCAGCTCTATTAGATGAATACGATGATAATTATTAGTTGTACACTTCATTATGGGTATTAAGTAGTGCATGATGTGGGGAACCAAATTTGTACACTCACATTTTGGACAACACTACAAAACGATGATTCCCTTGGTAGTGCACTTCATAGAGCACAAGGGGACCAATTTGAACAGAGCCATCGTCACATTATAAATGGGATTGTAGAAGTACATACTTGAGGACTTTAATGCGGAATCGTAGATCCCCGGGCTCTCCGTCAATGTGAGGTTCACCTGTGCATTATGGTGACAATAAAAATCGGAACTTTAAAAGCGCAAATACAAACGTTTATCAAAGTCACAGGGACAGACATTGGGATTTTAGTGTTTGGGTAGCATACGACTTGGAGCCTTGGTGAGCAGGCCGTTACCTTCCCCTATGAAAGGGTACTCCATCTCATCTCGCACCCCTTGTTCAATCTCCACCTCAAGGGTCCTCTCCTCATTGACCAGCCTATGATTTGTCAAACAAACATTGACCACACATATTTATGAATGAAAATGTACACTAAGGGATGCACATTAACAATAGACTTTCGAATAAGGAATACATGAATAGAAACATTAAGGTCCATGTGAAATTGCTGAGCAATTTTCGTGACCAAAGGGATCAACAATGGACTTTTGAGTATCGTAGCTTTGACCCACTTGATGTTGGGGCACTCGTCACAGACCACCTCCTGGGTCATCTGGAAACGTCCGGGTCCGAGCTGCGTTGTCCTCATCTCCTGTCTGCAGTTGCATTTCCTCTTGCCGGGTGCCTCTTTGGCTACAGGCTTGACACGGACAACCTTTGTGGCAAGCATAGAGTAGAACAATAAATAAACTACAAAAGTGAAGAAAATAAAATTGGTTTGAAAAGAGATTTTCAAATACTCAGCAAAAGTCAACAAATGTAACGCATATTGAGGTGCGTTGCATTTTCCAGTGTGATTCAGACATGACCATATAGCCTGTTAGAAAATGTATTCATCTACCTCAACAAAATTCCCAGAGTACACCTCCTCTAACGTGACCTCTAGATCGAGAACGATGTCATTTCCTCTGGGGATGTTTCTGTCCTGCTGTTGCCGGTTGCCGCCAAACATGAATCCAAAGTCTCCAAAGAAGCTAAAAAGGTGAAGAGATGAAGACGACTTGTAGTATCCAGGCAAACATGCCAATTTAATAACATTTCCCAAGTATGTGATGGTGGGTTAATTGATTCCATTATAGTCTGTTAAAATATAAAACTGTAGTCTCAACATGTATCTGTACCAAGGGGGAGGGAATCATCATCTAAGTTGCAATGACAGCATGAACTTCAGCTATTTTTCCTTATCAAACTCACCTTGAAAATATATCATTGTGTGAACCACCATGTCCTTCTTTTAGTCCATCCTCTCCGTAAGAATCATATTGTTTCCTCTTCTCCTCATCTGAGAGTACCTACAGATATAAGCATTCTGCTCAGTTAAGAAATACAGGACATTTACATAAATTATAAAATAATTCAGACATATGCCATGGCCATATTAATAAAACGATATATTTGACATTGGGATCAGATTCAGAATACTCAAATACACCTGCAACATGGCTTCAATATCTGAGCCACTACTAGAGATCCACGTCGTGTTTTAGTGACAGCCAGAGCAGTAACGCGTGTACCAATCACGCGCAGCCACACGGTCTGTTCGCCCAATCAAGATCAGTGTAGTGTTTCTAATGGCAACCAAATAGATAGCTTACTTTGGGATGATGATGATACGTTCTCAAGTTAAAAACGTAACAAAATACTCTGGGTATTTCCTTTCCAGTATAAAAGTAATTAAATCTTACATAATGTTATAGTTGATTAAACAACGTATGCCCACCTCATAAGCAGCCCCCAAGTCTGCAAATTTGTCTGCAGCTTCTGGGTCATCCTGGTTTCTGTCAGGATGTAGCTGTAGAGCCAGCTTTCTGTAGGCCTTTTTGATGTCCCTGATTGAAGCGGACTTGGTTACCCCCAAGATCTTGTAGAAATCTCGACTGAAGGAGAGTCGATGCAAAAACGGAAACGACAGAGGTTATATAAACAAATGCAAGCAATGCAGAATAATAAATAAATAAATGTATGGAGCTTGCGCTCCAGCTCTATCGCTAGTACTGCTAGTATGCTATAACGTGTTTTTATTGTTTATTTGATTTAGAAAAAGAGCTAGCTATAGCAACCAACAGCATTGAACAGGAAACGAGCCGTTTTGCATGGTGGCAAATGTGAAACGTTTCATAGTCATTAAGATTTGGACAATCACACTATAACACATTAGGTTACCGACTATTTAACATTGCAAGTCACTCGAATAGGTACTTGCAAGATAAATCATTATTGGACTATACAACTGGCTGGTCTACTGCACACATGCAGCAGGGTGAGCTGTGCTCGGCTAGACCAATCACAAAAGAACATGTGTACCAGCTGGCTATGCCGACTTACTAGCGCGTATGTATTGTGTGAGAGAATGACTTACCCTGCCAAAACCACCGTAATAAAATACAGGAGCAGACAGCAAACATTACACAGATTCATCCCCTTCGTGGCCATCGGTATTTTTTAAACTTGATGAAGGCCAAAACAGCACCCGGCTTTTGAAAACTGGTGTAGCGCTGTCAGTCTAGTAGCTTCTTCCTCCTGTCAGGGAAGACCCTCCCACCTGCTGTTGAAGGCCCGCCCATTTCTTAAAGATATAAACTATATTTATCTGCATTTGCTTAGGTTATATCTGTCTTTTTAAAGAAGTGAAAACCTAATTATTACAAAAACACCTCACGAGTTTACCTCACAAAACAATTAATTATTTAGTTTAATGTTGAATATATCTTGGAGAGCAGAACTAAACAACCATAACACAAGGCGCGCTCCCGTACGGTGCGCGCAACAGATGGAACTGCTCAAATGTTTCTGTGGGCGCCAAATAGGAAGAACCAGAAGAAACATCCTCATCCTTCTCACTTGAATACCCCCCTCAAAACATGTAGAACATTAGGTTGGAGTTTCCTGGTCCTTCTTTCCACTTATGAAGAAGTTAATAACCCAATTGCCTTCGTTGGCATACCAAGATGGAACAACGTTTTGCTGGGAGCAACACAGTGGCTAAAAGTAAGTCAGAAGCAGGCAGGTGTCTATCACACTCCATAGCATAGCTAGCTTACGTTAGCCACCCTGGTTTTACTGTTTTGTTTACGTTTGTAACGTGAAGCGTGTTCGCTGCAAACTGTTGAGCCTATTACTGTTACAAAAGGAACGTTTTGGAAAGTAAAGGTATAATAAAGTCTAGTAAGTTACATCGTACCTAACGTTACATCTGCTGGAAACCGAATTGTATTCGCTAACTAGCTGGTCTATCTCGCCAGTTGTCATGGAAACGTGTATCATATTGTACGTATGATCATATTCGCCACACGACTGTACAGCAACAACACATGTCTGTGCCATTAACCTTTATCTTTTTGCCAATTAACTGCCATTGCTGTGGTAGTTTGACAGTCTAGTTGTTGTCTTATAGACACTACATCCAGCTCTCCTCTGTAAATATAGTATTTTGTTCACTTTCTCAAGTTCATCTGCTCATTTCATCTGACTATTTCTGCGTAAGGTATATGTAAATCAAATGTGGTCTTTTCTGTACAGCCATGGAGTCAGGGGCTGTGAGCATATGGCCACGGATGGGGCCCTTCCTTTTGGGAGCACTGCAGGTAACTAAACTGTACTGTGTACACATATGGCACTTCACCATGGAGACATATCTGTGACATCTCTAAAGCATGACTTCTTTCAAAGGTGGCGCCCCCCTCGAAACTTGGCATGCACTACCTTCGCAAGATGGCTCTATATGTGCGTACAAGGGATGGCTGCTTCCCTATTTTAAGTTGGCCCATGTGGAGACACATCGCATGTGGGAAGCTTCAGCTCCCAGAAGACCTTGCATGGCTCTACTTTGAGACTTTTGACCTCCTCACGTCCCGCACCCCAGAGGAGAGACTGGGATGGGCCGAGTCTCTGTCCCAATGCTCGGACTCCAAAGAGCTTGACCACCAGCGAAGTAAGGTAAATGTAACTTCAGGTCGTTGTTCTTATAATGGAAAAGCAACTTAATCGCCCATCACAGATGTATGTAGTTAAGTTAGTTTATTGATGAAGGACGATGTCATGAGTTGGTAGTTCGGGATGGAGAACTCTGAGAATCTGGCGTTCTTGCGCTTAATGTATGGGTCCCCCTTCTGGACCTGGAGCATTTGATAGTAGGGAGGAGACTGGGTGGTGGTGGGTGCGAGTGAAGATCAACAGGTAGAAAAGGGGGGTTTAAATACAGGTGGTTGGTAGGTAGGTAGAGTAACAGGCGCAGTCTTTCTCCCGAACTTATGTTTACAGAACTCCACTAACGTCTTTTGTATAACATTTGACATTGTTCTATTCCTTTTACTGCTATCATATGGTGTAGATTGTCTGAATTTGACAGGCTAAGATATGAAGTGGAACAGTGAAATAGTCTTCTCTCTCTTCCTTTTCAGTTATGTGTGGACACCTTGAAGTTTCTACTCTTCCTCTACATCCAGCAGCTAAACCGTGTGTCTCTGCGCACCTCTCTGATTGGTGAAGAGTGGCCCAGCCCACGCACTCGCTCTCCCTCTCCTTGCTCTGAGAGGGAGTCCAAGAACGGTTCCCGCAGCAAGGTGGTCCTAAAGTCATATGTTAAAAAACAATGTTAATACCTTGCATCACAGTAACAAAGTCACTGAAAGCCTATCTTTCACCTTACACCTAATACTCTTTTGATTCAGAAACCCGTCAAACAAGGTGGAACTCTTTTTTTTGTGTAGTATCACTATCTATGGTATCACTGTCCTGTCTCTTATTGCTCTCTCTCTACTGTCTTTCTCTTCCCTGCCTTGGTTCAGCAGAACTGGGACGACCAGGCCCACCTGTCCTTTGTGTACAGCCACCTGGGAGACCTGCTGGAACTGCTGGTAGAACCAGGCCAACTCTCAAGCTCTGGCCAGGCCATACGAGGAAGTCAGGTGCGAGAAATGTCAGCGCATGTTCTTCATTGAGTTTAAGACAACAAACTTGTAATAAGGAAAGGGGCTTCATTACAAAAATTGTATGCCCGCATATTACTCAAAGCAAGAAGTATTTGGGGTAATAATTATTATGCATTTGTCACTGCTTTTGCTTTCAGGGATAGAAACTCAATCACAACATGTGTATAAAATGCAGATTAAGAAAATGTGAATTTTTATTAGTTATTATTGTACTTAAAAGACAATTGTAGCTGATTCTGTAGTGTCCATTTTCCAGGTGTCACTGGAGGCTGTGCAGGGCTTGAGCCTCCTGCTGGAGGGCTCAGCCGACCACGTTAAACCCATTCATCCTGTCCACAAGCTGCTGACCAAAGCTCCACTGCAGGCGCAGGCTGGCTACTCCAAGCTGAGTCGCTCCTTCCCCCTGCAGCAGCTGCTCACCTGTCTCCGGCAGAACCTCACTGTCAACCCCTTCGGCATGACCGCCTGCCTGCACTCTGGGAAGAAACTCACCTGGGCCCAACAGGGCAAGTTAAACATGACACACAAGGTTCAATGGATTACCCTTTTCTGGAGTTCACAGCTCACTAGTGTGTAGCCTTTATGCGTAGAAAGGTATAATGGGTCTGTGTCGAATGATGGCCTAGTATTCAATCATTTGTTTTGTCAGGAGAAGTGTAGACCTGGTCAGTGTGTTACTTTAATAAATTTTTGTGAACAATGCATTATTCTTTGTGCATTTGAATGGCAACATTTGTGGCTTTTGTAGGAAAAAGTATGTCCATTTTTATGTGTATTATTTAGGCAAAGAAATACAATTGCATTATTGATATATACTGCATGTATGCTTTATGTGTAAGTCTGTGTAAAGACTGCAAACATACAAACCTATCGATTTCCTTTTCATTTAATCCTTGCATGTGTCCCTTGTAGTGGAGGGCTCCATGAAGAGGGCCAGGATAGTGAGGAACACCCACATGGCTCCAGCTGGTAGCGGGATGCTTCTGATGTCACAGGTCTTCCAACAGACGCTGGCTAAAGACTCGGAAAAGCTGACGGGTGCCAACATAAAAATACACCGATGCTCTCATGCCTTTATATACCTCCTCTCACCTTTAAGGTATGGCTCCATCATTCCTGGATTTTTTTGGGGGACAGATTGACATAGTTATGTCTTGTTTTTGGCTTTGCTAAAGTATTTGTGTGTGTTGCGTAAACTCCTCCAGGTCAGTAAGTGTTGACAAGTGCCGCAACTGCACGCTGGTCCTGGGTCCCGTGGAGACCAGGGTCCACATCCACTGCTGTGAGGACGTCAGGGTGGTGTGCGTGGCCGGCCGCGTGTCCATAGGAGCCTCCTCGCGCTGCACCATCCACACACTGACCCCCACCCGCCCACTGCTGCTGCCCGGGAACACGGACATCACCCTGGGGCCTTTCCACACGCACTACCCCACCCTAGAGGACCACATGGGCAGCGCGGGGCTGGCCGTGGTGCCCAACGTCTGGGATCAGCCCTTGCTGCTAGGTGTCGACGGCCTTGTCCCCCACTCGCTCAACTCTACTTCCAGCACAGACTCTTCTACGGGCTGCTACCGGCTCCTGCCCACGGCCGAGTTCAACGCTCTGGTGGTGCCTTTCACGATGGAGGGGGACACGTGCGAGGTGCCGGGTGGGCTGCCTCCAGCGTACCAGGCAGCTCTCGCTCAGAAGGAGAAGAGGATCCGGAACATGCAGAGAATCGTGTCGGATTCCCAGCTCAATGAGTGAGTGGCAGGATTCAATTCTGGTCCATTTATTATATATTTAGTTTGTGTTACATGGATGATGACACAGCATTGCAAACTTGCCGTCATTCCCAAATGAATCAGACACAGAATTAATGTGATGGCTACACCTGTGTTTACCCTGCGATGACACCTCTGTAGAAAACCTTGTTTTTTCAATCAAGGTTTGATGCGTAATCCTAGGGCATGTAAGCTAGCTATGCGTAGATAACTTGGTAGCATTCCATGCACTGGAAAAGCAGGATAACTTAGTAGCATATGAGCAGACTAAAGAGTGGAATAGCAATACTAAACAGCCAGTATTTTCAGCCAGTTTCTACTGAAGCTCGTACTAAAGGGCTCTCCCCTGTGCCTGATTCTGATGTGCTCATTCATTGGATGTCCCTGTGTCACTTGATTGTATAGAACCATATTTTGACTGTTGCCTTGTTCACACACTTAATGTGCTCCTCTGAGTTGATTTATTTTTAAACGTAATGTGTGTGCTCTGCTTCCAGAGAACAACAATGTCAGTTCCAGGAATTGGTGACACAGCACTTCCTGGATTGGCTTCGAGAAATGGGCCACATTCAGGAGCTGTCAAACCTGGCCCCCCAAGCACAGCCTGGTCAAGGGCCCTCTAATGGACCCTCAACAGACTTGGACGGCCAGGCCCAACCAGGGGCTAACGATGATAATGAAGCCCGAATTAGACACACAGTGGGACAGACACAGGTGTCCTCAAGTTATTACGCAATATGTTGACCTAGTTTAGTCTTTTTTTGTTTTGATCAGGACGCCCAGTATTGGAACACCTCCTGGGGGTTGTGGACTCGATGCACATCAGAGGCAGTTATGAAGGCCTAATAACGATGCTATCTGACTTGTGCTGAGGCTTACGCAATAGGTTATTTTACTCTTGTTCCCTCTTGAATTTAATTCATGTTTCAAGGGTATATTTTTGTTAAAGTGCTAATGACATAAAACAATAATGGAAATTAAGTTTTGAACATTGAGAACAAATGAAACAAAGCAAGAAATTAAATAAGTTAGTGTAGCATATGATGTGCTGAAATTCACCTGGTTACCAAAACAATTAATCTATCCAACATTAAAATGTGCTTCTTTGTCTTCACAAACTGATAATTTATTGCAAATGTAGCAAGTAATTGATCATTTTATGAGTGAGTGTGCAGACTTGTAAATAGCTGCCAGTGTTTATGGTACCGATATGATACAATTCTTTGTTAGCACTTTTCTTCTTCCCCCTTTTCACACCCTTAAACTTAAGCATGACTCCTAAGTGTCTCCTAAAATGGCTACCAGAGAGTTGGATTTAGCAGGTTCATAAAACGTATAATAGAACATAACGTTAGAACTATAATAACCAATAAGGGAATATGTCCTTCAGGGTATACTGAAGGATAGGGTATTTAGGTTTAATAGACCTTCTCAGAATGTAAATATGAAGTGCTACTGTTAATCCTAAATGCTGTTACTTATGAAAATGCTGTCACCTTCATCCTTATGACCAGTCTGGGTCACTATGTCATTACAATGGAAATGTACTGTTTTGCCTTTAGTACTGTAGCATAGTGATCAAAATGAACTTCCGGTTTAATTGCACTGCAGCCTCAAATAACATTCTATGAATCCTGTTAATAAAATACAACCAAACAATGAACAAACCTGCTTGTGTCTTTTTATGTGCAGTTAAAACCAGCAGAGCATAATATATTGCACTTGTAGTGGTACAATGCATTTGGTACTGCATTTGACAACTGAAGTAACTTCTAGAAGCATTCTGTTCTACACCACATGGCAGGCGTTTGGCAGCCTTTTGGTGCAGGCAGGTTTAGATGAGGCGAGGTGGTGGTGTTGGGGTGGGAGGGGCATTGATCCCAACCAGCAGAGAAACGGGGTCAATGGATCCGCACGCCATCCCACCACAACCCCCCCTCACTATTATACCATAATCCTGCCTCGCTATTATGGAAAAACTGAATAGCACCAGAATCACTGACTCAAATTTTGGATCTCATTTTCATGACAAAGCGATTGTCCACCACACCACCCACTCCCATACCCGTGGCCAACCACTGTGGCTGTTGATGGAAGTGGATATAAAAGGAACCGTGGATGGGCTACTCCAACATCCAGGCCTCCAGGGGACTACTGCCACTCAACACCATCAACAAGGCTAGCCTACACACTTCATCCAAGATGGGCAAGGTGAGTAACTGAAGGATGCATTAAGGTGCCAAAGTGTACATCAATGATGGTTCTGGAGGTGTTTACTAATTTTCATGTCATGCTGAGCAAATCCAAACTAACTCATTGACAAACTAGACCTTAGGTTAGATCTTATCACCTGATTAGATGAAGAGATTTCATCCCAACTAAAAGAAGGATTCTGCCATGTCTGTGGCGCCAGGTGTTTCATGGCATTTGTTTTTATGCAACATTGCTCTTACTATTCTTTATTCATTTATATTTGCAATGTTTTATTTGGCTATGGTAGTCAATATTAATCCAATATACCTAATAAAATGCTGCTTGCAAATTCCTTATGAATGCATTTTGGGGTGGTTGTTATACCGCAAGAACAGGTTTTGCCTGAGTTTGAAAAACAAACTGCCAAACTATTTGGGGACAATGATCAGGTTGACCGACAGGAGTCTTTCCTTCCAGATTGTCTTCTATGAGGATAAGAACTTCCAGGGCCGCCGCTATGAGTGTGACAGCGACTGCTTGGACTTCCACTCCTACCTGAGCCGCTGCAACTCCCTGCGGGTGGAGAGTGGGGCCTGGGTGGTCTACGAGAGGCCCAACTACATGGGCTCCCAGTACGTCCTGTCCAGGGGAGAGTACCCAGAATATCAACGCTGGATGGGCCTAAATGACCGCCTTAGCTCCTGCAAGATGATCCAGTTTGTAAGTCAGCTACTGCATGTGGTCTGCTGTGTAATACTTTTCTAGTGCAGTTTTCACCAACAAATCTACTGAAAACGGAGAAAAAAAGGAGTCAAGGTAGCACAACTGTTCCTGGTGTTATGGGGCAATTTACTTTGGTGATGCAAGTAGAGCCACACTGACTAAAGAGTAAGAATTAGCTGGGAGTCCTGCAACAGCATCCCAATCAGATCATGACAATAGTACTGGTAACCTCAGGCTTTTGTCAATAGATATCAACACTCTTTTATTGACATGCTGTTGCTGATCAGCTGACCCAGTGTCCCAGGGCCTCATCATACTCAGTTTTCATACCGAAACACACACTGGATAGATTTTTGCATGTGTACGTTGGTACTGCCCACTATTGGTAATAGTTGTGAAAAATATGTTTCAGAGTACGGATGAGAAAACTGTAGAGGCAGTGACGCACCGCATTTCGAAGTGAATCCAAAGTATGTTCATTCCTATATGACTGGATGTGATCCCATCCCTTCACCTTTTTCTCTTGCCCAAACCACATCTCACCCCTCCGCTCCACCCACCACTCCCAGTCAAGCGGGGCCCAGTACAAGATGCAGCTGTATGAGAAGGCCGACTTCCGGGGCCCGGCCTACGAGACCACGGAAGACTGCCCCTCGCTGCAGGACAAGCTCCGCTTGCGGGAGGTCTACTCCTGCAAGGTCTTCGACGGCTGGTGGATCTTCTACGAGCTGCCCAACTACCGCGGGCGCCAGTACTTCCTGGAGAAGGGCGAGTACTGCAAGCCCGGTGACTGGGGTGCCGTCAGCCCGGCAGTGCAGTCCTTCAGGCGTTTCACCGAGTGATTTGGACCAAACGCAGTAGGCCACCAGCCGAAATTTGGCCCAATGTGATTGAATGGTATGTTCTATGTAGGGTATGCATCAGCTCTAATGAAGTATTTTGAATACTTTGTTGTGAAGTAAAAACGGAGGTTTCAACCAAAATAAAAATATATCTGGTGGCAATAGTTGGCAAGACTATTTCTTTTGTTTGTATGGTATGTGTTAATGTCTCTGTCATTGTGAGCATGCCCATATTATTATTATTGGAATTTGCTGGATACAACTATAAAAAGATAGTGGATTTCATCAGCCCATAATTAAGGTCATGATGAACAAAGATTTTTTTTTTTTGGATGTCCCAATCCTGATCTGAATCCTCTCAATGGGTTCCATCTTTCCTCGTCAAGATGTTCGTCTTTTCTTATAGACCTTTTTGCGGTCGTCTGTTATCCCAGTGCAGCCCTGGGGTCCAGAGTGACGGGGTGAGGGTTCAGGTGTGTCCCGAAAGCGAAACAGTTCCCCCTATCAGCAACACAGCTGTCTCCTCTGGCTCCAGCAAATCGGAGCAGAAGGAATGTAGCATCAACGTCTAGGGAACCGATGACTGGGAATTTCAAATGATCAATTGAAATATCTCATTGTATCAAGTGTGCAACTAGCATGGGCGAAATGCATAACCATTCCAGTTCAGACACACTACTGCACTATTTGGCAACTGCTTGATGTTAACTTTGATTTGACAAGATTATGATCAAATCAAATGTAGTTTCTTAATCCACATCTAGGATTAAGTTTATTTTAACTATGTTATCGTAAGGTCTATCACTGCAATGCCTGGCGCACCCTAAGAATACAGCCAAACTCCTCCCACCGGAACCAAGCAATCACCAATAACATGTGCAGCATGGCCGTACCTGGAGACAGACAATATGTTCCAAGTGTGAAAAGATTTACATTTCATTCATTAAAAAACTGAATAGCCCTAATCGCCTAATGCAGTCGTCAAGTGCTATAAAAAATTTAAGTAAATGCTTGTGGAGTAGCTGCCCACCTTGGTATAAGAGGAGGATAGATATCTAGTCTGTCCCAGCAGAAGCCTCTGGCGGTGGGCTTCAGTAGCTGTGTGTCTCCCAGTGGGACGCCACCTCCACCCAACCCTCCAAACAGCACCAGCCCTCCCTGGTAGGGATAACACTGTATGGGAGTGCTGGTGAGGGACCAGCAGTCCAATGCTGCTGGTCTAGACACAGAAAATTGCCATCACCCAGTACTGTACTGTACTGTGGGGTTTCCCACCAAACACAAACAGGAAGTCTTTCCCTGCATTTAAAGAGACATGTTTTATACTGTGTAAGATGGGTCTTTTACTATATGGAGTAAATTCACACAGTAGTCCACAGCTCTCCAGCGAACATAGTAGCCCCTAAAGCACCCGCACGTAACATGATTTACAAAACGACAAATGTTTCGCACTTAAAATCCTTCACATATTATTACAACATTACCTCTCATGCCTGTTTCCATGTCCAGGCCAAGTCCAAAGTTAACACCTGCCCCCAGCCAATGGCGGATTTTGGCAGGTACAAAAATGCCAGGGTTATATATTATAACAATTGCTTGGCTGGTAGATTTTCAACTCTGACAGGTGAAAATAATAAAATCTAAAAGTACAGTTTGGACACTGCCCATGTTGTACTTAAAGTACAACAGACATTTGGTCGGCTGACCTGTTGATAAGTGGGGCTCTCCTGGCCACTTTACACACAACATGTTGTTTGAAACGATGGCATCCTGAAAGTAGCCATGTGCTGCTGCAGAGACCTTGCTCAACACTACTGTCGTTCGTCCCCTGCACCTGAACGCCACAAACAGCAAAGCACACCTGTATGTTTAGAATTTTTAGCAGTGACGCAAAGGATGGGTAGTCAATCCCTTGTACACAACTCACTCACTCACTCACTCACTCACTCACTCACTCACTCACTCACTCACCCACCCACCCACTCACTTAAACATACTGAGACAGACGGAGTCTATGATGGGGAAACCTACTGCAGTGTCCTTCGCCTGGTTTTGTTTCGTTCTGTTTGTGGCTGGCTTAATTACAGCTCAGGTTGTTTAACATGTACATACTTACATTTATTATATTATTTGACAAGTGTCACAGTTGTACAAAATCAAAACAAAAACAGTTCAAACGATCCTCCCATTTCGTAAATATTTCCGGATGAATCCTGGTCAAATCCTCGTTCCTAAAGCCGTACAAATTGCGCCTCACATCGGCTCGGATGCCAAAGTAAAAGTTTTAATCAATAAACGTATCACTTTACTAAATTTGTATTGATTTATACTTCAGTGGGACTGCAAATAAACCACAAGAGTGGGACGACCATACAACAATATAAGGGACGACAAACAAAACATAGACATAATGCTAGCATTAAATCAACTAACTCAATACATTTCTTAAATAATTGAGAATATGTATTTAATTTGTATATTTATTTGATACATGCTTAAAATAAATAAACCTGTTCTACTTAAACTAGCCTTAAGTCATTATTTTCAGTCCAGAATGAAACAAAACACAGGGAAACAAAGCGTATCAGATTATAGAAGTATGTACTTTGTAATTATATATATATTTACATTTACATTTATGTATTTATATGTTTACTGTGGGACTAATGTAATGGATATTTATTAAGAGTTGGTTGTGGAGGTTTATGAAGAGCTGATTGTGGTTATTTATTAAACAATGACAATGCGATCGTCACTGCGACTGCGCGTCTTTCAGGAAGCGATAGCAGTTTTCACCAGCTGATAGCTAAATTGTCAACATTGAAGGCTGCTGGCTCTCGGTTGCCGAAACGTAACCATTGACCAAGGTAAGTGATACTGTAGTTCAATTAAAACATGTATATTGGTTGAATGTTTTATTAAAAAAAAATCATTAAAACAAATAGCAGAAGAAACAGAAGGCTCTGACCGGTTTTGGATTTCTCAACCTAACCGACCATAGCGGAGTCCATTTGACACCTCAGTTGCATTACGGGCTTGATGATAGCACTTGTGTATGGAATAACAACCAGATCCAGAAATGTATTCTGACTCATAACGTTACACTAGCAATAACACATCACATAATCCCTGAAAACCAAAAGTATCCGCAGTCATGCCTGTTTCGAATAGCCATCCATCATCTGAAGACAGTATACAGCATCAAATGCAGCAGCATTTTCACCTATGATAGCATACTCAACTGGACAATCGTGTTTGTTAAAACGACTTGGAAATCTAAAGGTAGCTAAATGAAGTATCTAAACAAAAATGGTGTCCCTACTCATTGCAAAAAACGCAATGTGATTACTATTACTCCTTACTTACTTGGATCAAGTTGCGTTGAGGAAATATAGCACAGAAAGTGAAGAAGACCAGTAAGGGTTTTTCCCGAACAGTGAGCTTGTAGGCCTACCCCTTTCTTTCGAAGGCTGTGCGTGTGTTGCATGTCAACATTGCATGCTTGCTTGAACGATAACATCACGCTACTCTGTTGGGTCTGTGTCCACTGTCAAGCAAACCAATCCCTGATGTGTTGTTCATCAAAATATCTTTACCAAGTTATTGAAACATATTGTAAGTTAACTTTGGTGTGGAAGAAGTGTAAGGAACGCACTGCCCTTGAGAGGGCAATTGTAAACTTTGACTCACTGTAGCTTAATGCCGTAACACAATCTCTTTAACAAACATGCTTTTAGAAAAGGAGTGCAGACTCTTGGCACATTGTTATGGCACTTGGAAGCAGGAGAAAAACATTGTCGCTTTTGGTTACTTTATTGGTGATGTGGCAAAAGGAATTACTCTGTAAATGGTCTTTGTAATAAATAATAAATTTTTAAGTAAATTAACTACATCTTGCTGTATTTGTTTTTCTTCTAAATCTTCAGTCAAAGAAGTAAAAGTTGAAGATCCATTGAGGACGTTAACAAACCTTGAAAAAACAAAAGAAAAAATACTTCCGAGACCCATTCCAGAAGCTACCGACCCCTCGCCCCGCCCCATCCAGCAGGGAGAAGGCCCAACTACCGTGCCATCTCCCTTCTCCATCACTATGAGCTCCAGAGGAAGTGGAGGACGCACCAATGGTACGCTACCGCAGACCAAAATCTGCCAGTTCAAACTGGTTCTGCTGGGAGACATGGCGGTTGGCAAGTCCAGCCTGGTGTTGCGCTTTGTCAAGGGACAGTTTGACGAGTTCCAGGAGACCACTATAGGAGGTGAGCGAAATGAACAGCTTGGTGCACATGTATATATTTTGCATATTTGTCTATCTGTTTGCAGGAGAAGACAAGAAAGTTTAGTGTTTATAGTGATAAAGATATTTGACTCCCAACTGAAAGGTTTTGGGTTGGAACCACAATGTCTGCAGCTTACCTGTAGGCATACTTGAGAAGGATGCCGGGTCCTTGGCTGCTGCTTAATGACCTGTATCTGTATTAACTGAAAGTAGCTATACATGTTTCTGTGTCAGCTAAATAGCTAAGTAGTAGCAGTAGTAAGTAGTTGCAGTGGCATTTGGGGTTGTTCCATTATGAAGGATAACTTCTCAGTAACCATATTTCTAATTTGTCCCAGCTGCATTCCTGGCCCAGTCCGTGTGTCTGGATGACACCACGGTGAAGTTTGAGATCTGGGACACGGCCGGGCAGGAGCGATACCACAGCCTGGCTCCCATGTACTACCGGGGAGCTCAGGCGGCCATCGTTGTCTTTGACATCACCAAGCCGGTAGGCTTGCACTAGCAATTATTCAAATAATCTTTAACGTCCCCCAACTGAAGAACCAAGGGAACACTGACATAATCTCCATCCAGCCATTTTAATCTCACTCGGGTATATTCTGCTTTGGTGCAGGAGACGTTTGACCGAGCAAAGGCCTGGGTGAAGGAGCTGCAAAGACAAGCTAGCCCGAACATCGTTATTGCCCTGGCAGGGAACAAGGCTGACCTAGCAGAGAAGAGACTAGTGGAGTATGAGGTAATGTACTTTATCTTTCTGTAATCTGTGTTGACTAGGCTTTGTTTTTCGGGTGAGCCAGTGTTCCTTGTGCAATGAAGTCTGTACTTTGTCTTTTGTCGATGAAATGCATAAACCCAAGTGCATATGTTGGAACTACAATTATACAGTTTTCTACAGTTATTATGATCCTGCTTGTCAAGGCAAATGTGTATACATTGAATCAGTAGGCTAATGAATGTATTGTTGATATAATCAACAAAATCAACATTTGTTGAATTTGTAGGTTAATTAATTGGGTAATAATTTTAGATACCACAATTATTCGGAATGGCAAGCAGATGCATGTGAAAGGTCCGACTTTGTGTTGACTAGAACAGTTCAATGTTTCCAGTCAAGAAGTGGTCTATTATTTTAATACTAAGGATTGTAGGTCCTAAATGACCCTTCATGAAAACATTTTGGAGTGATTTCGATGGGTAATTAGAGGGCAATTATTACACAATCAATCTTTATCCCTGTTGACTACTTTGCTTTCATATTTGTTTTCATGTGCATGACGTTTGTGGGTTTTAAAATCCCTGCTAATGTTTTTTGTGATTTGTATGTGGAATAGGAAGCCCAGACCTATGCTGAAGACACTGGCTTACTCTTCATGGAGACGTCTGCTAAGACAGCCATGAATGTTAATGAACTCTTCCTGGCCATTGGTAAGTGATCTTTGCCCCTGGTTCACTGCATGGTATCTGTGCACAGATACCATGCAGTGTAATGAATAGAAGTAGAGCAAGATTTGATTAATAGCTATTCTCTTAATCTTTCAGACTGATTTAACACAGAAGATCAAATGTGCCAATATCATTGATCTATAACTATTGTCTTCTCTTGTTCAAATGTAGCTAAAAAGATGCCAAAAACAGACACCCAGAACCCAACGCATGCAGCACGGCACCGTGGAGTCAACCTCCAGGACCCAGATGCCCACTCGAACCGGGCCTGCTGTGGTGGAAACTAGCTTTAGCTCTGATCATCCAACCATCCATCTATCCCCAAACACACACACGCACACACACACCTAGCCGCACCTCCCACACCACCTGCCCCTCCCCATCCCCTGAAACCCAGCTCGCCTTCAACCAGCCTGCAAAACCGTGGCGAGGCCGGGGTGAAGTCCCAGCCTCCACTCACGCCCTTGCCTTGCCACGCCCCAGCCCCGCCCTCCCCTGCAACCACATTCTCTGGCCCACTCTTGCCAATGGTCTGCAAAATGGAAGAAGAGAATTGGGAGGAGAAGGAGACTTGGAGGCAAGTCCTCACTGCATGCATAGATCCATGGAACAGATGAATAATAAAATAAAAAAAGGACGATGAGAAGTCTTGATGGAAGACTATCCTAAAGAGGAGCGGGAGGTGGGGGGAGTGGTGTGAAAGACAGTGGTACAAGCTTAGTGTAGTACTTGGCACTAATCCTGAATGCTTTATGTTCTCTGCCCTTGTACAGTCACTGTCCCGCGTGTTTTTAAAGGGCCTACGTCCTTGAACGATGAAATGAAACCCAACCGGCTAATTTGGAGATTAATTTCCAGCCTGTTTTGGTTGAGTGATTGTTTATTTTTATTTTTTTGCTGCTCGTTTAACTCTAATTTAGCAAGGCTTGCCCCTGATATCCTGCACCATGCCCTCCTCACTGTGTAGCACTTCATACTGTGAATAATCCCCAAATTCTACCCCCAACAATCCTGTGTGGATTTATATTAAGTACATGTGCAGTCCCATGTCCAAGCATACACTCCCAATGAGTCAAATATTTATTTAATTTATTTACCAACTTTTCTTAGTGCTGGGGGGTTTGAGGCTGAGAGACTGGTTAGCACTGGTCTCTCAGCCTCATCTGCAACAACCGCCAAAAAAGTATTGAAAGCATCAATTATACTGGATATACACATTAAATTGGGCTAGTATATCGATACACTAGCCTGAAACTGATACCTGTGTCAACTAACTAATGCTCATTGACCAACACATTTACCTGACCAAAATACCGTCAGAAGGTTTTTGATGATTACAAGATGGGCTATACATGATCACAAAACACACATCTTTGAGAATGACTGCGCTCATATTATCATATATATCCCAAATGTCTCTAATCATAAAGGGAAATTTAAACATGCCTCATATTATCCTGCTTATGTGGATTTTTGTGTTCCTCATCTTAACCAGCATCTTAAGGATAGTTTTTTGGCAAATGATTTAACTAGAGAGCTTAATTTTTTTTGTATATTTACTTTTTTGTGCTTGGTTTGCCTCCCAAGGCTTCTGGGAAGAAAGTTGTAATGAAATGAAAACAGAAGTGCCTAGTCCCAAGTTTTCCTATTTGTGAATCATTTTTGGGGCTTTCCTCTGAGGCATGTGTATGTAGGGCTCAGTGTAAGGACACCATCTCCCTGACAATGGCTTGTATTATTAACCAATACTTTGGCACATTTTCACTAGGCTAATGGCTCTTTGTATGGTTGTAAAAAGGTTGATGTCAAATACACTTTTACGTTATCATCTACTTTAAATGAAGGTGTTTGTTGATTTTACCAGAGCACATGTAAACCAGAAATTGATCTTTTATGGACTTAAATGTGTTATACAATTTATTTCCACAAATGTAAAAATCTTGAAAAATGTTATTTGGCTCAAGTATTTAGTTCTGCTGTCATGCATATTATATATTAAGATGTGTTAGTTCTGTTCAAAAGACAGCAGTGTCCCTGACTAATATTTAATGGTTTGGTTTGGATTTATTTCCCAGGACACTTGACAAATAGCTTCATCATGTAAAAATGTTTAGGGAAAAGATGGGATTGAGTATTTCATAATCATGATCACAAGCAAGTTCAGCAATGAACAAGTCATGTGCAAGGAAAGTGACTTAAGTCAAAATGGTTTTCCTAACCATTACAACATCAGCAACCAATGTTAAGTGTTGTTCAATAAAGCAGTTTATGGTGCCATGAGCACAGAATGCTGCATGCTTCTCTCATTTCACTCGCAAAAGTACTCTTTCAGTTAGGCTCAGATTAAATTGTTTAATTGATCAGCCATGCTGAATGTGTGTCACATTAGTGGAAATAACGTTATTCAGAAACAATTAATTGGAAGCATTTGCTTTAAAAAAAAAAAAAGAATGTAACCCACAAAAAGGTTGTGCAACATAAAAAGAAATTCTTCAACACAAGTATAAGAAAATGTATTCTCTGCAAGTCTTTAGATGGAGTAAAATTTGATTTATTTTTAACCCGATTCACAATTTACAACAGTCTAAAAAGTGCCATGTTCTGCCGAAATAAAACCTCAAAATAAAACATGCTCTTTAACCTTGCTAACTACATGATCACTAATTAGAATAAAGCCCTGAACCTCTGCACGGATGACTTATATAACAGCTTTCTTTCACTAGTTGAAATATTTCTTTGCCTCATGGTACAAAAGCCAGCACATATATAAACTAGATCTAGGCTCTTAAAAACTTGTATAAAAAAAATAAGACATAATTGTACAATGTAAAGGGACAGATTTACAATGAATTATCAACACCACTTGTCTGACCACGATCCGTTACTTTAGCTCTCGTCCTCATCATCATCCGCTGCCGCGTAGATCACCTGGTTCCTCCGTTTGATCCTGGGGGTCCCACCCGTACCGCCTGCGGTCGCCTCGCTCTCGTCGCTGGTCCGCTTGGGAATGCGCACCACCGGCGTCTCCTCTTCTGCACCATCACTGGCCCCTCCTTCTTCACCTCCTTCCGGGGGGGAGTGGGTGGGAGGGGGCAGGTTCATGGGGCTCAGGGAGACGCCACAGGTAGAGTCTTCCAACTTGGGCTCTGGCAGAACCATGCGGCCCGAGGCGTGGGCTGTGCCTGACGGAGACACCAAACTCTCCTCACCAGCTTGAGCTTTCTTTGAATCGCAAGCGCCTTTGGCCGCCTGCTTTCCCTCTCCACCCCCATCTTCTTTGTCTTTTTCTTCTTCTTCTTCTTCCCACTCGTCTTCTATCGTGATCTCATCTGGATTACAGGAGTTGGACAGCCCTGACGTGTCTGTTGGATACTCGCTGGGTTCATCCACGCTGCCGGTGCTGTGGGCATCGTCGCCGTCGTCGTCTTCGCCGGCCATGGCCCCATGAGCTCCTCCGGGCTCTGAGACATGCTGGGCCTTCTGGGCGTAGAGGTCTGTGAGACCCAGGGTGGCGCATAACTCTGTGGTCTGGGGGTTGGTGCTGCAGCTGGGGATGGCCCGGGGCTGGGGGTTAGCTGGGTTGTAGGCTGGAACAGTCCGGCTGAAGTTATCTGGGATGGCCAGCTCGCCGTTCATCTCATCCACCACCTCCATCATTTCGGCCTCTGAGGCTGTAAAGTTCCACCTAATGGGAAGACAGACCATCCAACGTGAGTGGTGGTATGATAATTATGTGGCATACAGATGATTTTTGAGTGTGACTCAATCATTATGGACCTGTAGTTCATGCAACCAGTGGGTGAGTTTCAGTAACTTTGGTGAGACAGGACACGTGCGTAATGTACGAATGTCATGTTTACCGTTGGTGGAGGCCGTTATTCATTGGGGGGATCCAGGGATGAGGAGTGGTCCTCTGCAGACCGTTGGTGGACTTTAGAATAGCAAGCCACTCTGGATCATACTCCAACCCTTCAGCGGAATCGGATCTGTCAGGAATCTCCACAACCTGATAGACGAGCACATGCTCACCTATTAGTGCTGCACTTGTCATGTCTGGAATAACACGCCTTTGCATTATCCCAATTCAAAACTCACCTGTAAGAACTCTCTGTGTGGCAGGCATTTATCCAAAGACAGAAATTTTGTTGTTCGTGGAGCACCACTGGCTTTGGGCTGCGGATGGATGGTACATTTTTTGGAGATTAAAAAGACAATCTATCACTATCCCATATCTACATATCACACATGCATAAAAACAAAATTGTGAGGCAGCCTGTTCTTACTGCGTGCTGCATCACGGCAGCAAATTTGACGTGAAGATGTGCAGAGAACCAGTAGCTGGGCTGGAGGTGGTCTAGGAGCTCTGCGGCTGCAGGACTTCCCAGTGTGTTGGACTCCACCTCTTGACGCAGAAACTTCTTCTTACGCAGCAGCTCCTCTGTACAGCCATAGTGATAGATTCCACGAGGCCAGTCATGGCTCATGAAAATGTCAATGGGCATCTGGATCTGTACGGGAAGAGATTAGTACAAAACTACTTTTTGTAATAAATGTGTTTATTTTAAATCAATGAAACATCTTGATGGACAAATGGTTTCGTGAGGTGCAGCTGTGAACGCCACCTGTTTGAGTTTGTAGACATCGATGTTTCGTATGTGGTAAACACTTCTTAGAGTATCAGGGTCATATGGCGGGAATTCATGGTGGCCTGTGAGTATACACAAACTTAACATTGTATCTAGAATGTAAAGACAGGCAACTAGCAGCCCACATTACTTAGGCCAAGCAACATAAAAACACACCCTTTCTGTAGTCATGAGATTTGAAGATTCCGGAAATGCCACCAATTCTAATGCCTTTGTAACGGATGATACCAGCATACCCTGAGGACAAAACATGAAATCTAGCGAGTCAACGAATGCAGTACTTGATGGATTGACAAGGGAACATTCATTACATTCACTGTGATTTCCTACCCACCTAGATAGTAAATGTTGGGAGCAACCCAGCCTCCATATGGCAGCTCTTGCAGATGATTCGATGCTTCGTGGTTTCCCCCAATAAAGATGGTGAGGACCGGAGCCTTTTTCTCCCCAGAGTAATATCTGCAAGTGGCAAAGATTAGAAGATCAAGAGACAATAATCGTGTAGCTAAACTCTTCATCTGATTAAATTGCAAAACTGTTGTAGTACTAACTTGTAGAAGGTCTGCATCGTCCTGTACTTAACAGGCACTGCCATGCACTTCATGTCGCCTTCATTTCGCACTGCCTGAAAGTCCCCGCAACACAGCAGCAGGTCCACTTTTACCCCTTCTTTTTTTTCCAGATAGCCAATTGTCTCGTAGATCTTGTCCAGTTCACCATGGCAACAGCCTTCTACCGCGATCTTCATTATTGACAGTTGACCTTTTTGTTATCACAGGAATGAACACTCATTAGCAAAAAGCCACCCACTGAATAACCTCTACGTAATTATGGCTTATATGTGGTTTCCTGCTGCAGACTTCGGTAAACTGATATACGCCCAAATTATTTGGCAATATCTGTGGATGATAAGACAGGATATGTGTATTACCAAAACATTAGTATACCATTTTATATTTTACCAAGATACAATAGTAATGGTAAATGGAATCCAGGGGACCACAAGACACACGCTTTCCTAACCACATTTGTCAGACGTAAACAATAGCGCAAAATAAAATCAGCTAGCCAATTTAGTACTCACAGAGCTTAGTTGAGAAATACAACGTTTGTCTCCGGTGTGTCTGGCTATAAAATTAGAAACTATCCTTAAACAACATGCTAGTTTGAAGTAGGCTAAACCCAAACAGAATGAATTTTCCCACCTTGCAGGAATTACCCTTGCACATGCGCAGTAGTTCACACTTTAAAGTAAATGTATTTTAGAACCAGGGCAGGATTTTCTATTACACACCAAATGTAAAATGGTAGAATTTTTAACTTATTACACCCTATTGGTTTGAGAAAATATAACTTAAATGAGTAAAAAAACTACTAGATTATTGGTTTCATGTATTTGTACGCGTGATTTACTTTGTCGAATCAGTCAAAGTAATTCTTATCTACGTCACGTTTACAAACAAAATTTACTTATTTGGGAAATCCACTTTCAATCAGAGAGCTTGCTAACTGATGTTATATTTGACAATTTTAAATCGCATATAGCTATACAAGGGAAGCGATAAGTATTCGTATTCGGTTATGAAGTTCTACCAGACTTTACTATATTAAATTCATAATTCCACTTGCAGCTGCTCTGGGGGGCGGAGTGTCTGGGAAGTGTTGCTCCGATTGGGGCGCTCGGTTGGGGGAAGAGAGATGGCGTGCTTGTTGGAGGCCCCACTCCGCATCAGTGTGCTGTCTGTGAGTGATAACACATGGCTGTTTTTACATTTCCTACTCATTCCTTATACAATTACGTTGGCTATGTGATACGATGCAAGCTATGTACTCGCTGTGTTTTTGATGGGCTTTAAGTGGCTTACTAGCCTATAAGCTAAAGGTTTTGCAACCTCAGGGCGGTCCACTACGTAGCTGTTGGTGAGAACTATTTGGTTCTCAGGTTTACCCGTGCGGGCGGGAATAATCCCACAGAACCAGTGACATATCGCCCAGGCTCCGGCTCCACAATGTTGGTAGAAGCAAAACAAGCGTACTATCAAGCTGTCAGTGCCGACTGGGATGAGTTAGCAGTTAGCTCGATTTCAAGTCATGCCAGATTCCCTTTGAAAATAGTAAAATACGCGGAGAGAATTTGTTTTGTAAACGAGTTACAATTTAACCACGGGTCTCATTCATTTTCAGTATCCCATCAAATCAGTTGTTTATTTTAAATAAACTAAAACTAAGCTAGATCAACTAGTGAGTTTTAACGCTTTCTAAACTTAACTGAACGCTGATTAACGGTTGAATTTAGCACCATCCACTGTAATATAAGCATATTTTCGCGATTACTAATTAATTGAGCTAACGTGTCAAACGTCTACGTGATGGTCAACGCAGCAAAACGGTGATTGTGGAAACGCCCCCAAGTCGAATCAGGGTGGCTGTTTTGGAGCAGTTACTTGCTACTGATATGACATATCACATGGTCGAGTACTGCTACTTATTGAGTTTAATTGTCCGTTTGTTTTTATTGACTGATGGCATTCACATTGCTTTCTTGTAGTGTGGATGATAAGGCCGGATAATTATGAAACATGAGGATAATTATCTGCCGCATGCTCCCGAGCCCCCAGTGCTATATATTTAGATAAGACTGTTTAAAAAAAAAATGCTGTTATGGATACTGTCATTGTGTCGAGGCAGTGTTGTGACTTTACAAGCCATTAATGTTTGTATATGTTGTTCAGCCAACCACACATGTATTATGTATGTCTATGTGTTTCTCTGAAGTTGTAATGATTCCTAAAACCTTTCAAAACATTTCAATTGTGATTGTGTCGCTTTATTTCTTCATCTATTGTGTTATTTCACCCTTGAACTTACAGGAAGTCACTGCTACTAGCCGCCACTATGTTGACCGGCTGTTTGACCCCGACCCACAGAAAGTGCTGCAGGGAGTCATGTAAGTTCAAGTTCAAAAGTATGAAAAAGAGGCTCTGCTCTCAGTTCAGATGTGTGGTCTGGTTATTCAAAGACGGCATGGTCATGATTTACATTAGCCCCATATGTGATCCATGTATGGACACACGTCGTGTGGGGTCACATTACGCCACTACAGTGGATCGCTGGGGACGAAACTATACAGGTTTTCTTCAACCACTTTCCAATGTCAAATCTGATATTTGGAAGTACCCACTGTAATCACGCATGTGTCCTTATGAATAACGAATAATGTTATGGCCCACGGCGGCTTTGTGATACTTTTTAAGTACCGTCGTTGTGTGTGGTCGTTATAATGAGCAATGTTGTATATGAAATGCGCCACACACCGTAGCGATATACTATAGGTGTCTGGGAATCCTAACCCTCGGACACGGATATTAAATAAATCGCTGCTCAGCTGGAGCTTCACCATCCACACACACCGTAGTGGTATACGTTTCCGAAAAGCTCAACTTTCTCTCAGACGCCGCACACAAACTGCGCCGCCGGTGCCCCTTTCTTCTCAAATTTTCGGACTTATTTTAGTAACAGTGATAAAATGGCATCAATTACTATGTTGATGAAACTTTTTGGGTTCACTGGCTCTTCAACGTTGCGTAAAGTGGTATCGGGTGGTTGTATCGGAGAAGTTTTACGAGTACATGAGCACAGTATTGGGCCCGAATCCGAGTACTGGTATCGGTATCGGTGCATCCCTAAATGCTGTTTTGTGCTCCGAATGGGACGTTGTGTGGGGCTGAGTTAGGTTGTGTTTATTCCTACCCAGCCCTTACACGTCAGGGCCTACTAGAAAGTGTATTTTAATGTCCGGTGTAGGTTCTCTTTCACAACCTTGCGCCTCTTAAACCCTCGGTGACCTGGGCTGTATTCATCTTTATTTTTAACCCTGACTAAACAAGCTCTAGTTACGGTTTAGGCCCCTGCACTCAGCCTGCAGCCCGACTTCATCGCCAAGCGCACCAGTACTTTTCCACTAGCTCCATTCACCCGCTGCTGTTCAGCAATTTGTGACTTGTCATTACTAGTCAGACTAGTCAGGCTCCTATTCCTGAATTGTGAACATTTAGCTAATAACAAAGCTTCATAAATAATTATATTAATAACTAATCTAACCACCAACCAGTAAGGCCACTAATGGTTTTAATGCATTCATAGCTAAGGGCGTTTCATTAATCTGATATCATGTCTGACTTTCTCTCTGTCTGTCCTAACAGTGACATGAAGAATGCTGTTATTGGGAACAACAAGCAGAAAGCCAACCTGATAGTGCTCGGAGCCGTACCCAGGTATCTTGCACACATTTTGTTTATTCATTTATCTATATTTTTCTCTACGTCTTGCATGGGGCCTTCTTTCACTTTCCTGGTTCTTTTCTTCTGCTCACTGGAATAATATGGCTTTCAACTTCCACCTGGACTTGTCTGCTGTGTCTTTTTATAGACATACAAATAAACACGCTTGTGTGTATTTTTTTGGGGGGGTCCAGGTTACTCTACTTGCTCCAACAGGGGTCTTCTAGTTCAGAACTGCAGACAGAGTGTGCCGTGGTTCTCGGCAGCCTGGCCATGGGCACGGAAAACAACATCAAGTCCCTGGTGGACTGTCATATCATCCCTGCCCTGCTCCAAGGTGACTCTTACTCTCTCTCTCTTTATCTCTCTCTTTGCTCTCCTCTTGCTCCTTATCTCATTCTCTCTCTTAAACACGCAGACCAACAGACATACACATAAATATATCCATAGAAAATACATTGGTCTTCAAAAAGAAGAACCTAGAAATTAAGAGCATCACATTTTATTTCATGAGGAGAGAAAAATGAATACAAACTATAGATATTTCCCACCATGGTAGATGGAATTATTTCACTCTACCATGCTCTAAGTCAAAATTTATTGTTTGAACAAAACAAAACAAACTCTCTGTCCATACATTTGTAGGTCTCCTATGTCTGGACTTGACCTTTATTGAAGCGTGCCTCCGATGTCTCAGGACAGTCTTCATCAGTCCTGTAACCCCCGTGCAGCTACTCTATACGGTAAGAGCCAAAAAGCCAAAGCTTTTACTTTATAGGTGATTCCTTTTTCCTTTTTTGCCCAGTGGAGTGTAAACCTTTTATTCACTCCTCTCCCATGAAGGACCCCACTGTGATACCCCATCTAATGTCTCTCCTGAGCCACTCGCAGAGGACACAGGAGTACATCACACAGATCTTCTCGCACTGTTGCAAGGTACACAGACACACACACACACACACACACATACAAACACACACACTTGTTTCATGGATAACACAATCTGTGTGTGTGTGTGTGTGTGTGTGTGTGTGTGTGTGTGTGTGTGTGTGTGTGTGTGTGTGTGTGTGTGTGTGTGTGTGTGTGTGTGTGTGTGTGTGTGTGTGTGTGTGTGTGTGTGTGTGTGTGAACATCTTTCTCCAGACCCCAGAGCATCAGACCGTTCTGTTCAATCATGGTGCCATCCAGAACATAGCTCCACTTCTTACTGCTCCCTCCTATAAGGTAATGCGTGCTCCCACAATTGGACTTCCTTGTAGGTCCCTTTCACTTTTTAGTTTTACTTTATGGTTTCTTCTTTCTGGTGTCTCTGCCAAATCTTTGCGCTGATGTGTCTCACCTGTCTCTCCTCTAGGTTCGGATGCAGGCGTTAAAGTGTTTCTCGGTCCTTGCTTACGAGAACACGCAGGTGTCCATGACACTGGTGAATGGTGAGGAAATAACTAACTGACTGACTCAAACTCACTAAAACTTCTCATCATTTGCCAGCTGTCTAATAGATTTTCATTTGACAGTGTTGGTGGAAGGCGAGCTGCTCTCTCAGGTATTTGTCAGAATGATGCAAAGGGATCAGCCCATTGAAATGCAGCTCACCGCAGCCAAATGGTGAGTAGGTGTACAGCCTTGGAAACCCAGTAACCAAATATATTCCACAATTCATATGCAAATATGTTACTGGTGTTTTTAGACATTTGTATTTTTCAGACCCCACTTATGTTTTTTGTACAAATATTTTCTCTTTCTACGATATTTTCCCCATGTGCCTTGCTGTACCTCGCTCCCAGTTTAACCTACATGTGTCGGGCGGGCGCCATTGGGACGGACGACACTTGCGTAGTCTTAAAGGTTAGCATTTCTTTTTTTTTCTTTTTTTCTTTTTGTCTTTTTTTTACTGCAGAAGCCTCACCTTTTGTGCATTTCTCTATACATTGGCCTCATGAAGTGTTTGCCCGCCCTCTCTCCGGCCCCTTTTACACAGCCTGTTCAAGGCTGGTGTTAGTCCGCCTCGCGTTCAGTTTAAAATATATAAACACGGAATGGGGCAGCGTTCTTGTTCCACCTTTAAACCGGCAGTGGAAGTTGTAACAAAGCCGTGCATTGACGTACCCCTTTTACACGGGTAAAAGGGGTGAACCGGCATGAAGGACCAGGGGTGGGACATTTAGATTAAACATTAACAGTTAAGATGAATAGTTAATGTTGCGATTTAAACATCTCTAAAGAAGAAACAGACTAGTTTGCAGCTCGGGAACGAAAAGAACGCCAAGCGCTCCCTGCTTCCCTTCAGCTTGTCCTCTAACGTATTTTTACAATTCATTTCCTTGCACCAAGATTACATTGAAATTTCAGTCTTAAAAACCCACCCCCTAATATAACAATTTTGAGGCAACCTGACGATACAATTGTGGAAGCAAAGAATGACGATTCTCACATAAAATCGATGTATTTGTTTTAAAATGTTTTCACCCATCTCTTAACACACATGCATACAGACGCTGCCGTGTCTGGTGCGCATGTGCAGTAAAGAGCGACTGCTGGAGGAGCGCGTGGAGGGGGCGGAGACCTTGGCCTACCTGATGGAGCCCGACGTGGAGCTGCAGCGCATCGCCAGCACCACCGACCACCTGGTGGCGATGCTGGCCGACTACTTCAAGTACCCCAGCTCCGTGTCCGCCATCACGGACATCAAAAGGGTGCGTAGACCCGGGGCTCTGCATCCACCACAGCGTTAAACTGTAATCATGTATTTGATATGATGTTATACCACCCTTGTTAAATACTTGATCCTGATATTTTGAAGGCGTTCCAGTAGTATTTCATATTGCGTTTTGTTTTTAATAACCAGACACCTCGTCCTTTTAACGGTTCCCATTCAATGCACAATATTTTGACTTCAGCTGAGGTTGAAGTTTATAAAAAGAAATAAAATGTGTATACACAGCTGGACCACGATCTGAAGCACGCGCACGAGCTGAGACAAGCAGCTTTTAAACTCTATGCCTCGCTGGGCTCCAATGACGAGGACATCCGCAAGAAGGTGGGTGACGGGTTCGGGTTAGCCAGCTTTTGTCTGAAGGGACCGATTTGTAATGTGTGACACCTTGCGGTCATTAATCACTACCTTTCAATGGATAACAATTTAAACTTGTTAACACATTTTGTAGGCAAGTGATGCTTTCCAATCAATACCATGTTTACAAGGTCAAGAGGTTTCAATATGGCATTAGAAATATATTGATCAACTGGAGAGAAGCACGTGATAATGTTTTACCAAAGAGGCATCTCGTACTTTGGAATTATCACAATTATTTCTTAACGTTTTACTTTTATATCGGAGCCCTAACATGGCTGCTGCAGCCATAGCAGGTATCTTTCCCAAGGAAATAGTTCTGTGTTTAAAGGGCTACGTCATCGTCTACCAACGTGTGTATATTCTACACCTTTCTGGGATGCTACTACTATTTAGGATCTCCTCGCCGTCTGTTAAGCACCCTGCAATTGTCCCCCATGATGAAAGGTGCTATATAAATTACATTTATTCTTATTGTTTTTATTATTACTGGTCAGATGGAGACCAGCTCATGTTGTTTCACGTAACGGCACCCCATAGTGAGCATCGGTCTGGCATAGTGGGCATCTTGTTTAGCTTACAATGCCTTTAGTCTTTAGGCTTAAGAGAGGCCCTTATTCATTTTGAGTTTTTCCTATTTCCTTGATGGTATTTGCATGTGAACTAGAATTCTGGTGTACAGACTCATTTTTTCCGCTATCTTCTGTTCCCACAGATTACAGAGACCGAGAACATGATGGACAGAATAGTGAGCGGCCTGTCAGAATCTAGCATCAAAGTGCGCCTTGCGGCTGTCAGGTAGAGTGCAGAGACACGCCTCTCTTCCCCTATTGTCCCGCCATCCGATTGTTTTTTATATCCATTGTCTATCCATCCCATCCGTCATGGCTGTCGAAATCGATGACCTTCTGCCTCCTCAGCCTCCACTCTCTCATTTTCTCTCTCTCTCGAACCAATCCATCTTTGTCTCGCTCACTCACTCACTCTTTGTCTTTCATTTCCCCCAACCCGCCTCCCTGTCAGGTTCCCTAAGACCTCTCCTCTTTTCTCAATCCTCAAATGCAGTTCTGTTGAATCTCTGTGTGCACGTGTGTCTGTCTGTGTGGGGGTGTGTGTGTGTGTCCAGGTGTCTCCACAGTTTGTCGCGGTCGGTACAGCAGCTGAGGACCAGCTTCCATGACCACGCTGTGTGGAAACCTCTCATGAAGGTGGGCGCCGTCGAAATCGCTCAAGCTGCAGTCTGCCAACTATATGCATGTTTCAGTTTGAGCACGTATGGTCCTTTGTCAGTATAATAAACCGTTGTTGTTTTGGAACAGCTGTTGCAGAACGCCCCGGACGAGGTTCTGGTCATGGCCTCCTCCACGCTATGCAACCTGCTGCTGGAGTTCTCGCCCAGTAAAGAGGTGCACACCCTGCCTCTTCATCACCCCCTCATCTCTTCATGCTTTTCCTCACTACAGTTTTTATTTTATCTAACGCCACGCATGCACTCAAGCACACACATATGCATGCATGGACGTGTACACACACACACACACACACACACACACACACACACACACACACACACACACACACACACACACACACACACACACACACACACACACACACACACACACACACACACACACACACACACACACAGTAAATGTATACAGTATAATAAATGTACTGTGTTTATGTGTACCTCTGTCTCCAGCCCATCCTAGAGTCAGGGGTAATTGAGCTACTATGCAGTCTGACTCAGAGTGAAAGCCCTGCGCTGAGAGTAAATGGAATCTGGGCCCTCATGGTAGGATGACTATTAATCACTATACATGCAATTAAATTGACTACCTAATTGTAATAGGCGCAATTCACTTTTCAACTAATCACCCCAACTTAATACATTTATATATGCTTGACTGTATGCAGATTGTATTTCTCAAGCAGGCTGTGTCTGTCACTGCATCATTTGTGTGTGTGTGTGTGTGTGTGTGTGTGTGTGTGTGTGTGTGTGTGTGTGTGTGTGTGTTTGTGTGTGTGTGTGTGTGTTGTCGTAGAACATGGCGTTCCAGGCAGATCAGAAGGTGAAGGTGGAGATTGTGCGCTCTCTGGGGACGGAGCAGTTGTTCCGGCTGCTCTCTGACCCCGACACAAACGTACTGATGAAGACCCTCGGTTTGCTGCGTAATCTGCTTTCGACGCGCCCGGTGAGGAGAGAGAGAGAGAGAGAGAGAGAGAGAGAGAGAGAGAGAGAGAGAGAGAGAGAGAGAGAGAGAGAGAGAGAGAGAGAGAGAGAGAGAGAGAGAGAGAGAGAGAGAGAGAGAGAGAGAGAGAGAGAGAGAGAGAGAGAGAGAGAGAGAGAGAGAGAGAGAGAGAGAGAGAGAGAGAGAGAGAGAGAGAGAGAGAGAGAGAGAGAGAGAGAGAGAGAGAGAGAGAGAGAGAGAGAGAGAGAGAGAGAGAGAGAGAGAGAGAGAGAGAGAGAGAGAGAGAGAGAGAGAGAGACTACCACAATACACAAACATAGGGCATATTATTGCTGACCTAAACTATATTTATGATATGGAAAACCCCATTTGGTTTTGTGTCATGTCAATATGTATATATATAGCTTATGGATAGTCATATATAGTTAGTGTATACAGTACATGTTCATGAGCCCCACACACTATATATAGCTTATGGATGTGGGAATATATAGTGTATCTGTGTACAGTACATCTTTATACCGCCCCCACACATTGTTGACCTGGTGCGTGTTGCCTCCGCTCCGTCAGCACATCGACCAGGTCATGAGCTCCCATGGGAAGCAGATCATGCAGGCGGTCACCCTGATCCTGGAAGGAGAGCACAGCATGGAGGTCAAGGAGCAGGTGAGCCTTTAACCCCCCTCTTCCTCCTCCTCCCAGGCATTCTTGGGCCTGCAGAGCCCCGCAGAGCAGATCCAGCATGCTAGACCTCTAACTATACTGTAAGGGCACATTTAGTTTGCTGCTGAACTATACTTTAAGGGCACATTTGGCTGGCTGCTAAAGGTAACTGTGGAGTTTGATTGGTTAAAATTGTATTTACTTAAACAAGAATAAGTGAAAGTAATAGTAACAGCAATGTTTAAATTAACAGCAGTTCGTAGTTTACGTGTTCCACTGCAACAAAAAGAGCAAAGAGTATGTGTATAACTCTTTGCTCATTGGGCAGACCCTGTGCATCCTGGCCAACATCGCCGACGGCAACACAGCCAAGGATCTCATCATGACCAATGACGACATGCTCCAGAAAATCAAATATTACATGGTAGGACCATCTCCTGGGACGGTCCTCCGCTCTGACCTCTCAGTGGTTCACATGAATCTGTAATCTTGGACTCAGTAGGCATCTCTTCTTCACTAGAGTGCTGAGGATCAGCCAACTTCCCCACATGCATCGCTGTTTAGAAATAAACAGCAAACAGCCCATTTCGTTGAGCCAGTGCAACTTATCGCTTTTCTTTCTCTGTTTCTCTCTGTGTCTGTCTCGCTCTCATCCTATCTCTTTGTCAGGGGCATTCGAATGTGAAGCTGCAGTTGGCTGCCACCTTCTGCATCTCCAACCTGATCTGGAACGAGGAGGACGGTGAGGGACTCAACATAGGGGGTGAGCCAGGCTATAATAGGCTGTACCAGGCCAGGCCCCTTGTGGTGTGAAATGTTGCAACAAATAAATACACGTCTCAGGAATACAATCTGAGATTTCCATAGCAAACGAGACTATTTGGTTGTTTTGAGTGTTATGTGTACACAAGTACCATTTATTATACTGTATACATTTGTGTGTGTGTGTGTGTGTGTGTGTGTGTGTGTGTGTGTGTGTGTGTGTGTGTGTGTGTGTGTGTGTGTGTGTGTGTGTGTGTGTGTGTGTGTGTGTGTGTGTGTGTGTGTGTGTGTGTGTGTGTGTGTGTGTGTGTGCGTCAGGCTCCCAGGAGCGGCAGGATAAGCTGAGAGAGCTGGGCTTCGTGGACATACTACACAAACTGGCGCAGTCCCCAGACACCAACCTCTGTGACAGGTGGGTCGCCACACACACCAAGTCCACACACATCCAACAACGCTCCCAACCCATTTACCCTGTTCCGCTCTCATCATCTGTTGTCCACAGGGCGAAGACAGCGATGCAGCAATACTTGGCGTGACCACCGAGGGGAGCTCCACTTCCCCCTCCACCCCAGCCCTCTCCACTGCCAGCCTAACTAACAATTGTCGGGAGGTTATCGACTTTTTTCTTTTTCGCATTGATTTCAAGTTTTCTTCTTGTTCTGTTGCACACAAAGACAGTTCTTTATTTTTTAGTTTTTTTATGTCTAAACTACAGTGATCAACTCTAAACCCCCTCCCCCCCACACCTGCCTCAGACTGCCTCCACCTCAGCATGAAGACTCACGACGACGGTTGGTCATTTATCTGGAACATCCCAGTGTTCAGAAGGGGCTGGTTTTGAGTTTTCTTTTTCTTTGGCTTTGTGTTTTATTGACGAAAACAAAAGGAGATGAATATATATTTTTCCCTCTGGGACTGATGTGGAGATTTTTTTATAAAATTTTTTTTTGGTTTTGGTTTTTGGTTGTTTTCTTTTTTGAGGGAGGTTAGTGGAGTGGAGCTGCCTCTGTGGTCAGGTCTATGTATCTGGTGCTCTTGGACTATCCAACAGTGGAGACTTTGGACCTGCAAGGCAAATGGAGAAGTTTGACTGGCAGGAAAGCTCACGAGGGGGGTAGGAGAGTAAAGCTCTTATTTAGCTAAGAATTATTCATTGACTATTTAACAATTAAGTGTATTGTTATTTTAAGGTGCCAGACTTAAGAACTGACATATTTTGGAAAGATGAAAAAGCAAAACGGCTTGAAGTTCTTGAAGTTTTTGTGTTTGTGTTTTTTCTTTTGTGGATTCATACCTCGTAAATATATATAAATTTATATATATATATATATATATATGAACATAAATATATTTTTGGGATTTTATTTTGCCCCTTTTGTTTGCCATCTCCCCCAGCCATCTCACTGATTTCGAATTCTACAGTAAAGTTGGGTTGAGACTCCTTGAGAGACACCAGACAAAACTAATATTACCCATACCATCACTCTCCTTATTTCTCTTCTATTCTATTCTCTGTTCAAGTAACAATTTAACGTGGGTGTTTGTTTTTTATGAGCACTGAATATCAAAGCTTATAATGGTCCCATCTTCCCTTAACATTACGACCCTAATGCTGCCGTTCTGAAGCTTTGATCGTTTCTCTTGCGGACCTCTGAGCAGGTGACTCTGCAGAGTGTGACATTGATTGCCTTGTCACTGTTCTGAGATTCTCTTGTCCTCGTCTTGCCTGTCAAGCCCAAAGCTAGCGCCTCTCTTCTCTCGTCAAGACGAGGACAAAGGAGCATGTAATCATGATATTAAAAAAAGATCAACAACGACTGAGCCCTAGAGGGTAAGGCGCTAAGTGGCTCCACCACAATAGGCATTAAAAGTAATCTTTCTTCTTTTCCTAGGTTGTTTGATTCACTCTCTGCTCAGAATCTCACTATAGACTGTTGTCCCCAAAGCTTTTCAATCATTAACGGAACCCCTAGAGAGAATGAATGTTACCGTTCAAATATATGCACACCTGAAAGATGGACTCTGTGTTGTGTGACTTATTTAACTAAAGGATAGTGTACATTTTTGTTTTTACATTTTCTTACAGTTTGATCTAAAAATTGTTTGGACCTGAGCTGCAACTCATGAACTCGCAAAAAATGATGTAATTTAAAATAATAATCCAATCACCGATGAGAATCTGGAGCTTTCATAAAATTGCAGCTCAGAAGAGTGAACACCAATGTACAAAGCCTGATGACCATGATTGAATTGAATAAAAATCTAATTCAGGCCTGTGGTTTGGAAAAATGAGAATGCTTCACTTTGTTTATTTATTAAAAAACACTTTATTGTAGTTTACCATATGTATTCCTCGTAAAGTTTCTGTAACAGTAGAAGTGAATAAAATATGCTGGAAGCCTAACCACTTCCAGCAGGTAGGTAGGTGTGTCGTGTTAACCCACTGTCCCTCAACAGCTCAAACATTCTTCATGCAAATAGCTGTGACATGCATCTGAGGGGCACAACATTTTTTATCCTATATCCCTTTCTTTTCCACCCCTTAAGAAAGAACCCCATACAATAAGTATACATTGTTCTCTGTGGAAAATTGGCCCGTTTCATATTTCAATGTGTCGTAGTGGTCCTGGCCCAGATACCACGCAAAAACCCGCCCGCTACAGAAAATAGATATCCAGAACTCTGAAAGTCTCTATGTTACAAATAACCTGCATTGAACCCCATCCTGCTGAAGACGGTAATCTCCCCAGGCAAGATAATGCTTGGCCAGCAGACTGTGGCGATGGGCCTCTGGGTATTGAAGTCTTTTGTGATTGTAGTTTTTACTCTTCAGCCAGCAGTTGTGTAGCTCGATGGTTGAGGATGGGGTTGGGGTGCTGGGGCGGGTAACATGATGGGGTGTGAAGTCTTGTGCTGGGGTCAAGGTGGGTTCTAGTTGATGTACAGCATGTGTCTGTCGCTACATACGCGTCGGGGAGAGGCTACACCCAGCATGGTGAGATGCATCCGGTCCTAAAGTGAGGGTTGAGGTGGGAGGGCGGATGAGCTATTGCTCGCTGCTCTACAGCCAGTGTCTCGTTGCGAGACACACCATACAAAGTATATTCTCTGAACACTTTCTTCAGTCATAAAAATAAATCCATAACTTAATAAATTATCTTTTTTTTTAAATAAAAAGTGTGACGTATTCCTTGGGTGAAGACGGTGGCTTTCCTCGCATAATGGGATCGAATGTTTGCCTGTAGTTAAGGTAACAGACCGTAAGAGGTCTGTCACACTATGGAGAAGGCACGAATGGTTGAATGGCTAAAGCTCGGGGTGGGGAAATGGGCCCAGGGATGATGTTGTTTTTGTACAATCTGATAAACTGGTAGTAAACAGTCATAGATGGGCCAATACAGCAAAAATAAATGTATCATCTATGACTTTGGTGTCTTCCTCACTCCTTAAATCAAACCTATATCTTTGGCACACTGACTCAAACCCTAACCTCTCAGGTCCACTAGTGGTTCTTCCATGCTTAAATAAGACCATCTCTGTCTATGCTTGCTCATACGCTGACTAGAAAATAATTGTGTAATATGCAGGATATTGTACAAAAGGGGTAAAATGTATATTTTGCCTGCATGTGTTCTTACATAAAAATGGCCTTGGCTAAAACCATGCTTTGTGCATGCTACTGGTTGAAGTGGGAATGCCTGCCCTTTAACTGTAGTGGTTTAATGGTTGGAGGAGGCTGATGTGAACTCTAAACATCCATGTTTAGAAGCCTAACAGCTGTATTATAAAACAGGTGCTCAGTCTTTGTCGGCAAGGGCCAAGGGTAAGAAATACAGAAAGGATCCAGTGATCGGTCGAGTTCTTATCTATGGGATAGAGGGGAGGCCATTGCAGCGGTTGTGTGGAACCTGTGAGACAATTTGAGCCTCTTCCACTCAGACGCCATAGAGGAGAGTAAGGCCTGTTTGTTTTGAATAGTGACAGCTGCCCCCATCACCTCCCAGGTGTACCGTGACCATATATGGTAGGCTTCTCCGTCCTCCATTGCTCCAACACTCTGCCCATTCACAGCCTCTCACAGGCATCTCATACGCCTTGCATCGCTCCACTTCCCACCTATTACGTTTTTTGTCACCCATTTCTCCTTCCGCTCTCTCCTCTCTCTCTCTCTGTCTCTTTTCATCCGCAGCTGCAGGTCATTCATAGAGTGTGTCCTTCCTTGTCTATGAAACTGATGCCGTGCTCCGCGGGGGGTTTCCCGTCTTCTGGCGGCCCTGCTGCCCATTCCCGCATCTCCAGCTCCTGGCTCCCAGGGGTGCTGGTCCTGGTGCACCGCGGCGGAGCGGCGTTGGACCAGGATGGGACGTGGCCGTTCCCGCCTCTCCGCCGCTCCCTCACCGAGTCCAGGGAGAAGAAGCGGAGGGAGAGGACCGAAGGGTGCAGGGAGGTGGCAGGGGGGTTGGGAGGCGTGGATGGGGCAGAGGGGCCCAGGGCCCGGGCCCTGCGGTCCCCAGGAGAGGAGTTGAGTGATGGAGGCGCCGAGCAATGGAAGGGTGGCGGAGGCGCAGGCAGGGGTGTGTCCTGGGAGGGTGGAGGGGGGAGCAGGCCCATCCCACTGCCGCTGCTGGCGCAGCTGCCAGGAGGAGAGGGGTAGGGGCGGGCCTGGCAGGGGGAGAGAGAGGCGGAGGAGGTGGAGAGGGACAAGGAGAAGGACATGGAGGGGGACGGCGTGTGAGAAGTCAGGGGAGGCTTCTCCTGGAGTAAGGGGATGAAGATGCCGTTACTGGAACGGACATGGAGGCTCTGGAGACTCTGGTAGCCAGGGGAGCCCTCGGGGTCACCTTCCCCAGGCGAAGGTGGCTCACGGTGGGTAGTGGAGGGGTTGGTCATCCCTGACTGTTTGCTGTACTGGGGCTGTACTGGCAGCGGAGGAGAGGAGAAGGAGGGTGGCCTGAGGGCAGAGGAGGAGGCCGTAGGGAGAAGGCACCCAGGGAGGTCCATGCCCACGATGTCCCCTCCGTCCAGCAGGGTGCCGGGTGCCTGGGTGTTCTGCAGGCAGCAGGCCGTGATGGAGGGCATTGGCACGGACAGGCAGGTGCTCATTGACAGTTGGCTGGTGCTGCTGGGAGGCGGGGTTAGGTTTGGTGTCAGCACCATCGTCATTGGCTGAGGCGGTATGCGGAGGAGGGGCCTGAGCAGGTTTGTCATTTCCTGGAGCTCATGGCTGAGTTGAGACACTTGCCTGGAGAGACCGTTCATCTGTATGAGGGGAAGACGTGAACATATTTCTGATATTTGTGATTTATTACACTTATTGGTTAACAATGCATGTTAAAGTAAATAAAATATGTATTTAACCCAGAGAGGCCTGTACCCACGCTATCTTGATATAAAACATTAACTGATGTTAGAATACACCCTCAACCTTATTTGAGGCTGGGTTAGTGACTATTCAGGGAGGATGTTTAGCTTTCAACAGACACACACAATCCTCAATATTTATTGTATATATTATGCAGGCTGACTCACCTCTTCTGTTAGTTTTGACACACTCTGCTTGATCTCAGAATTCTCCCGGCTCCCTACACAAAAAACACATACTCAATGTTATACACACACCTGGGTGCAAGGAGAGAAGAGAGGATGGTTATGTGTGTGTGTGTGTGTGTGTGTGTGTGTGTGTGTGTGTCTGTCTTTGTTGCCTGGGAAAGGGGAGGATGGAGCCATAGGTGAGCTGCTGGGGCTGAACTCAAACTTCTGTGAGGAGTTGGAGTGGCTGTCTGTTTCAATGCCATCCACAAATCTATGCAGAGAGAGGAAGGAGAAGGAGGAGATGGATGAGACAAATTAAGAAATTAAAGGAATATTGCATCACTTTCTGAGAGCAGCGCAGCGTGACACTTATGAGACAAGAACATTGAATACCTCCTGGTGAGGCCATGGCAAGGTAATCTCACTTTGATGCAATGGTACTTGAATGTAATTGAGTTCAAACATAAACACAGCCATGAACATATTTCCACTGCGGTGTCAAATGTGTGCAGATGGAGAAGTGATATGTATATATATATATATATCAATAAATATATGTGTGCTTGTACATGTACTAACAGAATGTCACAATGAAAAAAAATTACATTATTTCCCAGTGGTTGCCATAGCAGCCAGACACTCCTGTTGCAGTATTTATAGATGTGTCTGCACTCCCTACGCCCATGCACAGACTGTGTGTGCTAATTCACATGTATGTGCAACTGCATGCATTTATGCAAGACCGCGCGTGTGTGTGTGTGTGTGTGTGCGCACACGTGTGCGCATGTGTATAAATTTATGTACAACTATGTATGTAGGTGTGTGTGTATATATGTATGTATGTATTTATGTGTGTATGTATGTAAGTATGTGTTTATGTATGTGCATGTATGTTATATGTATTTGTGTGTGTTTGTGTGCATGCATGTGTGTGTGTGTGTGTTTGTAATGTATGTGTACGTATATATGAATGCATGCAGGTATTACCTAGGGCTGAGTTCAGCAGGAACTGCGCTGAAGCTGACCACAGGTATCTGCAGGGAGGAGGGCCGGACGTGCTCCGTGGGGCCCCGGTAGGCCCTGGGAGGCAGGAGAGGGGAGCGGATGGGGGAGTTGAGGCCCCTGCCTGGGCGCAGCGGGGAGCGTGGGGCGCAGGACACGGTGCCCGGCTCTTCGTCCCCCTCCTCGTCCTCCCGGATGGATGGCAGCTTCTTCACCAACCCACCGTTGCTTTCCCAGTCCGCCTGGGAGAGACGAAAGAAGGGAGTGTTTTTACTATTTTGTTGGTGTAATTACATATTTCTGCCAGCAGGAGGAAGGCAAACTCAATAGTTGGTAGCTCTAAATGCCGCGTTGCATTGGATGTTTGAGTGGCTTTACTTCTATGCTTCCTTGACTCCGAGCAGATGACTCTCTTTATACTCATATATACTCTTGTATATACTCTCTGATGAATATCCTACTGGGTACGTCCTATAGCATGTGCTAAATGAACGATTAGAACCTGAAAACATTTGGCCTACCAGGTTGAATTCATAATTTTGCATTGGTTGAATTGCATAAGGTTGCATTCCAACGTAAAAGACCTTACGGTCAGACGATATCAACATGAGACAAATCTTAATGATGAATGCCCGTTCCACTACATGACATAACTTCAAAGAAAGCGAAGAAATACAATGAAATTATTGATTGTGTTTGTGCTGCACAGCACAAAGTGATCCTTCCCGAGATTGAAAGAATGAACGCCACAGGTTTCATCTGCAATGAATGAATGATTTGACTTAAATGAGAACCCTTTTAAATAATGCTTGCATGAATACCTTATTACCATGATTTCTAGACCAGTAACTGTTAATTAACTTTTAGTTAATGCTTATTACTGAATTAAATAATGTTAATAAATGGTTAATTAATGTACCCTTATTGTAAAGTGTAACCGTGTTCTTTTATTCCCTTTTTGCACACGTAGTAACAGTGAGCATGTACATGCATATTTTCCTTTGCCCGTATAACTTTTTATTGTCCTGGTTGTGATGCTGCTGTTGTTGTTGTCTGAGATGAATGATGATATCTGGCCATTCAGTTCCCAACCACACGTGAAGCTGGCTGCTCACCACGGGACACGGCAGAGAGAACAGAACAGGACAGCCATCACAGCCGTTAATGAAACGTCTTCCTATTTCATCGCGTAGACAGGCCAACGCCCCACAGCTTCAACCCCGCACCCCCATTCTCTCTCTCTCGCTCTCTCTCTCTCTCTCTCTCTCTCTCTCTCTCTCTCTCTCTCTCTCTCTCTCTCTCTCTCTCTCATTCTCTCATTCTCTCTCTCTCTCATTCTCTCATTCTCTCCCCTCTCTCTTGCCCCTCTCTTCTCTCTCTCTGTCATCTCTCTCCCTTCTCTCCCCTCTTGCCTCTCTCTCTCATACTCTCTCTCTCCTCTCCCTCCGCCTGCCTGCTCAGCATTCCCTCCTTGTCTCTCCCTCTTGATGCTTTCTCCCTTGCTCTCCCCAACCCCCACCAGCCAAACTCCTCCACCATCCTTCCTCACCCTGTTTACCCTCCCCCTTACTTTCCCCCCATGCCAGCCAGTGTGGGGCTATTTATAACACCGTTGTTCTAATCTTAGCTCCCAGCACCGGGAGGACCGCGGCGCTGGGATGTGTGTGTGTGTGTGTGTGTGTATGTGTGTAGTTTGTGTACTATTTAAAGGTTGTTTATGTGGTAAGTATGTTGGAAGTGGCTTGTGCATGATTGCACCCAATGAGGGAATAACTGCTGATCAGTGGTGTATCATTTGCTTTTAATTTGCCTTTTTCGAAAACACGTACTTTTCATGCATCAGTGTATTTGTGCTACCTTCTGTCCGCGTGTGTCTGTGTGCGTGTAAGAGAAAGTGTGTAGAAAAAGAGTATCACTTTCCGTCATCACATTTGTGTGTGTCCATTGTAGTATATGCATGTGTCTGTTTGTGTGTGTGTGGGTCGCATGTGTGTTGTGTAGTTTTGTTGATGTTTGTTTGTGTGCATGTGTATGTCATCACTTGTATCCATGCACAGGGTGCACACACCCTGTGCATTAGAAATGTGTGATTGCCATGTGTATGTGTGTGTGTGCGTGCGTGTGTGTGTGTGTGTGTGTGTGTGTGTATGTGCACCTGTCAGTAGGGGAGTACAGGATGTGCTGTAATGCACTCCTTTGTCCCCCATTGGAAATGTGTTTGGTGCATTGAGACGACTGGTCGCCATGGCAAATTGTTGCATAACCTCTCTCTGCCAGCCGCCAGCCCACCCCCCTCCCCTCCCACCAACCAGCCACGCCTCAGAGTCAGTCAGCAGCCCTGAATCAGCAGCACATCTACAGCCCAGACCACAGCTATGTCTTCCAATTGGCTGTTCTCTCTAGTTTTATCTCTCTTTTTGTTTTCTTTCAAATAATTATACCCTAACTTCCCCACACAGGTGTTTACTGGAAAGTGGAGGAGCATATTTCTAGGTGTATTCTGCCAGGTTTATAGATGGTAGATCTTTTTTGGCTGGCAGCTTTTACTCTAACGCAGTGGTAAATTAACAACAACCTCAATGAGCATCATGAGTAAATGAGTCTGAGCATCATCCTCTTTCACACACATGCACACACACATATGGTAATTAACTGTATTTATCTTTCAGAGAAAAGTTACACACACACACACACAAAGACACACACACACACAGCTGGTGATGTGATCACATTGTGTTTGTTTGCGTGTATATATGTAAACAACATATAACATTAGTTGAGAGTGTATACACGTGTGTGTGTGTGTGTGTATATATGGTATATGTATACACCCAGAGCTAATGTTACATGTTGTATACATATACACATCACTAGCTATGTGTGTGTGTCTTTGTGTGTATGTGTGTTTGCATAAGTGTGTGAGAGAGGATGATGCTCAGACACACTGCACATATAACACCATCACAACACACCACCACACATGTATACACACACACACATACACACAAACCTGCACACACACACCTGCACACACAATCACCAGCTCCCACAATCTGCAGCAAGCGTGTGCCGCGTTGCCCTTCAGCAGCCAGAAGCACTGCAGCGGTAAACAAGCGGGAGCAATAGAGTGAGAGAGAGATCAGTAGATAAGAGAACCTAGATGCCCTCCCCTTTGGTCGTCCCCCGCCTTCTCACCACCTCCCCCTCCCCCTCCCCCTCCCCCGCTTCCCCTTCCCACTCCTCCCCCTGGCAGTCTGTTCTATTAATAAGCAGGCAGGATCCAATCTTAGCAGCAGCAGCCATGTGTGTGTGTGTGTGTGTGTGTGTGTGTGTGTGTGTGTGTGTGTGTGTGTGTGTGTGTGTGTGTGGATGAGAGGGAGGGAGCAGTCAGGGAGAGCCCTGCCTCCCCCTGGTCTATTATTAGCAGCCGAGCTGTCTTCAAACAGCAGCACAGAACTATTCTTGGCTTCCTTTTAAACTCCGCTGTCAATACTGCGCCAAACATAGCCTCCACGTGTGTGTGTGTGTTTGTTTGTTTGAACATTAGTTGGTAACAGTTATGATAAAGCTCCCCAATTTTAACCTTGCCTTAATTTATGATCTGAGTAGGTGCCTTTGTGTGTGTATGTTTGTGTGTGTGTGTGTGTGTGTGTGTGTGTGTGTGTGTATGTGTGTGTGCATTTGTATGTATGCATTTTTGTATGTGTCTCTCTATATGTGCATTTGTGAATGCATGCCTGTCTTTAAGTGTGTATGCCCGTGTGTCCCTATATGTGTGTGTTGAGGAGCTAAAGAGCAGGAGGCGCAGCGTTAGAGGCTGGGGGTCAGATTGTGTGCATGCATGTGCATTGTGTGCCTCTCTCTCTCTCTGTATGTGTGTTTGTGCATGCGTGTGTGTGTGTTTTCGTGTGTGTGTGTCCGTGCATGTGTGTGTGTGTGTGTGTGTTGGGTTTTAATGCATACAGTGAGTGTGACCTCTCTCAGGGAAAGCGCTTCCCCGGGACAGCAATGTCTGGATTAATCCTCTCCTTGAGATTCTACCCCTGCCGTTATACACGCACAATTGCCCTGGGCGTCCGAGGAGTTGGCCAATTAGAATTTCTATCTAGAATATAAAATACATGCTCTATTATGGGTTGTAAGTAGGCCTATATGTGTATTGGATTGCATGTATGCATGTGGAGTAATACAGTTTGTGTGTTGCATTATGAATACAAATGTACAGCCACAAACTTGCACTCTGTCTCTCTAACGCTAACTCTTCTAACTCTTCTAACTTCCATCTTTACCTTCGCTTTCTCTTTATAATTCTGTCACTCTTTCAGTATCTTTCTCCAGCACTACCTTCTATAGCTCCCTCTGTCTATCACTGTCTGTGTTTGTCTGTGTAAAAGGCGATGAAAGGGGCTGTAATAGCCCCTTTTTGATCAAGGCGGGCATTGTACCTCTGTATCATTTCCTCTGTCCCTCTCCATCATTTCAACTTTCTCTCCTTCTGTATCTCTTCCTATTTCTTCTTACCCTCACACTTTCACTGCCTTCCCTGAGTATCATTCTCTCTCTTTACTTTTGTAACTCTCTCAATCACTATCTCCTCTTGTTATATCTCTCTCTTTTGCCATCCATCCATCCATTTCTCTCTCTCTTTACTTCATGATCTTACTACCACTATACTCTCTCTCTCTCTGTCTCTATCACTATCTCTCTCTCTTTATCCATCCATCCACCCATCCACGCAGGCCTCTCCGTCTCCCCGGATGGGGGGGGGGGGGGGGGGGGTCCGGGACTTGGTCTGTGGTACTCACGTCGGCCCCGTGGCCCTCCCTCAGGTTGTAGGTGAGGTCGTGCTGGATCTCGCTGATGAACTTCTGGGCGTACTCAGGGTAGAGACGCAGCACCTCCCGCAGGCCCTTCAGGCTGATGTACTGCAGGTCGCAGTAGGTCAGCGCCTTCACGTTGGCGTTGGTCTTGATCACCTGCTCCTTGGTCAGCGAGTCCGAGCCAATCAGGTCCCCCTTTCCTGTGGTTTGGAGACACACACACACACACACACACACACACACACACACACACACACACACACACACACACACACACACACACACATGCATGTGTTATTTAAATAAATGTTTATTTAAATGTTTGTTTGTGAGCAGTTGTACCTCCACTGATAGCCAAGAGATGTGTATTGTATTGTTAACTAGACCGTGAGAAGCCCTTTTGGTTTTACCTTTTGATTGCTTATATCACACCTAGCTTAGACCGTGAGAAGCCCTTTTTGGTTTTTGTATCGTGTATGTTTGTGCCGACAATGTGATGTTTCCCTGTTAAAGGGCTTGGGACCAAATACGTTGCCGTCAAGAAGGGTCTGAAAGGTATTGTTTTCACCACTCATGCAGTGGTATGTGAGAGACAACCACCAACAAGGACGATGGCAAGTACACGCACACCTGCGCACAGCAGCAGCACAGACTCTCAGACGCATGGGTCATGACACGCAACAGACGAACCCCGCCTCCCCCGCACACGTGCAGGCAAGCACACGTATAGACATTGAATACCCAACCATCTTTTCTATCTTTCCCTGTATCTTTTCTCTCTGCCTCTCTCTCTCTAACTCTCTCTCAGACAACAAAGGCTAACCCGCAAGCTGCACGCTAGCTAGCGGAAGCACACCCTGCCTCCCTAATGCATCCCAGGCCTATCTGTGCCCTAGTCTCTCTCTGTCTCTCTCTCTCTGTCTCTCTGTCTCTCTCTCTCTCTGTCTCTCTGTCTCTCTCTCTCTCTGTCTGTCTCACTTTCATTTGCCGTCTCTTTGAAGTGGTATTCGCCAGCCATGAGAGTAGTGTGTGTGTGTGTGTGTGTGTGTGCGTGTGTGTGTGTGTGCGTACAAGATGCACCGCGTGTGTTTTTTTAATTTAAATTTTTTATTTCATTTGTCTCCACTGAAGGGAAAGGGCGCGGGCATCAAGGGGTCGCCACCGAGTCCAATCCAACCCACAGAAACATTAGTGGTGGAGGAACATCAGAAAGGGAGATGAAGGTGCCTTTGTGGTGGTGTGGAGAGATGGGGGGGGGGGGGGGGGGGCTAATGAGTCATGGCCATTAGACGCTTGCCAGGTGAGAGTGCTTGCGTGTGAATTCAATGACGTCATTCACTTTGAAAATGATCATGAACGGAGCGAGGAGGACGTGGGGTCGGGTCGCTTTGTGCTGACTCGTGAGGGCGTTAAAGTCATCGTTGCGTTTTAAACCGTTGAGTCGACATCAATTTCCTTGTCTACCCGCTTTGTTACTGCAAGCCTAGAAACCTGATGAGAGAAAATGCAAAGCACATAACATAATATTTTGGAATAATATAATACATTTTCTGCTGTCTTTGTCGCTCTCTTCTATCAGTATCTTCTCTGGCTATCTCTCTCTCTTTTTCCATCCATCCATATCTCATTTTCTGTTTACCTCTGTATCGCTCTACCACTATCTCCTCTCTATCTCTACTTCTGTATCTCTTTATATCACTATCTCCTCACTCTCCCTCTCTCTACTTCTGTATCTCTCTATATCAGTATCTCCTCCCTCTCTGTCTCTCCCTCTCTCTAGTTAGGTATCTCGCTATATCTCCATCTCCTTTATCGCTCTTTCGCTCTCTCTTTCACCATCTCTCTCCCTCTCGATATGTTGGATATGTCTTTTGTTTGGATTTTCCGTTCCTAGATCTGAGCAAAGACAATTCCGGCCACACTGAGAAGAATACATACATCTACTCAAAGCACTGCATCCGTATTGGCATGGGTGACATGGCCATTGTACAAGGTACATTGTACGTAGTACAAGGTATGTTGTTGTACATGGGTTAACAACAGCTCGATTCCAGGGGAAAGGTTAAGTGGTTATATTCCACAAAAAGGTGTCTGTCTTTTTATCTCTGTATTTTTCTTTTCTGTCTCTGTCTCTCGCTCTCCCACACACCCAGAGGCTGCCTCAGGGTCACTCAGCCACAGCCCTCCCTGAGAGTAATTGCATGGAGGGAGAGAGGTGGGGGGTGTAGCATTAAACAGTGGGGTGAGTGGGGGGAGGGGGGGGGAGGGGGGGGGAGGCTAGTGGTTGGAGAAGGGCGATAATGAGTTCTGTGGGTGAGGAAGGGTAAAACATTTGGAGAAGCATAATGGTGAAGGTGTGTGTGTGTGTGTGTGTGTGTGTGTGTTGTGTGTGTGTGTGTGTGTGTGTGTGGGGGGGGGGGGGGGGTAGTCATGAGATGGGGGAGGGAGAAGTGTGGAAAGCAAAAGCTGAAGAATGAGGATTTAGTTGGCTACATGTATATGTATATATGTGTGTGTGCATGTATGTGTGTGTGTGTGTGTGTGTGTGTGTGTGTGTGTGTGTGTGTGTGTGTGTGTGTGTGTGTGTGTGTGTGTACGTTTTGGCAACCCGGCTGCAGCGCAGCACCCCAGGCGAATCGGGGGAGCGGTGGTAGACGGGTTTTACCATTAGCGCTGAGTGGGGCACTCAACGCTACAAGAAACACCTGCGAGGAAGGCGCAAGAGGGAAGACCGTCGATTCGAGAAGGGAGACCGCCACCTAACCCCGACGGATACGGAGCCGAGAGAAGAGAGACGCATCACGGACTGAGGACGTTTCTTTCGTCCCGTCCCCCGTCCCCCGTCCCCCGTCCCCCGTCCCCCGTCCCCCGTCCCCCGTCCCCCGGCCCCCGGCCTCCGTCCCTTTTCCCGGAGCGGACCAGCGTGGCCACGATCAATACCCGGAGGGCTCTCCGTGCCGACGGAGCCACGACACCTTTTTTTTGGGCACGGCCCAACGTTTTCTTTGCCGTGTGTATAAAAGTGCAGATACGGCTGAAATTGGAACAATCGTTTGTATTATCTGGGGGGAAGACGGGCCACTCAGGGAGCCAGGGGGGGGGGGGGGGGGGGGGGCACAATGTGTAGAGCACAAACAATGGTAAACAACGACGGTTGGCAGTTAAATTGTTGCCATAGAAAACACCTCTGTTTTATTTTGTATAAAATTCGGTTTTTGCAGCAGTCTGCTGGTTGGTTTCTGGTTGGAGTAATTATTTGATTTTTTTTAAGATATATAATTAGTAATATGTGGCTGTGTAAATATTTTTGGGAAGACCTGAGACTTTGACTTTTTGTAGTACTTAAATCAATGGGGTGTGCGAGGGTTCAGTAGAGGAACTAAAAATAATCGATCAACCATCCAAAAAAACCATAAATATGAATTCATGGATGAAGCGTTTCACATGCACCCCACTTCAATTATTACTGGTCTTGTACCCGTGATTGCACAAGTGTCATACAAACAACATTCCCTCAGCAGTTGTCAACCCTGCTGTGTGCTGCTAAGCCATTTTCATAATTACATGTCTACAGAAAAAAACCGTAGTTAATTATTTTCTAATTTGTAATCATCATTTCATGATTGTTTAAATGCAAGGCTGCTGTTAATTCATTGCTATTTATCTTTATATATAATATTCTTTTAATCAAATGCCCAAAGGTGAGTTTGACCTCATAAGCACATGCACAAGTGTGTGTGTGTGTTCAACCTTTATTGTTACCCTTTTCAAATCGAACTCCATTATCCTCATCATTATCCTCATCCTCATCATCATTTACTCATGCTGAAACAAGCCATCCCTTGTTGGATTCACTAGCCTCCCCACACTGCCCCGATTTACGCCGTGATTGGCTGGCGACACGCTGCTTACTAAACATAACCATCTCTAGCGTATAACCTAACCCCTTAACCATCTCTCAGACAATCACAGTGCGATTATGTACAGCATGTGCGGGTCTTACAGGTTCATCACAAACGGCTCCCATATTGTAACAGATTGTGATAGCCACTGCGCTCATCGTTAGCATAGCGTAATGACTTGAAAAGGTCAAGGTAGGCTGAGCCATGTGAGAAGGACTGCTTAGCCTCTGCACACACCTCAGCATTAATAGTCAGGGGTCTTTAATAATGCACCGTCTATCCATTATTAATCATCACATCAGTGCTTTCGCTTTCCCCATTGATGTGGGATATTGCTTGCGTGTGATTGCGTACATTTGTGTGTGTGTATGTGTGAGTGTGTGTGTGTGCATGTGTGCATGTGGGTGCATGTGTGCGTGTGTGTGTATGTGTGCTTGACAAAGATCAAATATATGAACTGGGGGGCATGGCATTTGAAGATACCCCCCCCCCCCCCCCCATTCGACACCCAGACACATACACAGCCATGCACGCCGTGTGCACCGCAAATTCAATACCCCTCAACCTTTTAGGAAAAAGGGTTGCATCATCTATTCCTGTCTGTAAAAAATTAATGTGCACGTGTGATCCATACCATTTATCGCTCTCTCTCTCTTTGTTTGTGTTTCTCTCTTTCATCCAAGGTGACCTCAGAACAGTGTGAGGTGTTTTTCAGTGTAGTTAGTATGATTCAGATCTAGATTGAGTAGATAGGTGGAAAGGTGATCAATTACACTTACAAGTGCAACCTTGTATACAAATCAAGGGTGCTGTCGTTTATTTTACATAACCATTGTCATCATTTCTACGATGATTAAATGCTACTGCGCTATGATTACATCTTATGTCTTTATGGTTTGGCCTTGACAGCGAGCAAAGATAAAGTTTTACATTAAATACTTTAGCGGTCAACTTACATTGGAAGGAAGAAACCATTAGCATTCAATATATACATAAAAGAAGAAAAAAATATGTTGATCTTAAATAGTACCTGTGTCACAGGAATGCAAAGGGACAAATTATAATTGACTTGTGTTACATATTTTTGATATTTATTTGTATTATATATGTTTGTGTATTGTAGCACAGTGACAGAGTGGCCATGAGCTGCAGACCTCCAGACTATGGTCTCTATGATTCCCTCTTTCCCTTCTGTCTAATCAGTCGCTCAGCTTAATACCAGGCTCCACTGACACACCGCCTTGCTTCGCAGCCACCCCACCGCAGTAAGGATATGTGATTGTTCCATAATTTTGTTCAGTTGCTGGGTGCATAAAAGCACATGCATGCTTAATGAGACACAAGTGGGCACACACCTCACACCAGCCCGCATTCACTTACTTCTAGCAGCTTCTAAGACTATTGAATTTTCAATTTCTCTCTCTCTGCAGACAATCTTACACTGTTTTTAATGTTGTTGCAGATTGACACTGTTAATCACACTAATTGGTAGATTGCTAACTTTCTTTGGATACAATCTTAATGAGCAGCTTTTATTATATGGCTTTCATATGGCAAGTACAAATTTTACAAATTCATACATGGAATAAGATAATATTCATATATTGTATAAGCTTTATGAGCTTAAATAATAAAGTCACTGTTCAATTTTTAAATGTTGCAATAAAGTTCTGTAAAAAATATCAAATCTCTCTCTCTCTCTCTCTCCATGTTGGACTAACAACAGTGTCTGTTTGTCTCGGCTACCTGCATTCGCTTTAAAATAATCACAAGCCATTGTCTGTGTGCTGATGCATGTGCCCACTGTGCTACGCCTCTAGTCATTCCTGCAACATCCTGATTAAAGAGCCATGTGCTTTAATCACCTTGGCCACTTTCACATGTGCACACCATAGATAAAAGCGAAAGACCACTGCTACCATTTTTTTCCTTTAAATTCAATATGCACAATTATACAACATCAGTGTCTAGAAATGTTATTTCTGTTTTTCTTTTTAACTCCAAATGGGAATGTGGATGAACTGTTTGTAGGAGAAATGTGTCTGCTGTGCACGTTTTATTCAGCACACTGTCTCACTGCAGGGTGTGCTATTGTAAAAAGTGTTAATATTATGAACTCAATGACTCAACAATAATAAACTGTTTTCTCATCTCAGAGAAACAATAGTATCTCAAACTGTATCCAGCTTCACTAGTAAGAGAGTTTCATAAAACAAATGATTCTGCCAGTGAAGCCTCTTTGTACTAGACCACTGTCTGCAGGTTCTGATAGCTTCCTAAAGCGGACAGAGTATTCCTCCCTAAACTTCAAAGCCTGGCTGTGTTGACTGCATGTGTGTCTGTCATCTTTCTTTCTTTCTTTCTTTCTGTTTTTCTGTATATTCCTTCTTCCTTCCCTCAGTCATGAAACTTGACAATTTTGACATGTCAACATTGTGTAAGTTGACATCCAATATGATTATCAAGAACATATCCACATATATTCAATTTAGTGTTATCTGACTATTAACTGAATTTCGTTATGTAGTCAGTCAGGTGAAACTACTGAAAATACGTCAATATGAAGTTAATAGCACTAACTAAACCTCACCAGACACAAACACACAAGTGAGATATGTAACATGATATTCAACTGAAACATGTCTGAAGTTGGATAGTTGCTATTCACAACCATTCAGTTAATAGTCAGATAACACTAACTCGAATCTGTGTTGATAACCTTATTGAGTGTCAACTTACACAATGTTGATATGTCAAGTGAGTGTCAACTGACACTAAACTGATACAATGTTGATACTCAGCTAAAATTCAACTGATACTAAATTGACACAAAATTGCTACTCCAGGTACAGTGTTACCCATCATTTCCTTCCTTCCTTCCTTCCTTCCTTCCTTCCTTCCTTCCTTCCTTCCTTCCTTCCTTCCTTCCTTCCTTCCTTCCTTCCTTCCTTCCTTCCTTCCTTCCTTCCTTCCTTCCTTCCTTCTTTCCTGTCTTCCTTCCTTCCCTCCTTCCTTATTAACCGTCCTTCCTCCATCAATTATCCCTTCCCGCTTTCATCCTTCCTATTTCGCTTCTCTCCTTCCTCCCTTCCGTCCTTCCCTCCTTCCTTCCTTCCCTCCTTCCTTTCCTTCTTCCTTCTTTCCCTCCTTCCTCGCTCCCTTTACCCCTCCATCTCCCTCCCTCATTACCCTAAATGCCACTCTAATCCAGATCAAGCCGATCCACGCTCTGTCTTGATGAGAACTCTGTGAACTGTGCACTGTGAAATTAGCTTGACTTTGGTCACTGCACTGCACTCCCTTCTTTTATTTTTTTTTCTATGTCAACTCTCAATTCCCATTATCACCCCCCACTCTGTTTGAACTACTGTCTCCATACATCATATGTGTTCAGCCAGTTTCACTCTGAACCTCTGCGGCTTATCTGTCATTGGAAAAGGGCCCCATTATGTAGCCATGCAGTTTCTCCGGCTCATATTACATTAGCCTTTACAGTTACATTTCATTCAAGGCTATTTTAGTTATCATTTATTCTCCTTCCATCTCATTGTCCTCCTCATTATTTGAATGACAAAAAAGAAGAGTCAGACACGACGTTTCAGATCCAATACCCTATTATCCCCGGCGTACTCGCTCATATAGAGCTACCCACAATGCACCGCTTGCACCTACCCAGTATGGCCAGCACAGTGTTGTCCTTCAGGACCTCCATGGAGCCGGAGCAGACAAAGTAGATGGCCTGCAGCGCGTCCCCCTGGCGGATGAGGAACTCCCCCGGGGCGCAGAAGGACGTCTTGATGATGAGGGACAGCGAGCGCAGGCACCCCCTGCTGGCCGACTCGAACAGCGGCAACTGCAGCAGCTCCTTGTTCAGGTGCATGGCGATGTCGGCCCGCAGCTCATCGGGAAAGTCCTTCAGGAGCTGGTTCAGGGGATAGAAGTGAGAGAGGGAGACGGAGAGGGAGAGGGAAGAAAGAAGGGAGGAGTTAAGAGTCAAGAGTTTAGAGGTTGACACAGAATGAGCATACAGTAAAGTGCTGGGCTTTAGGTGCTCGGTTGGGCATTTGTAATATAGCCAACAGACAGGAATTCCATACTTTTGAATCATAAACCTTGTATTTAGGTTTAGCAATGAAGAAAGCCGTTGGCATTTAGTTTATGTTGCTTTTAAAACGTCAAGCAAAGCTGTCATCGGATTGGATGCGTTTTGAGAGGTCAGTGTGAAAATCGGAACTGAAAGTTGACCTGGAGTTTGAACTTTGAGCGCAGCGTCAAGGTGGAAAATCCGAGCTATGTTGGGTTTCAACACTCAACTCTATAGAAAGACATTGGCAACGCTGGCAACAGCCACGTGAAAAGTTGATTTGGGTTGCTTTTGGGTCTGCTTTTGAATTTTTATATAACATTTTATTTCCTAAATGTTTTATACAAAGCAACATACAGGGAATAGATGTATAGTTACATTAAATAAGCATGTAGGGGATAGGCATCTTGCACAAAGATGCTTACAGGTAGACTGCAGACATTGGGGTTTCACCCCTAGAACATTACTGGTGGAAGTCCAACACCCTAACCATTAGAGTTTACGCTCCTGCTCCCTTGGTGTGGTTGTTTAAGGTCTGACCACCTGTCTTTTTGTGTGTTATGCATTTGTGTGATGTATACCGTATTCCACACATTCCCCCCATCTCCTCACCTCGTTGACATCAATCCCATTGTTCACGGACCAGGTGGTCTGGAAGCACTCCAGCATGCGTTGCTCCAGGGCTTTGGGCAGCCGGTGCACACGGATGAAGTCCTTCAGGTCCTTGGTGCGTGTGTGGTACAGCGAGCGCCGCGAGTACATCCTCTGGATGATAGCCGTGACGTTACCGAACACCACCGCATGCATCAGTGCTGTGGGGGCGGACGCAAGATACGGGTGATTGTTTACCCTCTGTCTGGTCTGGTTGTGTTTCTGTGATTGTGTGTGTGTGTGTGTGTGTGTATGTGTATGTATCTGGGAATATATATGTGTGTGTGTGTATCTGGGATTATATATGTGTGTGTGTGTGTGTGTGTGTGTACGGTTGTGTGTGTGTGTGCGTTTGTGTGTACGGTTGTGTGTGTGTGTGTGTTGGTGTGCACACGTGCACATGTAAATATCTGCGATTATGAAAAAGAAGGACAAAAGTTATATGTGTGTGTGCATGTGCGTCATGAAATTGATCTATCAGGCAGGTGCATGACAGATCAAATGAGTGTATCAAGGTGTCTGGCCATGATGCAGTGCTCATGTGCAATATGAGTGGCGTTGCGTAAGATAAGCTTGTGTCTCCCATAAATAGCCTGTCAATCATCCTCCTGAAGATGCTCTGCAAGACCATAGTACAGCTGCAAGCCACTCAGCACTGCGTGGGACGCCATTGATTTGATCAACAGTGATTAATGGAACTAAAACATATACGCTCCTGTCAACTCTGACTCTCATTGCCAAGCTGTGTAACTTCTTCGATTACAGACCAATGCTTTCTCCTCTACTCAGCTGGCTACATTTTCCATTTGTTTAAACTGTTAATACATAGCATTTTGGTCTATTCTGCATCCCCCCACCCCCCTTGGCTTAATATGCCCTTTTAATGTGGCCGGTGTCCTCGTCCTTTTCCCTCCCAAAACAGGACCACTCAGCACATTTTACTTCAGTGTGCTTTGAAAGTTCTGAAGAGCAGAACATATTTTATGGAGTTGATCCAGAAACTTTCCATCTATTAATCATTCTGGCAATCCACAGTGCCATAAAAAGCCCCAAACAGCCAAAGCGCTAATGTGTTTTTAATTCAGAGGGGTTGGGCTGGGTTTGAAATCTTTCTATAATGCCATCGCATAGTGAGACTTCAATTTACAATTCGTTTTGAGATTTAACTTAATTGAGTCTGAATTTCTGCCTATTTTGTAGAGTTCACCAAAGGACTCTACAAAATATGTGCGGTTCACTGTAAGTGGTCTATTCAATCTTCCCGTCTCTCGCGTTAATCTCTGGATCTCTGGAACATTAGCTTTAATGTCATCCCTCATTTACACCCAATGAAAAGTGTGATGATTTCCCATAACCTCCTGATATGAAAGTGCCAGAAGATTTACCCTGTCAAGGAAACGATCCATTATCTTCAAACATCTCGAATTATAAAATATTTAGTTTTTTACTACCAAGTAAAACCACGCTGGCACCAGTTAATGACTTTCAGAACGATGAAGCTCACCGTTTTTAAAGTCAGCACAGTTTTCCCCAACTCCAAGAGGAAACAGCCTCTCTCAGAGAGAGAGAGAGAGAGAGAGAGCGAGAGAGAGCGAGCGAGAGAGAGAGAGAGAGAGAGAGAGAAACCATACCAGGCTCCCTGCCTGGTTCTTACCTCCGATGAGCATGGTGCAGATGGAGAAGATCTTCTCCGAGTCGGTGTTGGCCGACACGTTGCCGAAGCCCACGCTGGTCAGACTGCTCAGGGCGAAGTACAGCGACGTCACGTAGCTGCTGCGCATGGATGGACCCCCGCCGAGCACAGGACCACCCACACCGTCGTCGGCGCCGACGGCACCGCTCGCTCCTATCACCGCGGTGACCGTCTCGGCCACGCCCCCGTGAATGCTCCCATTCCATTGGCTGGCATTCCAGTTGTCCCACCCTGAGGCCACCGAGGACGCGGATGCATTCCAGTGGCTGCTGTCATTGGCCGGGAGGCCGGAGACTGCCGCTGTGGACAGCGAATTGTGGTCCAGCGTGGAGGGCGGGGACAGGAAGTAGGGTGTGCCCAGGCGCTTGGCCAGCTCATGCAGCCAACCTAGGAGAGAGAGAGAACAACATTATGTGTATGTACTTAAAGTACTATTTCATAGTATCTCTCTCCCTCTCTCTATGAGAGAAAGGAATACAGAGAGAGAGAGAGAGGGAGGGAGAGAGAGGGAGAGCGATAGACAGAGAGAGGGAAGGATAAAGAGAGAGAGAAAGAGGGAGGGAGGGAGAGAGAGACACAGAAAGATTGGGAGTGAGAGAGAGAGATAGAGAGAGTGGGAGCGAGAGAGAGAGAGATAGAGAGAGTGGGAGCGAGAGTGGGAGAGAGAGAGCCAGAGAGAGAGAGTGGGAGAGAGAGAGCCAGAGAGAGCGAGCCAGAGAGAGAGAGAGAGAGAGAGAGAGAGAGAGAGAGAGAGAGAGAGAGAGAGAGAGAGAGAGAGAGAGAGAGAGAGAGCAAAGGCAATAGAGAGAGAGAGAGAGAGAGAGAGAGAGAGAGAGAGAGAGACAGAGACAGCGAGACACATTTATCAGCAGCGATTTATGTCACAGTACATTTTACAGCTGTCACACTGTCTGACCAAAAGGAGAAGAAAGAAGGCGAGACGTATCAGACGGGATCAGTTTGAAAACCGAATCAAGTCATCAGGAAACAAAAGGATTCCATTGAGCCTGGATGGAACAATGAAAAGAACAGTATCTAGGAAAGAGGAGGTTAAAGAGTCAGAAGAAAACCAAGACAATGTGTAAAAATGGTCAAGTAGAGCAGTCACACTGAGTGAGAAGCGAGATAATGTTTGTCAGCGAGACAACATTTAAAAGATGCATGATGCAGCCTTTCTGCATAAAGTACAAGGATGCACCAATCATCTGCATAATCTCTGGGATCAGTGTGTGTGTGTGTGTGTGTGTGTGTGGGGGGGGGGGGGGGGGGGGGCGTGGATGTGCGTGGACATACATGTCTATGGGCATGTGTAGGTTTGTGGGTAAACATAAACAAGCATGTTTGTGGGTAAATCAAAGCTTCTTCATCCCTGGAAATTAGGCCCACAATGTTGAGTGAACTCTGTGTATATGTGGACCTCAATTTGAATCTCATATCGATGGGAACAACCAATCATATTCATTTCGTCTTGGTTGTTTTGGTCTATGGCTCTGTATTCCTGCTGAATTTCATTATTTAAACATCACATAGCGATCAGAAAATCAATGCTCACTCGAGGCACTAAAAGCTCGAAAATGATTGGACCACTTTAAACTTCACAGCATTTTGTGGAGGAGAAATATCTGTTTTGCATTTGTGTCTCAAATAGTTGATTATTAATCTCTCTGTTATACGCACACAGATGTCTGCATTATGATTTACCAAATGTTCAGACTTTAAGTGAAGAGATCTCCATTTGAAGGCCAGCAAGCTTTTCTACTGGGTTGCTTGTTTTGTTTTCATCTTTGCTGTTAAATTTAGCTGTTGCTCCTGGTCAAATTCAAGCACTGCACACACTGCACACTGCTATAAATACCTTTCTTCATAAATATGTTATGTGTGTAGTTTTGGATTACAGCGCAGTTGATTGTCCCAAATCGAATAGTATAATAGATAATAAGTTTATACATTTATACAGATAACTAAATTCAGCGCTTAAACAAGTGCATTTAACTGTTCATGTTATGCATATCTTCTTTCTTTCAGTATACTAAAAAGATGATGCCGTCAGTGGACCCAATTTGTAATTTCAGAAAGATGGCGTTCATCTGCTTTATCACTACAGTTTCAGCATGAATCAAAACCAATCACCAATAAATCCTGTTTTCACAAGTGGCTTTGGATAATGTCACAAATGATGTTGTTTTAAAGAATTGCAAGGCCTAGGGATCATATAATTGTAAAGTAATAGTAGGCACAGTACGATGATGTTTCAGAGAAATGTGCATTTGACACTCCCCTTGTTATTGGCTGAAGGTTGACGACATACGAGCTTAGCATGTGACTGAGCAACGCTTCCGTGAGAGATTCTGTTTAGATGAAAATCAATCGCTTGTCAATCTAGATTGAATGTACAATACCTCCAGAGGTGATTTTCTAGGCCAATACAATAATAACAATGATTCTAAATGATAAATGTATAATATTATTTGTATGGTGCTTGAGCCATACTGATGGGGCTGTGGGGGTTCATAAGTCAGAACAGAAAAATGTTTTCAGTGTCAGTTCTCTTGGTTTGTACTCACATTCAGAAGGTATAAATGATTGAATTTCAGAATAGGACTTTGATGGGTCGGGGGTGAGCAGGGAAGCAAATTTTTTTGGACACACCGTTGTCTACTCCAAAACCTGTTTGACAGGTCACAGCAGACGAGCTATAACGACTTAACTTTTTCAAATATTCCACACCCTCAATTATTCATCACTGTTTACAACTCTATACAACTCCCCTCATTCTTCACTGAACATGGAGCACCATGGAACTCATACAAATCCTTTTACGCCTCTGATCAGCATATGAAAAGAAAACATTTAAAGACTTCAAGATTTGTCTGACAGCTGGTCGCTGGCCGCGGGATGATGGTGATAAAACATAATCACACAGCCACGAGGTACTTGTAACAATTATCAGTCCATTGTTCCGTAATCGCTTGGGTAACTATGCCATGTGACAGGAATTGTGCTCAGCTTACAGGAACATGGTTGTAGAGACGAGGCGTGCGTTGCACACACGTACACGTCAGCAATACCAACACATCCCTGTTGCGACTATTTCATCGTCTGTTTTTCGGTTGTCATTTCAACAACACAGGTATTGAGTTAAAGACACAAAAGGAAAGATTAAAAAATGTCATTCCATACCAACATTGCAAACCCATTTGTGTCAGCTGACATGTAAACAGCCCCTTTAGTGGTAAACGATTTGTTGGCACCGTGTTGCAGGCATCATTGACTGAGTTCATCCAACACGGTGAGCCGAACAGGAAAACAGATCGACCAGCATTCAACTGTAGTGCTAGCCAGCAGTGTCAAGAATGTCAGTACTCTATGGCCCTGTTTACACACGAGTGTTTTGAATCTCTCAAATTGGGAATCGAAAGCCATTGTCTAAACAGGCGGGAACAGTTGTACGAGAGATGTTGGTTACACGTACCACTTAGGCTCAGAGATTTCATGAAATGGAGCGTTATCCCTGACTAACGCAAAGCAATTTCCATTCTCTTACCTCCTCTGAGCTGTGAATATCAGTTAACAGTAGCGAGTAGAGCGAGAAGAATAAGAACATGACAAGAAGAACCACAGCAAAGACACAATGGAGGTTTCTTTTACTTAGAATTTGACAAAGCTGCAACGAAACATAACTTAAGCTGATATCCCTCTATCAGAGGTCGCTCCCTCTCTCTTGCCGCTGAACTCATGTGGCTGAAACGGCTGTCCCTCTTCTGTCGTCTGTTTTTGACGAGCTGGGATGCTCGAAATTCCTCCCTCTTTATCGCCAATAATGTACGTTTGAAGCACCCTGTTCCAGGTGTTCTCTACTCAAGACTGAACGCCTGGAACGGGGTGCTTAAAATGTACGTTATTGGCGAAGGAGAGAGAGAGGGAGGAATGTTGAGCTGGGATTCTCGAAATTACCCACTACTTCAATATTTTGTCACATTTTAAGAATGTGAAAATTGCTTTAAAAAAAGAGAGCAATTCTTAAAATGTGAAGAAAAAGGATCTGCATATTAAACACGCAGTGCATCAACATGAGATCCCCTATGGACAACATGTTTCTGAGTGCATGGTTTTGTGTGCCCCTCCAGTGCTGTCCATGGTTCTGAATTGTATTTGTCCATGGTCCTGATCTCTTCTCCAAATCTCTTCTCTCCTCTCCCCTCCTCACCTCTCCCTCCCCTCCTCTCTCCATCTCTCCTCTCCAAATACACTTTATAAACAAGGTTGAGCACCCGGCCATGACTTTATTATTGTCATTTGAGTCCATGTACTCTTTAAGAGGTGACCGTTTGACAGTTTTAAAAGGAGGCTGCCGTTCTCATGCGCCTGCTGACAACTTGGGTTAGATACTTTACGATGAAATGCAGTTAGTTTGTTGGCCTCCTGTTTAACAACCCACCTGCTCTTTTTAGCTGGCATTTAGGAATCAAATGTAGCTGTCCTCTCTTTAATACTTCTATTTATGTGTGTATTCTTCTCCAGTGTTGGGTAAGTTACTTTCAAAATGTAATACATTACATATAATTGATTACTTCCATTTTAAGCAATATGTTACGTTACAATATTACTTCTGGTAGTAAATCATCCGTTTTTGTCAGATTTAGAAACAAAGGAAAGTACAGCTGCCTTGTTGTCCATTAACAGTAGGTCTGGGTTCTCATAGAGAAAGGGGGCATGTGCTGGGGGCTGTGTGTTTGTGTGCACCACCAGGGGTTAAGGGGACAGACAGAGCTCCGCCAAGCCCTGAATTATTAATAGAGCTGCAGATAAAAGGCTTGTGTCCAGTAGCAACTGAAAGGACACGCCTCCTCACACATGTGCAAGTGTGCACACGCACATACACACACATACGCGCGCGCACACACACACACACACACACACACACACATACACATACACATACACACACATACACGTCAGTCAGGCTTGAAATGGTTACATTCATGTTATTCCCAAGCATTTATCGTGAGACAGTAGGGACACAGGGAAGGGTGAGTGAAAAGACCTGATGAAACCGTCTGTTGCCTGAGTGAACTGTGACGTGATTTTACAGTGACACATATTCACCAGAATGTCACTGCAACTTCATTGGTTGATAGTTTGCTGAGACAACAACGTACCAGAAGTCCATCATGGGATCAATCAATACTGAGAGACATAATCACTGTAGAGAGATTGAGGGAGAGAGTGAGAGAGAGAGAGAGATTTTGAAAGAGAAGGTATGAGTCAGGGAGAACAGGATGTGAGATATTAAGAATGACTGCCATGTGACATGCATGAACTGCATTCATTCACTTTAATGAGGAAGGCAGAAAGCAAAAGACTCCCAAGCGTGACAGGAATGCGCTGGTCTCGTCTAGATCTAATCTGTGCTCTAAGTAGAGGAATAGGTGTTCAGCTATGTGTTCAACCTGACACATACCTATGTAGATATTTGCCATTAGATTCAGACTAATGGCAGAAATTTGGTCCCCTGGCTTTTTGTTGTTGTGTGTGTGTGCGCTTCACTGTTTGTACTCTATCTAACCTGATTCTATCATAGTTTGTAATTGTGCGTGCGTGCGGGCAGGGTTGCCGCGGACATCTCACTGGTGGCTCATCCGAGAAAGGATAAACACATCACGTCGAGAAGTACTACAGACCACAGGATTCAAAGGCACATTTGCTCCCTCGGAAATTGCCGGCGTCTGTTAATTTGCATGTTTGTAAAACCGTGCGCATTAGCTTTAGGCCCCACACCCTCTCGGTTACGTTTTTCAAGATAGAAAAGTGCTGACAGAATATATATTTTATATATATATATATATATATATATATGCATATGCTCAACCATGTCACGTTATTAAAAACATCAACATCTCAGCACACTGAGAGCTGTCTGCGATGCTGAGCTGACACTGTAAAGCTGAGCCAGTGTTGATTTGAACCCTTAACAGACACTTTGTCTAAGAACATTGGTATCCTGACAGGATGTTTAATCTTGTCTTCCCACCGGCTACGGGAAAGGTTTACTAGTGCTGGCCGGGGTTTGGGTTCAGTGTTAGCCAATAACCTGCTTACAGATCCATGCCCCCAGCAACACGATTGGTCAACATAAATGTGAAGCAAAATAAGGCGAAACACCGCGTTCAGCCAGATATGAGCTCGTCTGCAATCAGACTCATTCATCTAAAGTTGGATTTGGGACACTACCGAATCGTAAATAGCAACGTACACGTGTGAGGTTGCTAGTGCTTAGCATGCATTAGCAGTACTAACCGATATCCCAGGATGTGGAGCCGTCGATCTCCCTGCGGCCGATGAAGTACCAGACGCAGGCCATCCAGTGGGCCAGCAGGGCGAACATGGACATGAGCAGCGTGAGCACCACCGCGCTGTACTGCGAGTAGCGCTCCAGCTTCTGCAGCAGCCTCAGCAGCCGCAGCAGACGCACCGTCTTCAGCAGGTGAACGCCAAAGTACTGCCGGGGGTGGGGGAGCGGGTGGGGGGGGGGGGGGGGGGGGGGGGGGGGGGGGGGGGGGGGGGGGGGGGGTGGGGGGGGGGGGGGGTTGACACACAACACGCGCCGCACGTCAAACTCGATGCCTCGTTAATAACTGAAAACATTTTGGACCAGAACATTCATAACGTTTTTTCTTAAAGATTATAGTCTTTAATTTAATAGCAGGGTGTCTACTAGCGACATGCTGCATAATTATGCTGCATAATTACCCCTGCATTTTTATTTTCTTTTTCTTTGTTGAATCGTATCTCACACACTCCACTTATTTCATTACAGCAATACAGAGTTTTCGCGTATTGGTGTCTCCTGTTGGAAAGGTCGGAGAAGAGTCTTGGTTCAAGAGTTAGTTAGTTAAAAAAATAGTTTGTAAAAAGTGAATGATGTTTACTGTTGTTAATGGTGTGCATCAAAATGTAATTGCCACTCAAAGGAACACAGCGATACACACCCATTCTAGAGATATGACTTGAAACCCTCTCGAGGGTATGCATGTATACTCCGTGTTGTGAATACATTTTAAGTGTTGCATGGTTGGCATGGGAACATTAATCAGTGGGGTCTCCCACAACAGCAGGTTTAAGAAGTGCTGGCTCAGTGCCGCCTGTTTGGCTGATGTGCAAACTAACAAATCCACTGCAATGCCGATGCGATCATTCATCCATATTTTCTCCCTTTGTGAGTTTGGCTCTCTGCCAGCTAGTGAGAAATTGAATGTGTGCTGTTGAGCGTCTAATCAAACGAAGAAAATATGAAACACTTTTCTTTTTATTTCTTTTTTAACCAATAGAACGCATTGATGTGTCATGTAGTCGGTTCATTTTTGCGGTTCTGTTTTCTGAACCACATACAAACACACACACACACACACACACACACACACACACACACTGTACATCCCCATGAGATGCATATGGGCATGTAGGAGGTGGGTGACTCACCACGCTGACGTTGAAGGCGTAGAGAAGGTCAAAGGGCAGGGCAGCGATAAGGTCGACAAAGAGCCAGGTGGTGACGTAGTGGACGCAGATGGAGCGGGCGTCGTACACAACCTGGCCTGACGTGCTGACGAAGGTGGTCCGGAAGTTCAGTAGGATGTCTGTATGAGTGACCACACCACACACACATTCATGTTGGAATTCACTCAAGCCCCTGTTGATGACTTGAACAGAGACATAGGTGACTTCCCATGTTTCAAGTATCATGGTTCATTTGACCGTTTCTAATGAGCACATGTATTTACTTGAAATATAATATTTTCATGCCATAAAATGTTTCACATGCCATTAAATGATTATCAAAATAATACCAATAGGAAAGAAAGAAAGACAGACGGACAGAAAGACAGACATACGAGACAGAGACAGATAGAAAGAAAGGAAGAAAGAAAGAACGAAAGAAAGAAAGCGCTGAACTGATAGCTAAATTGTTGCTTGGTGATGTATAGGCCTTTTCTACGTCCCTTGTCTTTGTACTCCTAGGATCCATGGATTCTGTACTTTGTATGCAAAATACACATTCATGAAGAACACTGCATAACACCATGTGCTGTTACCAGTGGAGTGAGTTTAATCAGTGTTTTTAATGCTCCCTCCAACACTGATTGTTTGTCCCAACTTGCAGACCACAGTAATGTTACATGAAATCAACCACACTGCACTGAGCACTAGATAGCATATTAAGCATTACACACTTTTAATTATCATGAGTTATTAATTAATGTGTGCTACCTAGTCATAATAAGCCAGGAGAAGAGAGTACTGAAATGATTGGAATGCCCAAAGATATTTTACACAGAAATTGTAATAGTTTAACTCTCATGCTGTTCATGAACAAATAGGATAAGAGACGTGGCATTCATCGACATTGGCATTCATCATTAATACAAAATTAAATAAATGCCATTGTTTTATTGAATCAATGATTCATATAATTTCAGGATAAAAACTGAGTGGAAGCTAGGGATGGCTACTCATTGTTGTAGACAATAGGGGTGTATTTCTGAACAGATGGGACCAGTCATTGTGCTAAATGGGCTATTGAACTGACAAGATTCAACTGTTTAACTGCCGAGGGGATTAGCGTGAGACAGGGGTGGAGTTTGTCATTTAATTTGATTAATAGGCTTATTGACATCTTTACTGCAAGGCCATTAAGGGATATCGTCCATTGTGGGGCCCTTGCAGAACCTTCATACATTTACCCAGACAGGAGTGACTACCAAATGACCGTCTAGTTTGCTGGGAACTGAGTGAACAATGATAAGTAATGTTCTATTGAGGATGGCTCACAGCCCTTGCTTTATGTGTTTGCGCCATTACATTTTTTTTTTTGCAACAGCCGATGTTCCTGAGTCTAACGTGGGTTTGTGATGTTTTTACTGCCTTGCCGTTAGCATCAGCAGTGGCTAACTAGTGAGACATTTTTGCATTGTTTCAAATGATGTCTCATTTGTTTGATAGTCCTGCCTCACAGCACCTGATAGCACCTGAGAACACTGAAGTTTCAGATCGTCTCTCTTATGAATGTATGTTAGCAGGTTGTTTATCAGGGACTTGGGTGAGTGACAAGGCATGGACACATTCAAATTCAATTGACCGTCAATCAATGGAATGTAGCCCTTTTTTAGATTAAAAGAATTGGATCGCCCAAAGCAGATATTTCATAAGCCCACAGACCAACGGTGCATTCAGGGAGTGTCCGAATTACTACCTGGCTCTTGGGGGGTCTCCAAATAAGATTAAAAAAAACACACGCCAGGTATTGATCGCTTCTCTCTCAATTCCCCAGCCAAACCATTGTGGATCAAATTCACGGACCATTATTACATATTTGTGATATGATGACAAAACCATTTAAGAGGAGTGATCCCCTTCAAATTAAACTCCTATATATAGGCCTTTGCTATTCTAATGTATAAAATATATGTTTGTTCTATATTACATTTGAACACATGCATGAAGACATTAACATTTTGATAGAATGTTATAGCCCCCCCCCCCCCAAAAAAAATACGTTATTTCAGGGGAGCTCAGGTTCCTTAATGGGAGCTCAGCCTCGCTGATGTAAAAATCAAACACTGCTTTCAAGTCACATGACGTCTTCAAAATACAACAGTATCCCTCCAAAAAGTATGGGGACCCGGGGTTGAGGAAGAGGGAAGCATAGAGTGTGTGTGTGTGTGAGTGTGTGAGTGTGTGTGTGTGTGTGTGTTGTGTTCCCGTACCGAGCATGAAGAGGATCTCCACCAAGATGTCGCTGACACTTGGAGGGCTCCGCGAGGCGCTCCCGCTGCTCTCGTCCCGCCCCCCCACCACGGTGAAGCACACGTTATAGGGCACGGTCACCGCCACGTAGAAGGTGGCCAAGAGAATCAGCCAATCCCAGCCGGCTTTGAAGGTTCCATAGTGGAGCAGGATGAAGCGGGACTTCTGGATGGCTGCAACCTTGTACTCTGGGATGGGAGGCTTGTCACCAAACATGTTCTGCATTTGGACAAAAGGAATTTGGAATTTCACCCACACCACGCCATGTGTGAAGTGTGTATTCTCTCTCTCTCTCTCTCTCTCTCTCTCTCTCTCTCGCTCGCGCTCTCTCTCTCTCTCGCTCACTCTCTCTCTCGCTCTCTCTCTGCTTTGGTTTCACCTCACGTCTTGATCACACCCTTCACTCACTCATCTCTCCCGTCCTCGCTTTCTCACACACACACACACACACACACACACACACCGTTCCCTCACTGAATTTCTGTATTTGTTGTGATGTGCTTTTTGCTAACTTCACACAAACACACACACCAGGACAAAACAATAACACACACACAAACCCACACAAACCCACACACAAACACATCCACGTCAGATACACACAAACACACACACACACACACTCACACACACAAGAAGACATTACATAACCCAGTATCAATGCATTGCAGTGTTAGACATTTTAATTATCTCAACATAAGGGACACAGGGAATACAGCATTTTCCAGGAGCTGAGCTTATGGCGGGGTTAGTGCTAGAGTAATCTCGGACCCAGAAGTCCTATTATGTTATAGCAACACTTGGTGTGTGTGTGAGTGTGTGTGTGTGTGTGTGTGTGGGGGGGGGGCGGGGGGTACCAGGTGTGTGTGTCCATGTGTCAATGTCTGTGTGCGTGCACGTGTCTTTGGAATACAGGGAGAGCTTGCCACCGGCAGAGAGAGAATCAACATATGAGCCAGTGTGTCTAATATGGACAGAACGTGTTTCACGTCATGTGACAGGCATTGTGACGTCATCAATTAAGCCATGCATCACCCAAGTGGGTGCTAGACACCGGTAGTGGATGAAGTGTCATTTCCACCCCCCCCCCCCCCCCCCAACACACACACACGCACACTCACAATGTAAAGCATTTGGTTACCTTGAAAAGTGCTATCTAAATGCAATTCATTATTCTTATCATCTGTGGGATCAAGTCACTCACGTTGTTGAGCTTCAGCTTGCTCTTGTCTTGCTTCTGCAGGTGTCCGGACAGGTGATAGAGCACCGCGCGGCTACGCCGCCGGTTAGCATTGAACCCCGGGGGCCGGGTCACCTGGTGCACCTTCAGGCCCGTCTCCTCGTCTGGTGTGGTGGGGTCAGACGTAGGTATGGGTTAGAGGTAGGTGTGGCGGTGGGTGGGGGACTACATTGGACCTTAATATCATTCACACATGGCAAAGCTCTTTACACACGGATTCACTTGGCTTTGGAAAAAGTCGCTGTCACTTTGTTCTGTCAGTGTTTTGGTAAACCTTTTTAAGGTTAAGTGCATGTAATTAATACACAGCTCTTTTTTTTAAAGGAAATCATAATGTCTGGTTTGAATGTGATTTAAAGGATCAGTAGGCAATATTTCTGTAAAATAAAGGAGTAAAGCTTATGAATCTACTCATAACATTCCAGCAGCTATCTGTAAATCCAATGTTCTGTAGAACAAAGTAAATTCTATGAGTACCTTATTGCTGTGTTTCAAGTTGCCAGCCGAAAAACAATCAATCAGGGCTGTTTTGTAGCTACCAATCAAAACAATTCTCTCTGGTTGCCTTTCTCTGCCCAACTACACTGATCTGCACAATGATAGGACATTGGTTTGTGGGAAGGACAGGGAGAACTTTTTTGTTGCCTTCTGTCTTTTTAAATGTAAATATCAGTTAGTGGAATTTCCTCTAAATCTTGCCTACTGCTCCTTTATATTGTTCTACGTGATGTACATTATATGTTGAAAAAAAGTGTATCAAAGTGTAGCAGGTTCCCCAACAATGCTCCAAGCTTTAAATACTTTTTGTTGCATTTTTTAATCGTTCTTGTTGTTCTCTTTCCACTTTACAATTGCCATTAGCGATCCTGTCTGTGACGGTATGAAAGCATTTCGTCCTCGCCGTATACCCACCCCTCTAACTGAATTGGCTTTCATTCTCGGTCAAGAAATTACATTTGTTCACCGCATCCAGGATTGATTTCAAATAGCTGTGTATATGGGAACAAAATACACCCATGACCCGTTCCCCCTCTTGCCCTTTAGCTATCTGAATTCAATTGGATGCCAGTTATCCGCATGGAAACAATGGAGAAATGCTGAAAAACGATGTTGGCAATATCTTATAGTATTCCTCTTGTATATATTTACTCTCTCTCTCTCCTTAATCCCCCTCTCTCTTCTTTGGTTTCTACTCACGTCTTCATCTCTGCATTCACTCCCTCTTCCTCACTCACTGTCCTCTTGTCACAATTATTTCATTCATGACACAAAAATTAAGAAAGGTATCCATGTAATGCTACTTCTAGGCACAGATATAACTTCATTTGCTGGACCTAGATTGCAATGTATTATTTGACATACATTTTATCGTATGGTAGACGTAATCCAGAGCACCTTCACAATACTGTGAGTGAATAAATTTCTTAGCATGGCTGGCCCCACTGAGAATCAAACCATCAAACCTCTCAGCATGATGATGTTAAAAACGGTGGTCCACCATACTGAGCTCTAGTCCGGACTAGGGGGCGTTTGGTTTTCTCAGTGGTACTGACCTGTTTCAGCTCCAAGCTCGGGGTCCTGGTCCTTCTTGTTTTCCGTGATGTCCTTGTGGGACACCAGGAATAGCACTACCTCCCCCTTCTCATTCTTGATGGGCACAATGTCCAGAAGACACCAGAACTGGGTACCTGGGGGGAAGGGGGGGGGGGGGGGGGGGGGGGGGGGGGCACACACGCACACACACACGCACACTTTAGCAACACAAAATTTACTTTTGCCATTGCCACTGTGGTAGTGAATGGAAATAGCTCATTAGCAATCACTGCAGACTGCAGGAGTCAATTTGCCAAAGCCTCTTTGAGTAGCCCCATGTTTTAAAATTATAGGGAATTGCAGGAAGTGCATTTGGTACAATTGGAATGAAAGGCACCACCACGCAAAGCTATTTCTGGATTGACTTTCACTTTCAGTAGTGGTTCTAACCGTGTATGAAGGTTAAATAATACATAAAAAATAAGAATATGAATAAGAAACAGCGCATGGAGATCTTGTATATTGCAGTAAGTATTTGCAGTGAGATCATGTCAGGTCAGAAGAAGATTGTGTGTGTGTGTGTGTGTGTGTGTGTGTGTGTGTGTGTGTGTGTGTTTGTAGGTAGGGGATGAGTTTTCCATAGCATCATTTAGTGCAGTGCATGTGTGCAAGTGTCCATATGCAAGAGATATAGAGAGAGAGATAGAGAGAGAGAGAGAGAGAGAGAGAGAGAGAAAGAGAAAGAGAAAGAGAAAGACAAAGACAAAGAGAAAGAGAAAGAGAAAGAGAAAGAGAAAGAGAAAGAGAGCTGAGGTAAGAGGGGAACCTCGTGATTTCCACTGGGATTCCTGGTATTTGTTAAAAAACCTTACAGGTTGGTTTGGGTTTGTTGGCCATTCACAAAGCCATGCAGAGTGAGCCGCTGGCAGGGAGGAAAGAGCGAAACAAGATGAAACTCTAAATTGATATGTGTGTGCCTGTGTGTAGTTGTGTATGTGTGTTTCTATTACAGGATTGGCGTTGAGGTTAATTGTTGTGACACTATTGAATTTATCTCATGGTAAATGCTGTCCGTGAGATCATGTTGGATATTTAGCATGTGAGTCTCTTTATGTGTGTGTGTGTGTGTGTGTGAATGTGTTGTGAATGTGTTGTGTATGTGTGTGTTTGTGTGTGTGAGTTATGTGTCTGTGTGTCTCATGCATTGACTATCTCTCCATCGCTGTCACTCTCTCCCTGTAAATCTCTGACACATGCACACACATGGACACGTGGACACACATACATACACATACATACAGCCCCCCCCCCCCCCACACACACACAAGAACACACAAGGACACAACATAGATACATACACACACATAACACATATACACACACCCATACTCACACACACAGGAACACACAAGTGTACATCACAGATACACACACGCACACGAACAACAACAGTATATAATATACATGTTATATATATATATATATGATATGTATATATGGTATACACATATCATATACACAGATACCCCTGTGTGCTCAGACAGTGTGTGTGCAGAATGTTAACAGGATCATTAGGCGCAGGCCAGCCGCTACACCTTCAATCTAACAAAAAAAAAACATATTTCATTCACAGGGTCTTTGGCTTTAGTTGAATGAGGGGAGGGGGTTCATATGACGTGCTGCATGTGGAGGTAGCTCCTAACAGGGAGATAATGCAGTATTGTCGGCACACACACACAGGGGAAATCAGTCAAAGAAAGCCGAGGGGAGTCCTCATCATTCCTCCTGATCTCCTCCGGGGACCGGGTTTTACCCAGCTTTCATATTTTACGACAATTGGCTTCAGTTCTTATAGCAGGTCCTGTGACTGACATCTCCTATTTATACTGGTCTTTAGTGACGACGGGATACATTGATGTAGTGTGTATGTGCGTGTGCATTGTTCACCCTCAACAATGTAATTTGACGTGCAACAACTGACATGCAACGTTGAAGCCTCTTGCGCTCAAGATGCCATAACGACGCCATAGTGCAGTGGTTTGTATCTGATGCTATTATGCATTCATTATTCCCCTGCATGCAGGCAATGTCTTCGGATACCCATATGCCTCAATAAAACAACCAACAACTTTAAGATGATAGCGCTGTGCCTGTAAGTTATATGAACAGGTAAATGAGATAATATAATTTCACAGGTTTGCTGTGTGTAGCTACCTATATTCTACAAAGCTACACACATTGTTCAGTTTATCATGCTCGTCATATATGACTGCATTTGGTATTAGCATATTAAAAGACGCCATTATGAGTGTGGGGGGAAAGCCACAGTTGTATCGAATGTATCTCTTTCGTTTCTCAACATCTCTGATGGCTTCCAATGATGGCCCCTTATTAATTGTAGCAATGCATTGGATAAGCCACTATGAAATATTTGTATGACAATAGATAATGTTTCCCTTAATACACTGAAGTTGTCGGGACTTAATGTGTGTGTGTGTGTGTGTGTGCGTGCATGTGTGTATTTGTTTAGCCTTAGTGTTTACGAGGGGATTTGAATAGTGAAAGAGGGAAAAGCAAACAAACAGCTACAATGCCACTGGATTTGCCCCCACCTGACACATTTAAGGATTAGGGTTAGGGAATCATTGTGGTGGAGCAGGGCTCCCCTGCTCCGATCCGCTGGGGTTTCACTACACAACAATCCAGGGGGGGATCCGAGGACAAGCCCCTCAGATATATGATCGCACTCGCCATTACACTAAAGCTTGTGATGTAAACAATTCTGTATTTTTACATGAGGGCTTTTTTATGTGGTTCCGTGAGATTCACAATATACCTGTGGTGAATATATTGTTGGCATGCGTTCCTGTTTGGCAAAGTTGCACTGTACCGCGTGGAATCCGATAGATATCAATATATTATGAGTGTGTGGTCAGGAGAGCTGTGTTGCTTTCCTCCCCGGCGGCTTCTGGGAGGGGGGAGGGGGGGGGGGGGGGGGGGGGTTGGCCAGACAAAGGAAAGTGTTTGTTGTTCTTCCCGATGCCCTGTAGGGCTGCACAAAAGCTAATGTATTCTCTTAGAGATCCAATTAAAGCCATTAAACAACTTCAAATTTTGCCCTAATGTCCGTTTTTGGGACGGACTAGCCCCCTGCGTTGCTTTGCCTCTTTGTTTAAGGCTTATAGAAGGGTGCAGAGTTTCATTTATCTTTATCCACACATCGTCTCTCTCTCTCTCTCTTTCTCGCTTTCCTATTTGTCTCTGTTGCTATAGTTATTGCTCTCTCTCACTCCCTCTTATTTTCTCTTTCCTATTTGTCTGTTACTATAGTACTTTTTCCCCCCTCTCTCTCTCTCTCTCTCTCTCTCTCTCTCTCTCTGTTATTATCACACTCTTTCTCTGTTATCAACTGGTAGCTGTTCTCTGAGCTTCATTATTCATTATTTTCGCGGTTTTGTCCAACTTTTCATAAATCACTCACCCTATAAATCACTAACCCTAACCCTAATCAGAAGTAGATAAATGAAGCAGGCCGTTAATCCTATGAGTTTCATTTTCATTAATCTCTCTCTGTCTCTCTCTCTCTCTCTCTTTCTCTCTCTCTCTCTCTCTCTCTCTCTCTCTCTCTCTCTCTCTCTCTCTCTCTCTCTCTCTCTCTCTCTCTCTCTCTCTCTCTCTCTCTCACGCTTACACCCCCCCCCCCCCCTCCTCCCACACACAAACACACACACCTCCTTTCTTGTAGAAGACCAGCTCGGTCTTGAACTCGCGGCGGTCGTCCAGGGCTCCCTGGATCTGAGTGGTGAGCCGGTCGCTGGTCTCAGGGCCATACAGGAAGTGGCAGGCGCAGCTCTTCTGCATGAGCTCGGCCCGGGCGTAGCCAGTGAGCTCGCAGAAGCCGTCGGAGCAGTACACGATGGGGTAGAGGGACTGGACCTGTGCGTTACCCAGCACAAAGTTGCTGTCTGTTAAGGGAGGAAGTAAAAAAGAAGACACACAGGAGTTGAGTTGGAAGAAAGGGAAGAGAAAGGGGAAAGTGAACAATACAAAATTGTTTCTGTTTCTCTTATGTTTGAGATTCTCTGTAGAGAGTGCAGATGAGGCAAGCTCCATTGTGTGGATAGAAATTATGCCTGTGCTGTTGGGGTGTGGATGTGTTTTGAGTGTATGTGGGTTTGTGTGTTGGGGGGGGGGGGGGGTGCTGGTAGAAAAACACTAGCGGATCTGTATTAAGTGTAGAGATCTGTAACTAGTTGAGCACAGTCAACAGTCCATGGCCAAATTGTAGGAGTGGCCATTAACATGGCGGGGTACAGTGGCTGAGTCCAGTGTTGTACACAGCAGGTACATGCTGCAGTGTGATTCACTCCTGCTTTGACTATCACATTCAAGCTTCATCCAGGTTTGGAAATCACTGTTTGTGCGTATGTGTGTGTGTGTGTGTTTGTGTGTGTGCGTGTAAGTGCGTGCAAAGCTGTGTCTGTGTGTGTGTGTGTGTTTTAACATTGGTACATTTATGCCAAAAGCTTGTTCTGTTTTGTGTTATTTCAGTGCCATGGAAGAACAAAGTAAATTGAATGTGTATGCTGTGTTTATTTATGTGGATGTATTTATGTTGTTTGTGTAACTAGTGCAGTGCCCGTTCAAAACGTGCCTGTTTGGAACGGGTGGATGGCTTGGCCTCCTCCTTTTTTCTGCTTTCATCAGATCATATGATCAGTATCTGTCTGGTATTTTTTACTTTTGTCCCCTCCATCCCTCCATCTGTCCCTCCCTCCCTACCTATCCTACTCTCCGAGGAGACCACAGAGAGGAGTGAAGACGCAAAACTAAAGAGGAGAGAGAGAGAGAGAGAGAGAGAGAGAGAGAGAGTGAGAGAGAGAGAGTAAACGGAACCTGAAGACCACTAGGCTAGTGATAATCAGACAGGTCTATGATCATGTATATGTCCCCCCTGCCTCATTTCAACAACTCAACTCCCTCTAGGTGGCAGCTCTGATGTTATCAACAATGGCCGATGCTAGGCTACGCTAGCCAGGGGACGCTGTGTTCATGGGCTCTGTGTCCCCTAGAGCATGTTCAGGTAATTAGCAATATCCCAGCGTTAAATGAACTTCCATCGCTGCGCTGTGCAGTGAAGAAAGAAAACTTGTGTAATGATGACAAATGTTGACAGTGTTACTAGTCTAGTTTAGTCTAAAGTATGAACACACACACCTGTAAACTAAATAACAAACACCTGAATTAATCTACACACCTGCACACCCATACATAGTCAAACAAAGCTATTCTAGCGAGGTTATCATTTTCGTTGCCAGGATACCGGCCTGATATTCAACTGATGATTGCACCATCTCCAGTCGTGTATACTTCTCAAAATTAATTTAAAACATTTCTTATAATATTTGTCTTTCAGTTTCAACCCTTCGCTTTTCCCCTATTCCCCCATTTCCCCCACTGTTGCTTCTGACTGCTCTCTCTCTCTTCTCTTTCTCTTCCTCCGCTTCTCTCTTTCTCTGTTTCTCTCTCTCAATATTGAATATAAAATTCCTAGACCCGACCCAACAATTAAACAATGAACACCAAAAGGTCAATCTTGCCATCGCACAAGATGAGTCAGAAGATCACTTGAAAATAATCGTATCAAACAGTGCTCTTCAACTAGCCTCGTGAGTTTGATACGATTACTTTCATTGGGCTTTGTGTGAACGGTGTAAAAGAAAAGCTACTCGATCTGTGAGGTGCATGTGTGTGTGTGTGTGTGAATGTGTGTATGTGTGTGTTTGTGGGATTACTTGTGTGTGTGTGTGTGTGTGTTTGTGTGTGTGTGTGATTGTTTGTGTGATGATTTGTTTGCTTGTGTTTGATCATTTATGTGTGTGTGTGTGTTCATGTTTGTGTGATTATTTGTGTGTGCGTGTGTGTGTGTGCATGTTTGTGCGATTGTTGTGTTGTGTGATTATGTACGTGTGTGTGCGTGCATTTATGTGTGTGTGTGTGCGTGTGATCGCTCGCACGCTAGTGTGTGCATGCATCCACGCCGGCCACGCAGTCCATCTCGGGGCCCGAGTTGGTTGTGGTGGCCTGTCTACTGCTTGTAATAGATCACCCGCAATCATAGTACAATAAATGACTACAAAAGGGCCCTAACACGCTGGGAGCCAGGGCCTGCTGCTATCGCAGCGCTACATGTCAGGTAAACATTGCTCAGCAAACATTCAGCTGCTGCAATCTCATCTACGTGTGAAATACGACACATTTCCACTCCTTACCTCAGGCGACGGCAGCATAAACCTCGGCTGGTCGGGGGCAATTCTCTCCCCGCCGGCAAGGAGTATTGTCCGGCCTCTGAAGCTGCCTAGCTCCCTCACTTCCCCTGCTGTCAGCAGTGAAATGAGCTTGTGAAGGGCAGCCAGGGCCAGGGACTGAGTCGATGCTATAACCAGCACTGTTCTGGTTCTACTCAATATGTAACGTATATTCGTTGTTTTTTTGCCTGTTACCAAAACATGTCCATTACTCAGCGCCCCCACCTATACTTTTTGTCAAGTATGATTTCAACCAGAAATCATTCACTGAACTTTAAAAATTATCCTACCTTCTCAACGCGCTTCATGACTTCGAAAGCAAGGTCTCACAGTACGTTTGTGGTCCCAAGGTCTGGACTTGCCTCCGGCAATTTAAACACACTCCACACTATGCTACACACTATGCAACACACTATGCTACACACTATGCACCACACTATGCTACACATTACACAACACACACACTGCCAACTCAGTTTCAACTCAGGGTGTCATAACAACAACAACGTTTGGATATCCACTGAAGTTAATTTATTCAGGAACTCCTAAAAGAAAGTCTTCTATTTAAAAATGTATAGGCTTATCATTTTAAACTTTAAATATATTTAATGCAATTGAACAGAATATACTTTAGCAAGTTGGTCTTCCGTGGGGCTTGTCTCTTCAAATTAGAAACAAAATATGAACATAAACATATTCTTAATGTTTCTTGAGACATATAGTTTGGCACACACATTCCCTGCGGGAACAGCAGGTCTGGATAATTAATAAATCACCAGTGCTAGGCTGCTCTCACTTCCTGTTTGTCTGTCTGTCTGTCTCTCTCCCCTTATCTGTCACTCTCTCTCTGCCTCCTGCACTCTCTTGCTCTCCCTCTCTTCTGCTCTCCCTCGCTCTGTCACTCTCATTCTCTCTCTGTCTCTCTCTCTCTCTCTTTCCCTGTCTCTCTATATTTATCCCTCTCCCTCTCTCTCCCACTCTCCCACTCTCTCTCTCTCCCTCTCTCCCTCTTATTTTTATTCAGACATTAACCTTAGTTTTAGTGAGACAAGCAGCACAGGTAATTGAAGTGTATTAACAAGAACAACGGCAATGTTGTAAACTAAACTGGGAAAGTTACACCGTTGATAAACCATTTGTCTATAAGATGAATGTGTCCTGTTAAAGCTGTGCAGGACATACGATATGAGAGAGAGAGAGAGAGAGAGAGAGAGAGAGAGAGAGAGGGATGGAGGAAAGGGAGGTAGACTGTAAATGGGAGGGAAAGAAAATATATCTGGCAATCATGCCTGAGGACACACCAGCGTTGATGAGTAATCCCACCTATTATTCTCACGTCACCTCAAAATCATTGCACAGTGAGTGTGTTATGTGTGTATTTGTGTGAGCACACTTGAGCATAAGAGATGATTCAACCTTATGGACAATGGTAGCAGGATTGCAGGAGGTGCTTTAATTGATTGGGCCACACCTCGGCTATCGGATGACCAGGATGTGACCATCATGATCCTGATTGGGTAATCCTCCTACGACCCTGTCCCTTGATTGGATTACAAAGCTTCAAAATGGGAGCCTAGCTGTAACACAACTGTAAATGGAAATACACGCAAGACAGACACACACAGACTCACGGATACAAACACACGCACGCACACACGCACGCATGCACACACACACACACATACACACACAAACAGACACATGGATACAAACACATATGTCACACTTGCACATACACACAGATAATAACACAAAAAATGCATCACCAATATGCATAATCTGTTTTCATCATCAAAATCGAAATTAACTGTAATGTGTCCAGTTTGAGATCATAACTGGATATAATCCTTCCCTTGGACAATCAAGCATGTCACATCAAGTCAGCTACACCCAAATCAGACTTCCCATTCCCATTTGGATATGGATGCTGCATTGTTTTCATTAACTCATTATGACATTTGGAAATTAACAGCTCCTTTTATTCTTCAAAAAGCAGATCATACCGGCCATTGCTGCCCCCCCCCCCCCCCCCAGATTCTTGGCCATTCTGCACACTTCCTGTCAATTAGGCACAGCTTCACATCTTAACCGCTGGCCTCTCTGTATTGCATGCCTGAGGTGCAACACTTGCTCCTCATTAGTAAAGGGTCTTGTTCATTATAATGTGCACTGGATATACGAGCAGACGCTGGTATAAGACGTGGTTCTTAGACGTGATGTGAAGTGAAGATGCGAAGTAAGACGTGAGTTGAATTTGAAGTTGATGCCGACGATTGTAAAGATATTATCAAGATTTAACTGCTTTAACCGATTAAACTGTCAAACACAAAGAATGTTTGTTAGAAACAACAACAAAGAGGGTAAAAGTGGAGTTAAATATGACTTGAATGATTGTTAAATTAGGAGGAACTATCAATCTGGGGTTATGTTTTGAGTCAAGATGGCCAACAATATGTGAAACAGATTGAAGCAGACACCCACCATTATATTCTGTGAGTGTACTTATTGTTTCTATACCAAAAGCCCTACAGTGAAATGTTTACCTTAAGATAAAAGAGGTCCAGCATGAACTGGGGCATGGAGGGCTCCTGAGTCTGTCTGGCCCTGTATAAATTAGATGGTGGAGTGGAAAGGATGCTGACAGAGGGTCACCATGCCTCAGAGAGGTTGGCTAATGCACACACCTTTCCAGCAGGACTGGAGGGATAGGGGACCTGCAGGTCTGGATCATTCATAAATCACTAGTGTTAGCTGCTCTCGCTGCCTGTCTGTCTCTCTTTTGGTCTGGCGGTCTGTCTGTCTCTCTGTCTGTCCATCTGTCTGTTGGTCTGTCTCCTTCTTATCTTAGCTTAGCTACACTGGGTTGCTGGTCAAATGGTTTGAATCGTCAAATGATTCAACATGAGGAATAGATAACATTTCATTGGGTTTCTTTCTGTTCTTTTCTGTGTGTATAGTTTTGTTTAGCACGTCTTTGTGGTGCAAGAGACAGATAGATACTGGTCTGACAATAGAAAGCCAAGATGAGTTGATCTCCAAGACAAATTTAACTTACAGTGAGAGGCCAGACAAGAAGGGGGAAGAAGAGAGAGAAAGAGAGAGAGAGAAAGAGAGATGAAGAGAGAGAGAGAGAGAGAGAGAGAGAGAGAGAGAGAGAGAGAGAGAGAGAGAGAGAGAGAGAGAGAGAGAGGCAAGAAAAACAACCAGCAGCTGCAAGAAGAGCCTAGACGTGATGGATCATAGGCTACCAAACATAATTCAGATTGTCTTGGATTGCCTTGAATGTTCCAAGAACTTTAAATGCCATAATTGGAAATGCAGGGAACACCTGGCATTCTAGCAGACAATCAAACAATGTATGCTCTGTATTTATGTCCACTAACCGCCTGGATTTAAAGGAAAACACAGGCTAGGATGAAACAGACCCTGTAGCGTGGAATCTTGTACTCCCATGGATTGTGGAAAATACAGCTCTGATAACGTTGAAGCTAATGATACAAGGCAGTCCATTATATCAGAACTATTTTTATTTATTTATAACCTATAACCAGAATGGTTTAGAAGCATTATTTGGTCATTTCGATATAATGACACCATTGCAAGCCAAACAAATCAAGAAAAACCAACCATTTGCTCTTTTTAAAATTAAACTCAGCTGCTGACACAGGTACTGCCAAAACCACCAGAAAGAAAAAAAAGTGAAAAAATGATGTCATGTCATATTGATTTTAATACATGTCATATCGATTTGAATCTTAACATAATCTGTTTTAATCAAACAGATTTGGCCTCCTGTCCCGAAGCGACACATTTTATTCTCCTCCTTGAAGTTGAGAAGTGAGGGAGAGGGTTGGCTTTGGGTTATTTCACAGAAAGCCCTTCTGTATATCAATCAATCATCTGCTCTAGTGCCTCCACTGCGGAGCGAGCCACCGGTGATATAGAGCTTGTGGCTCTTCCCTTTGTATCCATATTCACATATTGCTGCATGTGTGTGTTATCCAAGGAGAGAGAGAGACCAGCAGTGTCCCCAAACACCTTTGTGTCGTAGAGCTGAACCATTGCCTCCACCTTAAATCATCCCCCCACACACAAGCACGCCCCCCCCCCCCACACACACACACTGTGACCTGTAGCTTGATTGGATGACTTTAACAAAAAGCTTCTTAACATGCGGGTGTTACGTAGAGTATCCACTTTGCAAGATCAAAGTATCTTCACTGTCCCTTTAGATTAACTTGCAGGTTTGCTTCTGCATTTGAATACACTTTACTACGCTAGTATCAGATGTTCTTTTCACTTTTTTATTTTAGCCGATATTAAACCAATAAGGGGACGATGTCATTGAAAAAGCGTCACAATTTGAGCTAAGCTAAGAGGCTAGATAGTGTGTTGTTTTTGAGGATGTATTAAGGTTTAAGGTGCTGTAGGTCAGAATTAAGAGAGAGAGCAGAAGAGAGAAAGATTTAGAAGCTAAACCCCAAAAAACATCCCCTCCCACTCAGCTCCCTCTCTCCCTATGTTTCTCCGCCATTGAGAAGTGTTGTATTTCACGCACCTGTAATTGACAGGCAAGATGGATTGTCATCTCTCATACAGAGGCAGGTGCAGTCAACTTGATATTCTCACAGGGAGGATAAGAACTGACGGATGGCTATGCCATGTTTAAGAAAATACTAAATACTAACTAATACTAAAAATAATAGCTTACCTACAGCACCTTTTAATGTGCTGGTGACCGTGCTAGTGTAGAGGCAATGTTGTGATTTGTTTGTGTCACCGATTTCCTATAGAGCTGCTATTTGTAAAAAGAATCGTATTATAATAATAATTAGAAAACAGATGTTTGTAGTCTGGGAGTCTTGTACTGCTTGTTTCCACAGTGGGCATTCTGAGGTCAGATTGTGTTCTTGACCTCTACCTTGGACAGCAGTCACCCAAAGTAAACACACAGACTGCTAGCTTAAGCCTGTAGCCGCCTCCAGCTCAAAGACAAAACACCCATCCAACACACGATCTCAGCGTTCGGAGATGCTTCTCAATAGGCTACGTTTTTTCGAGTGCTGTATGTATGCAGTAGCTGACTGTGGACAATATGTGTGACTGCACACACACATGTGGTCCATAAACACCCCATTAAAGTGACATGCATATTTCTCTATCTCTCTCTCACTCTGGGAATATCTCATCATTTCTGTCTCCGCTTCCTCCACTCTTTCACACTCAGTTTCTATGACAGAGCAGCAATAAATAGCAATCTAAATATAAGTGCTGTCATAGCTGTCTCTCTGCCGACACTCACTGTGTGTGTGTGTGTGTGTGTGTGTATGTGTGTGTGTGTGTGTGTGTGTGTGTGTGTGTGTGTGTGTGTGTGTGTGTGTGTGTGCGCGGTGTGTGTGTTTCCCGTGGGCGCGGGTGTGTGTCTGTATATATGTGTGTGTTTGTGTGTGTAGTGTGTGTGTGTGTGTGTGGTTGTGTGTGTGTGAGTTTGCACTTGCACAAGTGGATCTAATCATTCTAGGCAAGTTTTCTTTTTTTTAACAACCCTGTGACTGCAGAAGACACCACATCCAAGCCGTTAAATTGAGGAATTACAGATACATGTACATTAAAAGAGAGAGACAGGAAACGAGAGAAGGAGAGAGAGAGAGAGAGAGAGAGTGAGAGAGAGAGAGAGAGAGAGAGAGAGAGAGAGAGAGAGAGAGAGAGAGAGTGAGAGAGAGAGTGAGAGAGAGAGAGAGAGAGCAACACCAGTATTCTCTCTCTTTTTGTTTTGCAAGTTCTGACTTTTATTGAACAGAGAATGCACAGCTGGCGCAAGCTTTAAGACACATGGGTTTCATAGCCATGTTTGTGCACTGAGTGACGGAACGGTCAACTCATGGGACCACGGGGAGTATTGGAAATAAGGCCAGAGAAAAATGACAACGTACCTTTCTTTTCGTGTGTGTGCATGTGTGTGTGTGTGTGTGTGTGTGTGTACGTTTGTGTGTGTGTGCGCCCGTATATTTATGTGTGGATGTTTCTTTGTGTGTGTGTGTGTGAGTCCCAATACATTTATCTGTGTGTTTGTGTGTGTGTGCGTGTGTGTGTGTGTGCCCGTACGTTTTTGTGTGTGTGTACCCAAACGTTTATGTGTTTGTGAGTGTGTGTGTGTGTGTGTGTGCCTGTACCTTAATGTGTGTGTGTATGTGTGTGTGTGCGCCCGTACGTTTATGTGTGTGTGTGTGTTTGTGTGTGTGTGTGTGTGTGTGTGTACCCATACATTTATCTGTGTGTGTGTGCGTGTGCCCGTCTGTGTTTGTGCGTGTCGTCCAGAGGCTGCAGCAATAGTTCTCCGATGTACTGGGCAATGTTGCCAGGCGACAGGTACCAATTGTGTTTTGTTCCCGCGGAAACGGTAGGGGGAGGGGGGAGAGGCAACGATGGGGAGAACACGGTGTTTCTGACTGCCGCGCACACACACATACACACACACACACACACACACAAACAAACACACATGCACATGCATATGTACACACACACACACACACACACATACACACATACAAGCGCATCCACCCATGTGCACACATGGGTAAACAGAGAGCGAGAGACACACACACACACGCACAAAAGGTGCCCCTGATATGCACTCTATAAAATACATAAAAGTGTTTATAAAAGTCATCCTGCTTTCAAGCAACACAGGATGTCCTCAATAACATCGGTATTGCCTGCTTGCAAAGCTTTAATAGCTGATAAATGAGTCAGACTGGCAACTCTTCACACATACACACACACACACACACACACACACACACACACACACATACACACACACTAACACACACGTATAAATATAAAGAGGTGCACCTCTGGCCTGAGTTGAGCTAAAATATGTAACAAGGAGTGCGCATCAGAGCTTCTGTGGGCCTGATCATCTTTTAATGGAGATTGAGTTCATTGAGTCATAACCCCCCAGCCCGCCAGTCCAACGCCCAAAAAATACAACTTTAATTGTTAAACCCTCACTGATTGGAGAACCAATTAGTCACTTATTCGTCCAGCAAATCTGCAAGCACGTAAAACTACAGCTGTATTGCTTGCACCCTGTTGGCTGTGATGAAACATTCAGCCTTTCAAGGTGTATTCTCAGTCCATAGCAGACTTTGTGGACTCATTGAGGGGATACAAGGGCACACCATTGTGCTATATCTTCCAGGTCCCATTAACTTATTTAATATAACTATTAAGTCAATTAGCAGACACCTCCATCCAAAGCACTTCACAGTGAGGCTCAAGTCCGCCAACAGGTAGGCTGCTTACCTTGGGGATTGAACCGAGTACCTGTCGGCGGTGAACTCTAAATCCACTATATATAAACATACCCCATATCCCTCAATACCTCAACAATACTACAATGGTTTTGTGGTCTCAATGACTCTCCCTCCTTTTCTATCGCTCCATCTTCACTGGATACGTCCTTCTTTAGAGTGCTGTGCTCGAATCTGTAGAAAACTAAATGAATCGAATCACTCGTCTTACGAGAGGCGGCAGAGTGCGGCGAAGTGGCTGCCTGCAGGAAATTGTAAGAGTTTTATATTCCTCTATCAGATTACTGGAGGGAACAGCAATTGTGTCATCCATTTCCTAACTCTAAACGTTGTTGTGCCCAGGCCGTGCACACAGTCTTTAATGCGTGTACAACCTGCTTAAATACTGCGTATTACCATTAGCAGAATGTAGGAAATCTAATTAGATTTGATAACACAGAATTAACATTAGGCGTGTTTTTGTTCCCTTGCTGTTTATTAAAGACATTTGTATGTAATGGTTAGTGTTTATGACAGCATGATCAGCATGATAACGATTTTAAAATGCACATCTATGGGGCTTGAATGCAGCGCAAATGGGTTTAGGCAAGCATTACTGTCCTCTTAGGCACCTAGGCTAGTGCTATGTTAATATATATATATATATATATATATATATATATATATATATATATATATATATATATATATATATAAACCAAACCATAGATTTAGCAGCTTTGAGCCAAGAAGGTGATTTTGTCACTGTTCCTGTTCCACAATGGGAACTAATTGGGACAGTATGTCAGCTAAAGCTAACTATGTTTAATTGACCGTATTGAATGCCAGCCACTCTCCTCAACACTCTCTCTCTCTCTCTCTCTCTCTCTCTCTCTCTCTCTCTCTCTCTCTCTCTCTCTCTCTCTCTCTCTCTCTCTCTCTCTCTCTCTCTCTCTCTCTCTCTCTCACTTCGGTAAATCGAATGTCCAGATTTGAGAATGTCTTTAGAAGAATTATGGATTATTAGAATAAAATACACCCGTGCATGCACCCAGAGCCACACACACATACACACACACACACACACACCAGCACGATGACATGCACACTACTCAACAAGTTGGTTTAATACTTTAATCTTGAAATCAACCCTAAAATTATGTCATTTCACCACCTGCCAAACATGCTGTGTGTGGATTATTTCGAGTGCGTGTGTGTATGTGTGTGTGTGTGTGTGTGTGTGTGTGTGTGTGTGTGTGTGTGCTTTTGAATAACCATGGCCATGGGTAACAAGATTATACAATCACACGTTTATGCATGAGCATGTGCACGGTCCCCCATCGTCCCGGCCCGTGCGCTGGTCTTTCACCTGCACTGGGCAGTCAAACGGCCAGGCTGTGTTTCGGGAGTTGATGGCGTGGACTGACAAGATAAACAATTTCCTCCTCGTCCACTATTACATCAAACAGCTTGGCTGCGTTCCGATCGCACCAATATTGCTCATTAGGAAGTGGTCCGGCTGTAAAGGGAAGTGGATCATTAACCCGCCCGTTCCGGGCTGGACATGCCACCGTCTCCACGGTTACCCGGTGGCCCCTGGCCGAGTGTTGGCCCTGGTCGGCATGGGAGCAGTTCCCATAGTTCGCTTTAACCCGCAATACATCAGCCTTATTCTGGCAAACATCTGCCTCCATATTCTGTGGATGGTCTCTGTGGATATTCCTCTTAATTGTCATTTACCTTTAATGACAAATGACAGACTAATTATAACGCAATACTCAATTTATATAATTTTTATTCATGCTGTTTAAATTATTTTATTTTGATGATGAATAGTTTCTGCACACACACACACACACACACGGGCACACACGGGCACACACACACGCAGGTACACAAACACACAGTCACACGCAATTATACAATCATCAGGCAGGCTAATCATGTGTGGCCTGTTATCTGCTTTGGAACATAAACAAGGTGAATGTTGTTTCTGGAATGATGCAGTGCCTTATAAGAACACTAAATAAGCCCTAGCATGGCGTGTTTGGACTGGCTGCTAACCCTAAAGTGAAGAAAGTATATTGATATATATCATAAAGTCAGCTAATAAACTCAAATCCACCATCCCCAAAGTCTGAAACGCCATACGGCATCCAGCTGCACTGTAACGGTCATATGAGGGTACAGTGATTGGTCACTGGCTTGGCCACGTGAGTGTCCGGGAGTTTGTCACCAGCTTGGCTACGTAGCCAAGAGTGAAAATAGACCATTGGTTTGTCTTGAAGGAAGGAAGAAAAACGATAGACTGAAATGACGTGAGATCACAATGGATTTCATGGAACATCATCTTGTGATGCTCAATGCACAGGTTGATAACCCTTTATTACATAATTAGAATAACATTAAGGGTTTCTGTCGTCCATCACTTTAAATAAAGTGGCCCTGGCTGGATCAGTCAGGATCGCGGCGCGGTGTGGCGGCCCGTGCGAGATGATTAGTATGCCTTGGGAACACTGGGCCATGACAGATTCATCGGACACGCGGTGGTGACTTCCTGCTGTAATTCTCCGATGAATAACACAATTAGGAGAGACGGTTTAGAGGACGTTGCAGAGCAAAGCAGAGGAGGGCTAATGAAAATGTTGGGAAAGAGGGCGAGAGAGAGAGTGAAAGAGAGCGAGAGAGAGGGAGAAAGAGAGAGAGTGAGAAGAGAGATAGAGTGAGAAAGGGAGAGAGAGAGTGAGCGCGAGAGATGGGGAGAGAGTAAGAGAGTAAGAGTGACAGATAAAGAGAGAGCGAGAGCGAGAGAGAGAGAGAGAGAGTGAGAGAGAGAGAGAGAGAGAGAGAGAGAGAGAGAGAGAGAGAGAGAGAGAGAGTGAGAGAGGGAGAGAGAGAGATGGGGAGAAAGTAGGAGAGTAAGAGAGTGACATATGATGTGCACCTGACAGTATGAGAGTGAACGGAACCGGCCTAAAATGTGATCAACAAGGGGAAACTGAGGCTGCTGTCACAAAGTGGTTTTCTTTGGAGGAGCTCTAAGCATGCGGCTCAGGCTGGTGTCCATGTGATGTGACCGGGTCTCTGCTCACCATCAGTGCATTATGGCATACCAACAAAGGGGCACGTAACAAAATACACACAGAAGGAATTGTGTCGTATGTAGATAAACATAAGCGGTACAGGACAAGATCAAATACAAACCCTGCATAGATAAAAGAGGAGAGAAGGTAGGGGCTGATAGAGAGAGAAACAGAGAGAGAGAGAGAGAGAGAGAGAGAGAGAGAGACAGAGAGAGAGAGAGAGAGAGAAAGTGTAAGAAGCAACACATGAGAAAGTATCACTGGCACCTGCTCTAGCTTTGGAGTGAGGGGGAGAGGGAAGGCAGAAGGTGCGAAACACACTAGCTGCTTCCTTTTCTGCTGGCCTACTGAGAGAGATGTACGCGCACACACATACACACACACACACACACACATATGGGCACACACAGATGTACATACGCACCCATGCCCACACACACACTGTAGACACACATCATCTACTTATGGGGCAGCAGAGGCAAGTCATTTAGTGCTAGATCGGGGGGGAGGGGGGGGGGGGGGGGGGCTAAGATCTTTTGATGTATTTATAAGCTGAGAACAAGACTAGATTGTCTCCCACCCCCAACCCACCCTGCCTAAATGTGCCAAAGAGCTGTACTTACACCTCTGAAAGTGTCTCATTTCACAAACATCACAAACAGTGCACTGAATAGACCCTAAGTACCTTATTTAACAGGAATCACAATCGAATTAGTCCTAAATCTTGAGAAAGTAAACGGGATGGGTGCTTTGATGGCTCAACCTCTCCTCTCAACTATGTCTCTATTCTATGTTCTGAGGACAATCCCCTGAAGTCGCGATGCTTCGCAAGATAAAGGGGAATGAAGGCTTGTCCTGAATTGCCTCCAGCTTCAATGTGCCAGCGCTGCACCTGCTCATTCTTCTGATCAAAGTCCACCAATACATCAACCCTTCACTGTATCTAACTGCAAGGTCTCACATCTGCCATTTCTGACCCAATATAACGGTGTAAGCAGTTGTCTATTATCATATTATCATGTCAACAAGCCTCACTCACTGAGTTCCTCTTAAGACCAACTGACACTCAGTCAGAAAGCTCTGCTATTATTATGAATGCCAACCCACACACCATTAGTGTCCTGGCACGCGTCACCTAGCTGAAGTTTACATTGCTGTTCTATTGTTGAGGCGTTGCTGTGCCTGAGTTAAGTTATTCACAGAAAACAAACATGTAAGTCAGCTAGGGCAACACGATTCCGAATTTATTACTTTTATTTTTTTTCATATGTGTCAATTTCTGTGTGTGTGTGTGTGTGTGTGTGTGTGTGTGTGTGTTTTGTCATATCTCTACGCTATAGCGTTGTGTTGTTTTACTAACCTCAGAGAGCAGGGCAAGCAATATCTGCTGAGCTAGCAAAGTAGATCAACCGAAAATCCACATGAAATGAAATAGAATATTAATATAACTCCACCCTCAGCTGTTGTTTAAGCATACAGATGGGCTGAAGAACTGTCCTGATAGTATACTTAAAATAGCCCTGTCTGCCTTGCCATTCCTACAGAGGACACAGGAGAGGATCCTCGTTGTGAGAGGAAGGAAGCAATGATGATAATGCAGGGAGAAAGAAGGAAAAGGAGGAGCTTACAAGAAGGATAGAAAGAAAGAAAGACAGATAGACAGAAAGGAAGGAAAGAAGGAGAAAAGGAGGTAATGAAGGAAGAAAGGAGGAAAGGAAGGAAGGCAGGAAGTACTTTTGGAGGAAAGGAGGGAAGGAAGGTATGAGGAAAGGAAGGAAAGAATAAATGAAGGAAGAAACAAAGGAAGGTTGGTAGGAAGGAAGGAAGGACATCAGTCTAAATGAAAGAATAAAATGTCTAAGGATGGATGTCACAAAAAGAAATAAATCCAGTAATCCTTTTCTTCCCCTGTTGGAGTTTGCAATTATTTTCTGTCTTTGTATTTTATTTTGTCATACGTCCCCTCGCCTCCCTGTGGCTAGTCTTCACATTCCGTCCTCTATTATTTCAGCTCATCTCGTCTGGGGACACGGCAAACCCAGGCTAACTACAGAAGGTGTCGAGTTATGAAAAAAGTAAAATAAGAAAATCTAGTTCTATCACACGCTCTCTCTGTCTTGCTCTCTCTCTCTCTCTCTCTCTCTCTCTCTCTCTCTCTCTCTCTCTCTCTCTCTCTCTCTCTGAGTAGGTGAGCATGGAAAACATTCGCACACACACACACACACACGTGTGCGCACACACCCAAGTGTGCATGCACCCACAAACATACAGACACACGCATGCACCCACATACACATGCATGCATTCATGCACACACGCACACATGCACATACACACACACACACACACATTTCCCATGAATTCTGTACATAATCTGGATTCCCGTCAATCCTAACAGAGCAACAACAAGGGTGTCGCACGCACAAATAGCTGCTTCCTCCCGGTTAGTAATAAGTATTACAGGAACCTGCTTACTGTGGTCAAGGATCATAGTTTTGTCAAATACACACAAACAGGACACACACACACACAACACTTGAACCAAACAAAACCAGAGCGACACTGTAGAGTATTTAGTGGCATGCCAACAGGATGGAAGCAGCAATGAGTGCAGGGGTCAATTTAAATGGTTGTCCTCTCTGCTCTCACACAGCAACATGGGATAGCCCCCTGCAGGATTCAGCCCCACATCCTGTACGGAGCAGGGGGACACATGACATGCAACTCAAGAAGAGAGGAGAGGAGAGGAGAGGAGAGGAGAGGAGAGGAGAGGAGAGGAGAGGAGAGGAGAGGAGAGGAGAGGAGAGGAGAGGAGAGGAGAGGAGAGGAGAGGAGAGGAGAGGAGAGGAGAGGAGAGGAGAGGAGAGGAGAGGAGAGGAGAGGGTGGAGAGGAGAGGAGAGGAGAGAAGAGAAGAGTGGAGGAGAGGAGAGGAGAGGAGAGGAGAGGAGAGGAGAGGAGAGGAGAGGAGAGGAGAGGAGAGGAGAGGAGAGGAGAGGAGAGGAGAGGATACAAACGATAGAGAATAGGAAATGAGAGTGAACAAACAGAATGGACAATGAGATTGAATGATAGGTGACGGGAAGGGTATCCAATCTTCTCTAATTTTATCAACTGGATACAGCACATGGAATGACCTTTTCACCATGGAAATGACCAAGTGTGCGTTTTGCGCAAACCCCAGCGTTATAAATTATCCAATGAGTCTCTGCTTGGTTTTGTACTTCACGCTGATCTGGCCTTCAGAATACATTGAGAAGGTGCCTGCGTTGTTCACGGTCACACCATGTGACCTGTGTTGAAATATTGAAGGCATGGCAGACTGTGACAAATAACACTGCCCAGGGTCAGAGGTCAGATCCTGATAGTCAGGGTGTCGCCATCTGTAGAATTCCCCGGTGGATAGAGATCAAGTGTTTAGAAAACAAAGAGAATCAACATGGGAAGGATTTACCATGATTCTAGCTTAGGCCTATAGGCGGCTATACACTTTAATCCACACGGTAATCTGATCATTATTGAGTTAAATGTAAGGACTAGCTTAATGTTGTTACTAACAATCAGTGAGAACATGACTAACAATTACCTATTTACCCAAACAATCTTTGTGTACAGTTGTTTGTGCACACAGCCTGCTGTCCACTGCCCTTTGTGTTGAAAAAAAGATTGCTAGTCAAATTTCATCAAGCTAAATGATTCAATTATTAATATTATTATTTGAATTATAACAATAATATGATAACAGAGTAGAGGAGGTTTTTAAGGGGAAAGTTGACATGAGAGTAATCAGAGAGATAAATGGAGGTTGAAATGGGCACTGGAGGATAGAGATGGGGTAGTGGGATACATTGGGGTAGAGAGAGAGACAGAGACAGAGAGAGAGAGAGAGAGAGAGAGAGAGAGAGAGAGAGAGAGAGAGAGACGCACGCACCCACATACACACACACGATTGCTGGCTGGCTCTGTTTGTGTCCATGCCAGTGTGTATTCTGGCGCGGTGGTTGGCTGCACTGCGCTCGCTGGACAATTCAGACCTAGCGAGTCTCTTGTATCCCATAGAAAGACAGGTGAACGGCAATGCAAAGGCCTGCACACATACAAACACATACACACACACAAATCTGCAAGCAAAATAATGCAAACACGCATGCGCACACACACAAACACAAACACAGACACACAGAAACACACGCTCTATTGTGATGAATGGATGGTGCATATATCAAAGGGAGAAATTGAGAAAGAGGAGAATATCTCAGAATGCAAATCCATTTTTTAAACCTTATCATTTGTATATACACTTACTCACTATGACTCATAAATCTGCAAGGCAATCGTCTAGATGTGCACCATCTTTTTCATCATTTCTTTAACCATCATGAAATAGAGAACAATAAGCAATGAAAGGTAGTCCCCCTCATCTGGTCAGGGTATGCCCCCCCATCCAGTCATCCAGGGCCCAAGGCCCCCTTGTGATGGAGCACCATGCAGGGACCATTATGGAGATACGCTGCTCATCACTCAAGGGGCCCCGTGTGATTGCGGGCTGGGGCCAGAGAGTTCACATGAAGAGCCGGGCTCTATGAGGGTTGGTTTGATATTTGTATCGACTCTTTCCGAGGACATTTCGAGAAGTTATTTATAAATGCTCCTCCTGGTGGGTTTTCTGCGCCCCCACCCAAACCACTCCCCACCCGTCACCCAGTACCTCCTCCTCCCCTCCAGCTATCATCACGACTCTACTGCTGCGAAGGCTAGCTTCCACCGCTTGGGCTTAGAGTTGGCTTGTATTCCCTCTGAGTCACGTTTCTATTCATTGTTTTGGAGATTGAAGAGGTAAGGTTCGTAGAAATGTGTAAGAACACAGTTCCAGTGTTTATGTTTATGTTGTTGTCAGGGCTCCCTCTAAAATATTGAGTTTCTTGCTAAATATGCCAAACTCTGCACAACCAAGCATTCTCCTTCTCAAAAATGCCCAATAGTTAAAGTTTTTGCAAGGTGGACTTGTCAGCACTTCATCATTTAAAATGCTATATTTACTTCTTTTTTTCTGGAAGACTGCCAGATTAGGTGTGTGTGTGTGTGTGTGTGTGTGTGTGTGTGTGTGTGTGTGTATGTGTGTGTGTGCGTGTGAGAGGAAATATCACCCTTCAACTTGATAGCACAAATTAGCTTCTTGATTTGATGACATGCTGCGTGCATACTTATTGCATAATGTTGTAGATAGTCGCCATGGCAACCTCCCGGGCAAGACCGCCCGCATGCTGCATGTTCTGCATAATGTAACATTCAAGGCATTTTCCGCGCTTTACGTTCAGTCAGGTATGATGTAACGGATTACAGGCCCAACAGAAAATCCATAATTTCACAAACAACAACAACAACAACACTGAAAGAAGCCCACGCTGAGGGAATCGTACAACTTACTACTACAACCTCCGCGTAATTGGCGGCGCACTAGCCGAGCCGTGGCTATAGCGAGTGCTGTGGCGCGTGTTGATGAATATTGATGAGTGTTCCCTGTGCGTATGTGCGGAGCCGGCGGTAGGATGACACAAATCAATAAGGGAAGTGGTCCTCCGATATGCCTGCCCGTCACTGTGGAACAAAGGGAGGCAGATGGTTGGCTTGCCCTGTGGGAGGGCATGGGAGATTGGGGGGGGAGGTTAGTTGAGGGACAGCCTTGCTAGAGAGAAAGGTGGAAGACGGATGGGTGGGCCGGTACGGAAACACCACCAAACACACACACACACACACACACACACACACACACACACACACACACGCACAGGCACACACACACACACACACACACACACACACACACACACAGACGTGCATTATTTCAAGCGTACACACATGCAAATACCCACAAACACACATACAGACCAAAGACGCATATGAAGTGCATATGGGAAATCATGGAAAAGACACAAATGGATGAAAAGCTAAACATGCTAATGCTCACGCTAGGGCTGACCCGGATACATAATTTCCTGTAAAAGCCTTGAATAATCGTTAGGTTTACCAAACAAATATTTAAATATTTAAATAAAAAAATAAGTACATGCCTGAATCGTAGATGGCGGAGACCAACGCTGCAGAATCTCGTTTTTATCAACAGATTTTTGTGTTTTTTTGATAAAGCAAAAAGCTAAATACAATGCTACGTGGATGTCGGTGGCTTTCGGATCCACTCATCGGTCCGTGTCTGACAAAGTCAGAGCGTCTTATTTCTATCAATAATATGATTACGACAACCAGTTAGTTTAAAGTCTGTCTCTGTTGGTCTTGCTGATTCTCACACTGTCCAAGTGCATAGTATTCAAACAATGTTCTTTTATCCCTTGGATAATATAACTTAACCTTCTACCTGCAGTTTTGCAAATATAGATAAATAAAAAGCGAAGCATTAAAATGCTGAATTGAGATTTGAATACCTATGAAACAAAAAAAATATCCTAATATTTGAAGAATCAGGAGGTGGGGAAATGAAAGTATGTGTGGCAGAAAATTGATGGACGGATCAGCGCGGAGGTGGGAGGTAGATAAGGGTGGAGGGAGAGGCTCAGTAATAGGCAGGTAAAAAGGGGTGACTGGGGCAGAGATCAGAGAGGTGATACGTGGGAGCTGGGATCAAAATGAAAATGAGGATGAGGAGATGGACGGATTGGGAAGCCTCGGAGCAGGGGGACAAAATGGAGAATGTAAGGAAAGGGGAAAGCAGAGACAGCAATGGTTAGAGGAGCAAATGGGGGTTGTGAACTGAGGAAGAAGATGATGGCCTGTGCAGAGGGGTATTTTGATGGGCCCAAGCGGTGCACCTAGAGTATTCAAGTCATTTCAAAAGTAATTTTTATAGCCCTGAATCACAGTCTCAAAGGGCTTCTTAGGCCTCCTCTTCTTAGGCCTCCTCTTTTAAGATCCCCTAACCCTAACACCCTTGAGAGCAGGGGAAACCTTCATTCACAAGGAAGAAACTTTGAGAAGGAGCGCCATAAGAGGGATCCCTCCTTCCAGGGATGGTTGCCATGGGTGCCATAATGGACAGACATAATGGAAGCATATTCTTAGTAAATACACTGTTGCAAATCAAATTGGTCAGATCAAATAACCGGAACAAACTGTAGGAGCATAACAAGACAAAAAAGGGGTCCATTCTGCTGAGGGGGCAGCACAGGGACATTTGCTCATAAATAAAGACAATGGAGTGTTGGAACTCCTCACTGTGCAGATAAAAACAGAGCTGTGAATGTTACCACCAGATAGAACTTTGCCATGACCCTGGTTTCCTTTTAGGGGAAGGATGAACGGACGGTAGCATGGTCCTATGGAGGGATGGAGAGAGTATAAAGCGTGGTGATAAATGGACTGACAGGTAAGACAGATAGGCAGAAAGAATAGGGCAATTGGAAGAAGGGGTGGATACACAGTGTTTTGAGCAAGATAAGTGCAGAGAACAAAGTGAGGGGGAGAGAGGGAAAGAGGAGAGAGGGACTGAATCCTCATTTCCAAGAACTAAAACGTTTAGGATGGTCTTTTGTCCATTCAGTTTGAATCACTTAATGCAGATCCCATGTGATAAATGGAGCCATCTCGTACGTATGCCACTTATGTCACAATCCACATTGTTATTTTTAGACAACAGGATGTGGTGACGGAAAGTGGGTTCTATGAGCAAGTGGTCTTAACGATGTTATCACTTGATTTTGTCAAAGGCTGCTCTTCAAACGTGAACCTCCCCAGGAAACATGCAACGTTCATTTGAATAAAGACAGCTTCAGAGATCAGTCAGCGAGGTGTGGTGATAGCTTTGAACAAGCAAGCGTTATGTGATGATGTCTTTTAACATGATGTATTTTGTAATGATTTGTCTCCAAGAAGATCGGAAAAGAATTATCATAACATCCTAACCTGTCGTTAGATGTAGTATTTAAATGAAACGCGATCCCTAACCCGCACAAACAATGGGCCGATCTCAATTCCTGGAGTCGCAAATCAACAGTGCAGCCCATCGTGAACACCGTGGCAGAAGACCAAAGCCAAGTGGCTGTGAAACGGCTGTTGGATGCAGGGCTTTGAGCAAAAGTCTGCACACTTAGTGCAGCTCTTGACGTGCTCATTGATGAAGATCTATGCAACGAGAGAGAGGGAGCAATGACTGAGGACATAGAGGGGAGCATAAAAACCATAAACATGACAAACACAATTACAAATCAGCAAGCGATGAACACTGAACTGTGGTTGACTGTTGTCGACGTGAACAAATTGAGGTTAGTTATTTTATTGTGGTGCGTTTGTGATGTAGTACCATTAACCTATAATTAAATTAAATGTTTAACCTTTGTGTCTAACAATGAAGGCTGGGGCTAGGTCAGGCAGCATCGGATATTGGATCCAAAACGTGCCATTTTAATTGTGGAAATCCGTCAGATTTCTATTGCGGATGATGGTGTATCGGAGCCCTTAAAGGAAGTGAGAAGACATTCCTCGTAGGGTGTGATCTTTCTCCCTAATCAAGCAGCATGGGATCTTCTCACTGACACACACACACATAAACACACACACACACACACACACACACACATACACACACACAGACACACACAGACACACACACCCACTCTCAGTAGAAGCCCTGTTATCAGATGTGAAAAGCCCTATGTAGCCCTGTAGCTCAGAGGACTGGAGTTAAAGAGAGAGAGAGGCAGGGTTTAGCGTTGTTTAAAAGGTCGAAGAGCGATGGAAATGCCCCCCAGAAGATGGACTGATTGGAAAGGAATACGAGCGGATGAGAGGTTGCGAGTGGGGGAGGGGGGTGAACGTTGACCTTGAATACAAATAAGCAGCGAAAAGGGAATGTTGCATGGTCCATGTAGCAGCTATACAGCAACCTTGTGGTGACTGCAGGACAGGGAGAACTCAGGCCTGGGTGAGTGGAGGGATTAGTGATCACAGGGCGAGGCCACATCTCTCTTGTGGGTTAGGTGGTTATCTACAGCTCTCACAGGTTCTCAGTCCACTGTTTGGAACCATGATTTCTAATTCACTCACTCACTCACTCACGCACACCTGCACACGCATACACAGGCATTTGCAACTGTGCTGTTTGTGAGTGTGTTAATGTCTTTGGGTGTGTGTGTGTTCATGTGCTCATGTGTTTGTGTGTGTGTGTGTGTGTGTGTGCAATTGTCTAAATGTTGTCTTACTAAGTTATACCAAAGACAACAAAAGGTTAGCTGCTATCTCATTGCAAGGTGTCGGATAGATACACAGACAAAGCACTTCTTCTGCTGTCGTAACCCGCAACATACAGGAAGACCGCTGGGAGAATGGCCCCATTGTGCCCCAGAAGGGCTTTGATGCTTAAATCAAAATGGTGTAAGGACCATTTGACCTTAGTACATGCTTACGGGACACGCACACCCACTCACATCTCTGCTTTGCTGCAGTCCGTGATTGCATTAGCTCACAGACAGATAACTCACACACACAGTCATGGATGGATGGACACAAAAGCAGTAATGGGTTGCCTGACTACAGATGCAAGAACAATATCAAATATATTTGTATCGATCCACAACTCTCGGGACAATGCTCGAAATCATAGCACACTACGTGCAAGAGAGGGCTTCAAAGTAATTATTGGAAGGAACACTGCACGATGGATCTGAGGAAGAAGGATAAACCAGAGAGGATCAATGGATTTAACAGTGAGGAGGATATATATGAAGCAAAGGAAATAGATATTGCTGTTATTGGCGAATGTTTATGTTAAGTAAGGGCTGCAACGAGGATCTGCTTTAACATAGATGAATCCATAAATTGTATCTACACACACACACACACACACATATGCACATGACACATTCGCGACTTGAATAACTTCAAATTTAATGAGATGTATGATGAATTTATTTATTGATACACATAGGAGCACACAATCAATCCCTTGCACGAGACTGGGCCCCCTCAAAGTTAAATATAAAAAGTCTCCTGGCATTTGAAAGAGGTACATTCGTATTTCATTGAAACATTGATTGAAGGTGGATGTGCTACGGCCTGCTGGGTGTATGGTTTGGTCATGTTGACCAGCTTTAATGAAGTACATGACCACTTAATTGCATTTTTCCCCAGAGGCCACAAAGGAACCAAAACTATTCCTGGAGGTTCCTGATGATGTGAACCTGCTGTGTGTGTGTACTTTGTGTACTATCCATAGCACAGCAGGGGAAACTGCTTCTCCACACGAGGCGACGACGAGAATGCAAATAGGTGCACACGGGCACATGAATATCTGTGCTTTTACACACACACACACACACACACACACACACACACACACACACACACACACACACACACACACCACACACCTGTTGCAGTAAGAGCTGATCAAAGGCTCAGATAAAAACAGATCCCCTCAGACAGAAGCTGTCTTCCTCCATCTCTTCTCGCTTTCTTAAAGGCTCTTCTGCTTCTTCTCCCTTTCCTGCTCATTCTATTTCTGTCTCTCTTCTTGCGTCCCCTTTCTTCCTTCATATCTCCTCTCCTCTCCTGTCCTCTTGTCTTGTCTTCTCCTCTTCCTCTTACTTCCTTTCCACAGGCTAGGCTACTCTCCTAAAGGACATGGGTCCTATATCTGTGCTCTATCAAGGAGGCCAATTAAATCGGATGGAAGTGATGAAAACATTAAAATGTCCAATCATGCATCTCTTTGAAAACTCCTGCCATCCAACCACCATTTTCCCCTCACACACAAGTCAACATCAACATCCAGTCCCTCTCTCGCCTCTCAACCTCAATGGTCCAGCCCCAAAATGGGCTTCATTACAGCAGTGACATCAGTCAAATTGCTTAAAAGCAAACCCTTCTCTCCCAACCTCCTTCTCCACCCCCCGACCCCCCACCTGGCAAAGCTAAACCAGCCAAAGATGAAAGAAGGTTGTCTATATACACAGTATGTTTTATCACATAAAAACAGAAAGAAAGACTATAAAGCAAAATATTTTTGGTCAAAACAATTTTGAATTGAAGGAAGGACAAGGAATGCTTGCTTGCAATGTCATCTATAAGTGCCTTAGTCATTACTGCTTTCACGGTTTTTAACAACTGTGTGTCCTTTCCCAATCTTTGAACTGCATGTCCTGTTCTGCCTTTGCTTTGGTGTATTTTAGGAAGCCTTTTCAACACCTTGGCCAGGTACTACTGATGAAAAATAGCCTCTTGGCGTAATATGGCAATTTATATAATTTCCCTTCTCTCAAAATAGCTAAGCTAAACTACACAAAACTAAACAACAAAAAACAATGTTTGAACGTATAGTATATGCTAATTAGCCACGGCATCACTCCAACACACATACATATGAGTTTTGGAGGGATAGGGACCAAGAATGGTGATCACATGGTGATAATATTTAGCCTGAGCCTTGCTATCCAGGGAGTACAACCAACCACCCCCCGCACGCCATTGTTTCCATTCCACACAGGGGCACAGACATGGAGCAGCCGCAATGCTAACCCTTCTGGACCTCCTGAACACTAAGGACACATACATACACACACACACACACACACACACAGTACCATCCACAGAGAGCGAGCAAGCGAGCGAAAGCACAAAGGAACCAAGGTACCCAATAGACAGAGGAAGAGGGTAAGTAAGAAAACATGGCAAATGTACTAAATTGACAGTGGGGCGTTGTCTGTGAGCCTGTGTGTGTGTGTGTGTGTGTGTGTGTGTGTGGGGAGGGGGGGGGGACGTCCTTACCCTGGACAAGATTCCGCTATGTGCCCTTGGCACTGAGAAGGAATGAGAGGGCGGGAGACCGATTCGGAGGGTGAGAGGGAGAGCGATAGAGACAGAGAGAGAGAGAGAGAGAGAGAGGGGGGGGGGGGGGGGGGCAAGAGACAGAGACAGGGAGGGTGTGAGAAAGAGACAAGATAGGACTAGATCAAAAGAGAATGGAGATAACGTAGGATGGTGGAGATTTTGGTAAATAGAATATAAAAGCGTTTCCCTCCACTACTCCCCTATTCTGGTCTGCACACAGTGTGTAATATTGTGTGCACCTCCTCATTTTACTGCACATACAAAAATTTCAAGGCCAGAACCTGAAGGACCTGTGCTAAAGTTGTATCACGTTATGCACAGTGCTGTGTACAATATCGATATCCATGCTTGTTGACAAGGTATGTGTGAGATCAAGAGGCATGCTGTTGTCTTGCCTTCGAGGCCTGGGTCTGTTGAGGAGAACACACCACAAGGCATCCAGACATCGCGCACTATCGAGACGTTGAGAGTCCACCTAACCTTTCTGTCCGGCCATCCCCTGCAACGCAGTCAATCTTTAATAATTTTCCATACGTTTCACACATTTCATTGACACGTCACACACAGATCAATGGGCAATGGGTGTGAGTGAGTGAGGATTCTGCAGCGCTGGGACTTGTGGGTCTCTGAGATGGACCACCAGCTCAGCAGGTGTGTCTTTTACTTCACTGCAGAGGCGGTATGTCCGATTCCCCACAGTGCCGGCCAGCCTAGTTTACTATAATCACTACCTGCTGAGCCACAACCACTGATACACACACCAAAGCATGCACGTATGCACAAACATGCCCACACACACATGCACACACACACAAACACACACACAAGTATACATGCATGCATGTCTGTGCACATGCCTGTACACATACACTGAAACATGAGTGTACGCTTGCACGTATACATACACCTACACATAAACAACCAAATTCATACACTTTATAACATAGTGTATATATTTGAAGAATACACCATGTCATATAAATGGAAGTTTGTGTGTGTTTGTTAAGAGTGTGTGTTTGTGTGTGTGAGTGTGTGTATGTGCCTGTTTATTGTTGTTTTACACATTGTGCATATGTGTTATGTTATTTGTGGGATGGTTGAAAAGTGACATTTTCAAATCTATCTCTGTCAGAGACATCTGCCACTACCCCCTGGTCAGCAGGGTGAGATACCCCAACCACCACAGGCCAACTCCTTGCCTCCCACAGCATGCAGCGTGTTTTTGCTGTGCGCCTGGGTGAGTTCATCCAATTGTCTTCATTAGAGTGCCGTTTTTATACCTGAGTAGTATAATTAGTCTATCTGGAGTTTTCTTACTCCCCTTGCTCCATTCTCTCTTCCTATGGTCCTGCCCTTGTCAATGTGTTCCTGCTTTCATTGTTTTTATTCTGCATGTGTTTTTTAAGGTGATACAAATCAAGTTTATTATGATTATAATTCAAACATAATTCAAACCTAACCAAAGCTAACAGCTAGGCATCTACTTGCAGCAACAGGTAGCCTAGCTTGTCCGTTGTTCCACAGAGATATTATGTGATGTGTCCAGCTCCCCTAGTGAGAGGCCATTTGCTGTAAACATATCTGTTCATATTTGTGTACATGTACTTAGGGACAGGATGTGGAGTTTATTAGACGTTTTACTACCAAAAACCTACTGGTAAACCCATGGCAACTCATGGAGCATACACACACACACGCACGCAAGCACGCACACACGCACACACACACACAGATAAACACAAAGGGATCACTTTTAACTATTTAAACAAGAACGGTGGGCTGGGGAAAGGCTGTGGCACTTTTTGGGAAGAATTTTCTAGACCAATGACTGCAATAAGTAACAGGCTGCACGCGTTGCCACGGCAATTACTCTGTCCTGCACTCGCCAGTGGTTCCTGCATGGTTCCCTTCCATGTGACACGTCTGTTGACAAAGAACCCAGGGTAGCAGCCCATCTATTACATCACCACCTCTCCACCGTCTGCTGTGTGTGTGTGTGTGCGTTTGTGTTTGTGTGTGTGTGTGGGTGTTGTTGGTGTGTGTGTGTGTGTGGGTATGCCTGTGTGTGTATATGTGTGTGTATGTGGGTGAGTGTATGCATGTGTGCATGTGCACGTGTGTGTATCTTGGTGTGTGTGTGTGTGTGTGTGTATTTGTGTTTGGGTGAGGGTTAAGAGAGAGATGGCAGCAGAAAACATTTAGGGTGTCGTGATGGTAGGTGGGATGGTGATGGGGGGTGGTGTGTATCAGTCAGGATTGTGGGGGGTGGCGTATGCCAGCCTCAGTAAAGCTGGCATAGGGGGTTGTGGGTGTGTGTGTGAGAGTGTGCATGTGCGTGTGTGTGCATGTGCGTGTGTGTGTGCGTGCTTGTGTGTCTGTCTGTGTTTGTGTGTGTGTGTGTGTGTGTGTGTGTGTGTGTGTGCGTGTGCGTGTGCGTGTCTGCGCGTGCATGCATGTGCGTGTGTGTGTGTTTGTGTGTAGGTGGGCGGGGAACATGGAGAGAAGGGGATTAAGGAGAACCCCCAGCTGTGACATTTCCATTAGGAGTGGGGGCGGAGCATTGTACAGTGCCGCGGCACGACGCACGCTTAGCACGCCACCCGTGGGTACGTTAGCTCTGTTGCATAGCACCCTGTTCACACACACATACACACATGCATACACACACACACACCCACACACGTATATACCAACGTGGGCATGTACACAAAAACACATGCATGCTAATGCAAATGAAAAAGGTATTTCCTGTGAACACCCGCTTTGCTTTGGATCATCTTCAAAGTTTCTCACAGCATCCATGATCCTCCTGTCGCCCTGAGATACGGGCGACATAGCTGCTTGTCATGTGTCACTCACTCTTGTGCGCTCTCTCGCCCTCTCTCTCTCTGTCTCTCTCTCTCCCTCTCTCTTTCTGTCCTCAATCTTTGCATCTCTCTCAGCTGCTGTCCAATAACATGTTAGTTGCACAGGCATAACCCCGAGATACAACAATACCAATGTAGAAGTGTTCATTATTTGGGGTCACCCTAATCAGGGTGATTTGTATTGAATACTTTTAAATGGACACCCTTGTCCAATATGTTGCCCACTTTGTAATTAATTTGTTTATTACAAACTAGCTGTTGAAATGTTGTTGAAATATTGTAGGCCCGTAGTGTTAAATTGTATTCAAATTACATATTAAATGCCAATATGAACACTGACCAGAAACCACCTTCCTCACTAACATAGATACATCTATATGCATTCTGATCATCTTAACGTATTCAGGACAGGGGTTTCCTCCAGATCAATGCGCTGACTTATTAAACAACCCTTGTGTTAGAAGAGAGTGTCTTTGCCAGGCCCAATAAATAATGATTGTTATTGTTATATTTTATTTTGGTGCCAATCAACCAAAGCACCCAACAACAGATTTGTAATTAATCAGGCTGATTGTTACAACATTGCAGTGAGAAAAACACTTATTTTGGACCAATTTTACTTCACAGGGAAGAGAAGAAAGATGAAGGGGTGCTGTGGTTGCTGTAGTGAATTAGAGCACTGGTGGATAAGAGCACTTACATTAAAAACCAAAGAAGCTCCATACCCATTCAACTGATAAGGATGCCAATGCTGTATATCTCTAACTGTCACGCCACCCTCTGCCACTACCTAGTGGCGCCGGCTGCCACTCCTCCACGTGCACTTGTTTACACACCTGTCAGCAATCCACAATCAGCGCACCCTACTTCTCCCTCGTTCCCTGAACAGCCGGCGCCAGTTCATTGCATACTCTCTCCGTGTTAGTACCTTCGTTCCAGCGTTATCTATTCCTGTCTTCCCTTCTCCTCGCTTGCTCCTAACCCTGCCTCTCCTTGTGCCCAGCTCTTCCCCGGATCCTTGCCTGTCTACCCACCTCGCCTGCCTGACTGCCTACCTGCCGCCGAACCCCCGCCTGATTGACTACCCGCCTGCCGCTCCCCACTCTGACTGTCTGCTTGCCTGTCCGCCGCCGAACCTCTGCCTGCCCGACTATGACCTTGCCTAGCCCTTGCCTGAACTCTTTGAATACATCCCTTTAAACCCCGTACCATCTCCGCGTCCCTGTGTTCTGCATTTCGGTTTTCTCGTTCCGTACCATAACACTAACTCTGTATCCAGATAACTCTAAGATGTTTGCTAGAGACCAACCGCTTTCTTTTAATACATGAAAACCTGACAATGTGTTTCTAAAGTAATAGTCATACATGAAAACAATAAAAATAATGCATTACACGTTTGCAAATGCAGGCATGCATGCACACACACACATACACACACACACACCAAGACACACACAAGACACAGCAACCAGGATTTCTCTCTTTGTGACAGTAATCATTGGAAAAAGAGAGCGATTAGCCCTTTGTATCTTTTATAACCCTGTCCCCTCACTATTGTTCCACCACCTGCCTGCCTATTGGCCTGATGAATGGAACCTCATTAGCGTGCGGCTTTAGTGTGTGTGTGTGTGTGTGTGTGTGTGTGTGTGTGTGTGTGTGTGTGTGTGTGTGTGTGTGAATGTGTGTGTGTGTGTGTGTGAATGTGTGTGTGGGTGTGTGGGTGTTTGTGCGTGTTCCTGTGTGTGTGTGTGCATGTGTGTGCAGGATGATAGAGTGAGAGAGAGGGTTCTTATGTTTGTATACTCATGAGTGTGTGTATGTGTATGTATGTGTGTGTGTGTGTGTGTGTGTGTGTGTGTGTGTGTGTGTGTGTGCGTGTGCACAGAAAGGTCAGGAAGGAGGCAGAGTCACTGTGAGCAATGAAGATGGGAGGACAGAATGACAGACTTGTGTCCCAGGGGGTGGTAAAAGCAAACTTCCCCAACACACATCTAGACACACACACACCACACACACGTACACTGACACAAGCCTAATTTAATGAAACCCATGACAATCCAATATCAATATTCTCCACCACATACCACCACCCCTTACCTTCCAGGCATTTTAGTGTGTCCCTGTTAAGATCTTCCCCCCAGCTTGAGATGCCCCGGCCTTAGGTTGCCCGTTAATAAGAGATTCACATGTAATCTATAGGAGCTAAATGGATAGTATGGACGATTGCTTTAGTGCTCCATCCCCAGATATATTTTTAATTATATATTTTTTAAACAGGAGCACACAGTGGGAAGACAACATTAGATGCAAAAAAAGTCATAGCAAGATATACATTCATTTAGACATAGATAGTATGTCTACTGGCTCCTGCACAATAATCCGTTTTTTACTTTGTTAGTAGTTCCTTAGTTTCATACCACATTTTAGTTTGAATTGGTGAATTCCAATTATTATAGTAATGATATAAAAAATTGCGGCAGAACACAGATGGACCAATGAGTCTAAAAATGATGCGTACTTGACATGATAACGTTAAAGTCGTGGATGCATACCTTTTCCGAATGTGTCAAAGAGAGAAATCTTTTCCCCACCTTGTTTGGGGACGAATGTGTAAAGTCATGTCAATTGCCACAGAGCCAGGTCTCAATATGGCCGGCCCCTAGCGTCACCATTTATATGCCCTATTGTTATGCTAACAACTGTCTTTGCCATCCCTCTCTTCATGGTTTTGAGTCCCTTATCAGCTTCCATCTATAGTAAAACAGCAGTGGGGATAATGAATAGGATTTCTTCATTTGTGCTTTTTACTTCACGCCCCGTCGCTCCACAATGGGGCCCCGACATGGCAAGTTTGTCATTCTGACACAACAGGTGCCATGGCAACTGACTGTACAGTTCTTGTTCCCGTCGTGACCTACCCGCTGTCATGAAGCACAAAGAGGAGTCTCGCGGTGGAGGAAAGGAATTGGCTCGGCTATGTACCTCTCGTGTCAACGCTCAGGCACAAATATGTGTTCCTTCTGCACCTTGCTCTCTTTTTCGCACTTTCTCCCAGTGTCTCTCTCTCTCTCTCTCTCTCTCTCTCTCTCTCTATCTGTCTCTCTCTCCCTCTCTCTATTTGTCTATCTCGTGCAAATTCAAATGGTTGCCTCCTCGCCATATTTATTGTTAAAGTGTTAGTTCATCTACAACTGTTTGGTAGTAATATTTATAAGCCTTAAAGGTACTATATGTTACATTGACACTGAGCATTTAAAATGAGTACTACAGTCCAAATTCACAATATTGGGGAGAGTTTTCCGTGCCCGCCCCCTCCTCCCCAGACTCAAAGCTCACGAGCGCAAGACGAGCCGAGCGCAACCTTGACGAGGGCAGTGATTCTATTTTGAAAATGACAAGCGACGACGAATCCGGCACAGTAAGTTGATCAGCTAATGTATACGTTTGCAATACATTTGCATCCGTCCTTCCTTCTGGGCTCTAAGCTGTCTTCATCTTTCAAATGCAACTCCAAGAGTAACCCTTGTTTTAGCACAGCTCTGGGCATAGAGGTTTTTCAAAAGAGGATGAGGCTTTTTAGGTCTGGTAGAATCGAGTACAATCTCAGTTGATCCAGTTTGTTTTCTTGCTTCCATGGCTGCAGCACGCTGTGTTTGTGTATAAATCTGTTTCATATCTGGCAACCTGGGGTACAGAGAATGGCCAATCATAACACAGGTCAAAACAAAAACGTTCCGACCCGGAACGGAAATTTCAAGGGAGAACATACTGGCTGTAGCATTGTTGTAGGAGAAGACAGTATTTCGACTTAGCAAGTTTTCTTAATCTCTGATGACATATATGGTCATTTTATGATTTAGTGCAGTACATTTGTTACATATAGCTCCGTTAATTTAACGTTGACAAACAATTTTAATATGCACACGTGTGTGTGTTTGTGTGTGCATGTGTGCGTGCGTATTAATGTGTGTGTGTGTGTGTGTGTGTGCCTGCGTGATGTCAGTAAGTGTTGACTGTCTACTGACAGATCTCCAATTTAGAATATGAATCTAGCTCAATCTGAAAGTGAATGATTAAGGTATCGACCCGGTGGTTCATTAGATGTCCACACGACTTGTTCATTACTGGACGTATTGATCAAGATAAATCCTCTGCCAAGCCGCCAGTTGAACCATTGTCTTGCCGGTGAATGGAGCTCCTGAGCAGTTCTACAACTAGTCCAGCCCTATAAATACATAATTCAGAGTATATCCTTTTGTGGGTCCCTTTGTGGATGGATAGCGTTCACCATTGTACTACTTACAAAGTGAACAGTCAAAAGTGCATTGAACACACAACCCCCGACCCCAGCATCCTCCACACAGCCGACAAAGAGTGTGTAGGATGTGTAGGCATGTGTTTGATCCTTTCGGTGCCGGACCGCCTTCGGTTGCTATTCCAAGCAGCTCGTTCCCTGAATAGCCACAGAAGCCACTATCAGCGGAAGAGTCTGGAAACGAGAGCCATGGTTACTGCATGGTTACGCTGTCCTATTGTGTCATCTCATGTCGGCCGGAGGTAAACGAGCACCCGTTTAGAAAATGAATACTGAAAACGGCAGATCTGTGCAGACCCAAAATCCAATCTAAACAGACACACCCGTCGCAACCAATGCTCGCTTCGTCAATTTTCCTGCCCCCAAATAGAACCTTCAATTACCCGTCATTATAATCAGCACATGACGTACACAATAATAATGAGACACACGCACATGACATGTGACATGTGAGACGCTTATGTCGCATGGCCAGTGGCGGACATGCCTGTGCTTTGCATGGCACGTGCCGCAGCCCCGAACGGGCACAACATTCCAGACGAGTGAGAGGAGTGAGTCAGTCTGGACACCCCCTCTGACTAAGTGCTGTGGAAAGCAGTGTGTGTGTGTGTGTGTGTGTGGGTGTGTGTGTGTGTGGGGGGGGGGGGGGGGGTGGGGTGGGGGGGCAGTACATCAGCAAAGAATTTGCATGATTGGATAGGTGTTTGTGTGGGTTTTTGTTTGTTTGTGTATGTGCGTGTGTGTGTGTGTGTGTGTTTGTCTGTGAGTATATATGTGTGGCTATTATTGTCAAACTGCCACTGCTCAATTAACATGATTCAACTTTTAGAGTTGTACTTCTTACGTGTGTGTGTGTGAGAGAGAGAGAGAGAGAGAGAGAGAGAGAGAGAGAGAGAGAGAGAGAGAGAGAGAGAGAGAGAGAGAGAGAGAGAGAGAGAGAGAGAGAGAGAAATAGTTAATGTATACTTGCACAGTATGAATATCAAGCAGGTAGACCTATTCCACCTTTCTTTATTTCGGTATAATAACTTTATTCTAAACACTTTACCACTTTTTTATTTAATGCAGCTATTTGAACCAATCCAAGAACACACCATAGCCAAATCCCAGACAATATCTACAGATATTTATGTATATACAAATATATTTACGATATATTTGTATATGTTTAATCAATAAATATCATAATCTATAATGTCAATAATAAATATATATACAATCATATACAATATAAATATACATTTACTTTGTTTGTGAATATGTGTTTGTGTGTGTGTGTGTGTGTGTGTGTGTGTCACTAACAGTTTTGTCTAGCCTAAATGTCAACAGCCGTAATCGGTCTGTATTGCAACATCCTGTATCCTTACCATTCGTGTATTCCTGTCTATATTCAGCATCAAGGAAAAAGAAAAACCCTCATGACTTTTATTTTGCCACCTGTTGTTTATTCTGGGTTGGCAGACTCTTCCTTCTGTCTTTTTTTATTGTTGCCGGACAATGTGTTCTTTAAAATCGTAACCTTGCAACAAAACCTGGAACGTCTCTGATGACAGATGTAGAAGTTGTGATTCAGTGGGTATTTTGCTTTTCACTCCAAAACCGGGCAGAGAAGGGCAGAAATAGGAAGAAATACATGAGGAAATGGCCTGGCGCATTGTAACAAATTAGCATTATTAAAAGTCAATTTTACTTAATGTGTTTGAATGGAGCCTGTCCAGCGATGAACATGACACAGCTTGTGGCTAAAACCTGGTGCAGTTAGTCATACTGTTTAAACGATGAAACAACATTCAATGAGACTAACTGAAGAAAGCTGTCAGCCCAAACAAGTTATTCCTAATTCTATAAAGAGCACTCATTTGTGTGTGTTTGTGTGTGTGTGTGTGTGTGTGTGTGTGTGTGTGTATATGTATGTATGTATGTGTGTGTGTTTCGGTGGGGGTAGGGGGGGGGGGGGGGGGGCATGTCTTCATGTTCCTACAGTCCATGTCTAGTTAAATGTAATGTATCTCAGAAGGTTTCTTGTTTGTGTAAACATATACAGAACATGTAGACTTGTAAGGTAATATTTGCTTCTTATCTCTCTCTCTCTCTCTCTCTCTCTCTCTCTCTCTCTCTCTCTCTCTCTCTATGTGTGCCTGCTGGTAATAAATAGATAGCAGTATTGAGCTAGGAGTTGTTCATGCTAGTGTCGACATCATCAGAGACTCTACACAGCATTTTCTCAGAACAGCCACTTAATTATATTAGCAGAGCAGCAAAATAAATGAAGGCTAGTTGCAGAACAGAGGTATTGCTCAGAGATTTATTAGATGAGAGAAGGCCTTAATGGAACAATAAATATTTTATTATTCCAGAATACCGACGGAAAACGGCTCATTTTTGGTTGAAAGGTTTGGTAATTTATGACGAAAATGAAACACCCATAATAAATATTAAGGCACCTCAAAGACTGCTGATTTCTCTACGTTGGACCATTTTCAAGTAATATCCACATATACAGTATAAGCACTACACTACTTTACACTACAGTACCTAACAGCCAATTCCTCACTGACTTTAATTCCTAACTGTAATCTCGGATCCAGCCGTCCTACTATGATATAGCACAATGTCTAGGGGGTGACTGCACAGAGCCTGGGACACCAAAACCTGAAAGGGGTGGAGCTATGCCTTGTTTCTTGTTTCTTTATGGAGATATTCTACATAACGATATCTAAGAGAAACTCGTTCAAGCAGGCGGATGAAGCTTTCAGAAGGGGATTTTAATTGTATTTAAGTGTATTTCTACAGTGGCCGGTCTATGCGCTGGTGATTTTGACAGCTTTACAGACACTTTTTTTACAGTTACAGTTACAGTTACAGTTACTAGTGCTAGCCGAGTTTGTGTTGATGTTTTTGTGCTTACAGATCCCCGCCTCCAGCAACAGGACTGGTCTAAACAAATATAAACCGAAAGAAAGTAAACGCACCGACCCAGATTTGATCTTTAGATTAGATTATGAATACAAAATCTGATTTGAGAGACTAATAGCTTTGCAACTGAGAGAGAGAGACAGTAACGACAAGGAAAACAGTTGGAAGAACAATGGGATATATTGAGGGAGAGACCAACAGATTGACAGACATATGTGCCACAGGATCTGATAAACAGACAGACCGACGGCCATAATAAGATAAACTGATAATTTACTATAAAGCCAGGCAGACTCCTATGACAGAGTGCCAGTTATTCTCAAACGGTCACTGCTCAATTTAAAAGATTTAACTTTTAGAGGTAAACAGAGAAGGTCTGCCTAGATTCATCACCTGCATGTGTGAAAATGGGTTTGTCTGTGTGTGTCTATGTGTATGTGCGTGTGTGTGTGTGTGTGTGTGTGTGTGTGAGAGAAATACAGCCAGTTTATTACTCGAGTGCCCACCAGGCCGTGAGCAAGAGGGGACAGATAGACAGACAGACAGACAGACATATAAACAGAGATAAGGAAAGCCAGATGGACAGATAAATACAAAGATACACATGTTTGTGTCAGTGACTCCCTGGGGGGGGGTTGAGCCCATGCACAGGGCCAAAGCAGTGGGACAAAAGAGCGGCAAAAAAGGAGAATGAAAGAGCAGATTGCAACTATATAGGAACATACTGTATAGGAACCCAACCACACTCACACACTCATGCACAACCAATACAAAGCCAAGCCTCTACTAAAGTAGCTAGTCCCTCTTTAACACTGACTCTTGGCCTGTCAAGAGGGTAGCTATTAAGCCTGAATAGTCACTACCATGAGTGGCTCTATCTTGATCATTTACTTCCATTTTTCTTTCAACCAAATAAATGGCCATCCATCACACACCAGTTGGTTACTTAATTATTCAAATGCAACTCAGAACTCCTCCGCAGTGTTTTTTTATTCTCTTTGGGGATGGTCCATCAACTCTACTACGTCCCCACACGTGTGTTAATTACTCCTCTTTATCTCTGCTCCTATTGGCTCTTCTTTAATTAATTAATGTGAGTGGGTGTTAGTCTAATGTACCCCTCATCAGCAACAGCGCAGAATAGTTTTAACCTTCCATCCATATTGTGTGTGCGTGTGTTCCACACATACTGTTCATCTCAGTTAAGTCAGTGTGACTACTGACTTTTCCACAATTCTCTTCCCACACACCCACACACACCCACACACACACACACACACACACACACACACACACACATACACACACGCACATCACAAATACAAAACTTTGTAAGCACTACAACAGAAAGTAAAAGTTGGTGATGATGGTTAATAAGCAGAGAGAAAAAGAAAGAGACAGCATGTCAGGAAGATTTATTCAAAGAAACAGAGAAGAGAGAGAGCACAAGAAAGACAGAGAAAGAGAGAGAGAGAGAAAGAAACAGAGAGAGAGGGAGAGAGACAGAGACAGAGAAACAATGAGAGAGAAAGAGAGATCGCACCCGCCTCTTAATATTAATGAATGCAAACAAAAACAGGAGACACAACCTGGGCCTGTCAACGGACAACCTTATGTCTCTGCCTCCCTTTACGCCAGCTAAATATTTCATGTTCCCATCTAGATCTATCTGTCAACTAACTGTATGCTGGTGATCTTTGAGACACGCGCTCAGGCACAGACTATTAATGTCTGGCCCATCCATCTCTACTTTGTCACCTCACCCTCTTTACTGCTCTCTATCTATTTTCATTTTTTGGGTGGGGGGTGTATTTTGACATTAACTTTCTGGGGATACGACAATTACAATCCATTACTCTGTGCATGGACTAGTTATGCCTGGGCAACCAATTCATTTCCTTTGATGTCCGACCCGTTACTCTTCTTTGGGTTGGATAAGTTTCAGTAGACAGACAAGTTGCGTGTATTACTCATTGCTCCTTTCATTAGAATTGTATATGGTATGACCGTATCATGGTACTGTCTACTATCCACCTCCCTGCAAATGAGATGGAAGACAGTTATATATATATATATATACCAGGGCACACCGTCATCTTGCTTTCCAATCACAGCACAAGACCGATAAATCCAGAGAAAACTATTTATTTTGGGAGCTCATCCATAAATCACTATTCATCCTGTCCTTCTCTTTCATCTAACTGGCCTGGGGTTCTGTTTGTTTCTTGTTTCTCTTGTTAGGCTCCCCAATTGTAGCCTGCAGACACCCAGGCTGATCACGGCACAGACTGCAGGAGCTTGTGCTGGTGGCCATGCTGTGGGCCTGGTTGGGAGTGCTTCTGGTGGGGAGGGAGCCACACAGTATGACAGCTATTGCTGCTGCTGCACTGGGTAGCAAAACTCATTCCAGTCCTAATGGCACTGAGTGTTGCACCAAACCTCACGTACACAGACACTTAGCTCAGCCTAAGGTTAGACAAAACAGTGTGTTGAATGTTGAGTCATATGTCTTGTAAATGCATGGACATACAGAAATGAAAGAAATTTGAGTTAAATTATACGCAATTTCTGCAGTGAAAGTCTGCATATGTAACATGTACCACTGGTTAAACTAAGCTAATGAATCATATGTGAATGTAAACTGTCATTGGTTTGACACGGTAATTATGTAATCATATGACTGCAGTCACACAGCTAAAATAAGAAACTGTTAATAAAGCAAACCGCTTCCAGGCACCAAAGCCACACGTGTATAGTCGACACAAACACATATGCACACACACACACACTCACACACACAAACTCACACACACACACAAATGCACAGAAACGCACACACACACATACACACACACACACACACACACACACAGAAACGTATGCACATTAAATCATCCGATTTTGAAGTTAAGCCAATTAGTTTGACAGTAGATTGCTGGGGAAATTTGGCCACCAGTCATTGGCTTTCATATCTGCCCTCAGCAGGGGGGATGGAAGGGCTGAGAAATGAATAAATAGAATGTGACGTTAAGGCATTGGCTGCCCATACACCAGACCCAATGGAGATGGAGACCAATTCTATTCTCACTCGTTCTTCTTATGGAGGAAAACCACAGGGTGATAGAAAAGTGATACATGGAGCAAACAAACGGTTTAGTAAGATCAGTGGAGTTGAGTTTAGTTATGCTTGGCTTAGTTTAGCTAAGCTTAGTTTATATTAGCTTAGTTTTGTTTATCCTAGTGTAGTTTAGTTTAGTTAAGCTCAATCTCACAACGAGCAATCTTTCTGTGGTTCCGGTGAAGCCAGAGAACGAAAAACGGATATCCAGGCCAAGACTTCCTCTGTGTCTGTTATTAGTTTCAATATTTTCTGTAGGTGCTTCAAGGCCAGACAACATCTAGGCTGATCTCTATAAACAGATATCAAAGATTATAAAAAACTGAATCATCGTCAGACGATCGATACTCTATGGGTTCCGAAGTTGTTTACCGGCATGCAAGCAAAACCTGCTCGAAAGTGATTAGTCAATACTACTCTGACTACAAACGGACTACGAACGGAAACCCGAATGCTTCCGATACCAAAATCTTGGCCCGTTTCCTGTAGATTCTGCATTCATATGTAGATATCTGATAAAGACATTAAGTTAAGCTTACTTTATATTCGTAAAATTTTAGTTTGGTTAAGCCTAGTTTCATTTAGTTGAATTCAGTATAGTTCCGCTTAATTCCTTTAGCTAGCTTATCTTAACATTCACACTGGGCTAAACATTGGGAAGCGTCCGAGCACATCGTGTTCATTATCAGGTGCAGCCAGCCAGTCTCGTGCTGGTACCAGCTGTCATTTACATCGCCGTTTCTCTCTCTGTGTTGGCCGGTTGATGTTGCAGAGGACAGGGATGGGCGCCACTCTTTGTGTTCATCTCGCTCTCTCTCGCTCTCCGGTCAATATTTGTTTGCAGTTAGGCAGAAAGCAGCCAAAAGAGCTGGCCTTAATGTGGAGTGGTAGCATAGGCTAACGATGTCATAAAATGGCCATCGCGCAGGAAAATGACAAGCAATTGGATGCTTTCGGGAACAAACAAGCACACACACCCATGCACGTGCAGACACACACACACACACACACACACACACAAACACACAAGCAAACACAACGTATATTGACACAAAAAATGTAATCGAACAGGACAGGCAAACAAAACAGAACAGAAAAAAAAAGCAAGCGTTCACCGTCTCCCCACTCCTCAGTCAGCAGGGTGCAGGTAGAGAGTGACAGTCGCCAAACCATTTGCTGCCAAACCCCGTTTGGGTCACTTGGCTGGGCCTTGGCTGCTTGACTGACTGGCTGGCTGACGAGACTGACTGAAGAGACTCCAGATTTACACACGCAGACACCCACAGGCACATACGCACACACATGCACACACGCACACATACATGCACATACACTAGCACACACACACACATAACAATGATCACATAATCTCCTCTGTCCCCCCCTTCTCGTTTCATTCCCCGTTGAGATTCCTCATTCATGATGCCTCACTAAACATTTTCAGTACCCTGCAATGACTGTACACTATGAACTGCATCTGATATATGCCTTTCAACTGAAGCAACAAGACGAGAGACTTGTTCAATACTTTAGAGAATACACAGCAGTGGGTTTATTAAAGAAGAACGCAGCTCTAATGGAGTTTTAACCAAGGCGTGTGTACAAACGTAACAAGAACAATGGGTCAACAAGACACAGAGAAATGATGAGGCCTTTGAGGGAGACTGGTGATCAATGACTTTGTTTCTCAAATGTCTCGATGACACGACATGGCTGCTCCGACTGATTAGAGGTGATCGGTCAAGTATGCATCATGCCTTAAGAAGAATGGTGTGAGGTTCGAGGGAGATATAATGGTAACCCTTTACAATAAGGGTGTATTAATTAACCACTAATTAACATTAGTTAATACAGTAATAAGCATTAACCTACAGGTAATTAACTGTTCACTTTGGGACTATTCATAATTTACTAATGGTGTTCATGTTAACTATTGTAATGGTGCTTATCGATTTTTAATAGGGTTAGGGGTAGTAGGTTAGGGTTTGGGTTAACCCTTATTACTGCATCAACTAATGCTAATAAGTGGTTAATTAATGTACCCTTATTGAAAAGTGTTATACTCCTGGGTGGATTTTAAACTCTGCCTGCTTTTAGTCCGACCATATGGTGTGATGTGCATTTTAATGGACAGCAAGAGTGAGTTAAGTAAATCTTATCTTTCCTTCCTTCTTTTCTCTCTATGGCTCTCTCTCTCTCTCTCTCTCTCACAAACACACACACACACACACACACACACACACACACACACACACACATTCCTGACATTCTACATCCCCAAGTCACTACTTATGCACATATTTTGGCTGTAGGCTCAGATGTAGGGATCTGCATTCTTTACAAGTGTGTTTGTATTTGTGTATGTGTCTATGTGCATTACATTCATGCATATGTTACTGTGTGTGATATGGTGGAAGATCAAAGCCCTTGAGGACAAGAAGCTCCATCTGGTGATTACAGAGTAGTGCATATCCTGCTGCATTCCTGACATAGGATGTGCATCTTATATACACATCGTCTGAGCATGAATCAATACAGCCTCTCAATACCCAGCAACCTCAGGGCGAATGGATCAGAGGTCCAGACACCACTTACTTAACACTGTCACAATGGAAGGCTATTTCCAACTCCTCAATCCTAATAAGGAACTCCAGGTAAGTGGCTTTGGATGGGCCAATTTAGTGTCCACTAAATGGCTAAATAGTAAATAACAATCACTTCACATTTATCTGTGTGTATGTTCGATTTGGTACATTGATCTCTGCAAACCAGTTATCATTCACTTTTCTTTACTAGTAAGAGGTTGAATGTATGACTGAACCATTGCAGTGTTTATGGTGTTAAGCTGTCCCACCCTAAGTCCTTCGAGGCATCATTTAATGACATATGTGAAGTTCACCGTTAGCTGCTTTGGAAACAAGCTTTGCCTAAATGACATGTAATGAAGCTTGTGGTAGCAGTTGTTTGCTTGGCTGCACTACACTCAGGCTTGCTCTACTTTTTCTTTTCCAAGGAGGTTTACAATCAGGGGCAGGTGGTTTCTTCATCTGCCCCTGTGGAAGTTAAGAGGACCCAATCAGAGGACCTAATAAACATCCCGGGGCCAGGGTTCATTGGCCACCTGTTTGGACAAATTGCTCCGGGGCTTGTGTAACGCATTCTACCCCGCCTTGTCCCTTTAGCTTCATCACCTCCACTTACCACTAGAAACGGTCCCCTGCTACACACTCTCTCTGGCTACTGCCCTTTTACTCTTTCTACGCACAAGCTGACATCTCCCAGTTACTGCCTGGGCTGGGCATCTTGTTTGTCCCTGTATGACCGTCACATCCCTCCAAATGCCACCAACACCTCCGTTAACACTGCAATCCCTGATTTCCACTGCCTTTTACTTTAAATTGTTGTTTTTCTGTCGCTATGTTTGTTATTTTTTCTCATTACCAGAAAAGAAAGCGTTGTGTTTCCGTGCAGAGCAAAACATTTTAACGGAATTCCGTTCAAACTGAATTTAAGAACAAATAAACGACAACATGGCGCATGGAGCATTAAAAATATAATCCCGCTGAAAGAACGGTAAGACAAAAAGCTGTTGACATTTTCACATCTGTGTCTCCGCAGGTCATCTCAAAAGGGTTGCTTACAGCATTGACTTGATCTGCGCGCAGAGCCATTATAACATCCCTATGATTGGTCGCAAAAAAGGAAGAAGAAGAAGAAAAAGAAAGGAAGGAAGCCATTTAGAGAATTTCTTTCTTCATCCTGGTCCTGACGGATTACTGCCACTTTCTCAAAGGTTACTCTAGAATATTATGAGCTGGTGGTTTTTTCTGGCTTTAATGCATTTATACAGGCAGATATCTGTGAGCAGCAGCAGCCACAGCGGGTCCATTTCGCCCAGATGGGATGTTGTTTGTGTCCAGGAAAGAAGAATGGAAGCTCCAGGCATAGTTAAAGAGGTTTTACAGATGGTATGAGACTAGATGATTATACCGCTATATACCTGCCATGAAGAACCATTTTAACACACAGCTGCGACTTTTCATAAACTTATTTTTCTATATATATATAAATATATATATATTGTATTTTTTAAATATATATACTGATGTTTTTTGTGGGCTCAGTGGCTACAGTTCCCGAAAACCCAAGACTGTTTTCTTAGTCTCTTTCAGTTAGACAGTCTAAGCTTCCATGTTGATTATCCCAAACAAGCTTTAAGCAGACAGCCTGTGTAAATAATAAATGACTGCTTGGCCAGCTATTGATCACGGCACTCTCGGACTCACACAACACGGCCTTGTTTTGTTGTCCAAGTACTGATTGTTAGTGCGTGTATGTGTGTATGCGTGTATGCGTGCGTGCGTATAAAATGGTAAATGGACTGCATTTATATAGCACTTTTCAGACTTGTAGCCAGTCTAAGCACTTTACAATTATTGCCTCACATTCACACATTCATGCACACATTCGTCGGCGGTATCAACCATGCAAGGCAACAGCCAGCTTGGCGGGAGCAGTTAAGGATAGGTGTCTTGCTCAGGGACACCTCGTCACTTCGCTTGGAGGAGCCGGGGATCGAACAGACAACCCACTCTACCTCCTGAGCCACTGCAGCAACTGTGTGTGTCATTGTGTGTGTTTGTGTGTGTGCGCATGTGAATGCACGTGTGTGTTTGTGCATGTACGCATGTGTGTGTGTGTGTGTGTGTGTGTGTGTGTGTGTGTGTGTGTCAGCAGACGGCAGTCTGACACTTTCCACGCATCACTGTATACAGTGAGACACTACATACACTAGTGTGGTTGTGTGGTTGTGAACAATGTGAAGAAAAAGAAAAGTGGCAGAAATGGATGCAAGGAGAAAATGGCAGAGATGTTATCAGAGCTGTGTGCCAATTGTTCCCCTTTTCACAATCCCAACCCTTCTTCAGGGTTAACACGATCACACAAGTTAAACAATTACTTTAACTCAAGGAGCAGCTTTATTTGAACGCTGATTATCTGATGGATCATAAGGACACAGGAACCACAGAGGAGCAGGTGGGACTTGGGAGTAATCATGTGAGCGCTCCATGAGGTCATCGAACCTCTTAGAAACTAATTGTTGGAGAGCTTTCACCAACTGAAGGTGTCATTAGCTCTCTCACCATTCACGGATTAAATGAGTGTGTGTGTGTGTGTGTGTGTGTGTGTGTGTGTGTGTGTGTGTGTGTGTGTGTGTGTGTGTGTGTGTGCAAGAAATGAACTTTAATATTAATGGATTTAAATGGGGGCCTTTTGACCTTTATGAAGGCATTTCAAGTAACCAATGATAAAGTATGTCCCCAGAGGCAGGAAAACTGTATACATTATAGTGGTATTTTTGTAACCCCTATGAAAAAGATAAAAGTAGGATGCATTAACACGATAACAATGGGGATTTTTTATCATAATAGAAGTCTATGAATTCAGAATCTCATTCCAGAGTATCTCACTGAAGGTCATTTAAATACTGTGTATGGCAATTTAAGGTTTTATATCTGACAAAAAATTGTTTTGGGTCCAGCTTCTCATCATTATCGTTGTGTTCTGCAAAACTGAGTGTCACAATAGGTTAAAGACCCGTACTTACAATCAATTATACTATGCTGGGGAGAACTACAGACATAATGGGTTATGTTTGCAGAGAAACACATGGCATACTCAGGATTTTGGCTCTTTTCTCATTATGCAGGGGGAAAAAAGATCCTCTACAAGCATGTGATATGGAGGTCAGACCTTTTTTCTCTCTCTCTTTCTCTCTCTCTCTCGCCCTCTCTCTTTCTCTCTCCTGTGTGGATAATGAGAAGCAGCCAGTTTGTGACCTGGAGATATTCTTTCATCCATGGAGAGCCTGGGCGATGGTATAAACACAATCATACTCCATAAGCTTGTGGCTACGCAGTATTTTCAACAAAGCACGGCGCACTTCCTTTTCGTTAACTTAATAATGATTGTATTAATAACGATTATATTAATAGTAATCAAATCTTGTTTGAATAAGGCCACCACCATTTTTGTGATGTGCATTGAGTGCATATAATTTTTTCCCTCACTAATTGTCCAGGAGGCATTCTCAAACAAAACTTGCATCATTATTGTTATTTTCCTCATCGTTGTGAAATTCTGTGAAGTTAATGGAATTCTGTGTGTCAGATTTAAGTGAATTGCTGTCAAGGCAGCGTTTTACAAAAGCAAAATAAGTTGAGGCAGCAATGGAATCTGTGTAGTCATGGCTCCCATCTTCATAATGTACGAGCACATTCAATGACATGTAAATGAATATGGAGATAGTAGTTTAGATCCCGAGTATGACAGCTAGTACATTACAGGCATCATGACAAGAGAGACAGTTATTGTTATTATACTCATTATACCTTCTTAAATCTGTGTCATGTACCTTTGTTATCAGCAACAAGTGATCATTTATTCATGTGTTGCTATGAAACATATAAGAAACCAAATTAGATAAACATGAAAAAAAAACAAGGGAGAGGGAAACTGAATACAAACCAAACAAAACCGAGTCTTGAGATGTATTGAAAATGTAGTCAGCATTGGATTCTCTCAAAAAACATAAGAATAAAAAAAAAAATATCTCCAGCACTAACATTTTTATGTCTCCAGCGGTAACAACCAGGGACATACGATTGAAATATTCAGGTGGGCTTCATTCATTGTATTGTAGTGGTAACACCGAAAACTAGTGAAGTGACAACAACGAGCCAATCAGCTGTGTCCCTGAGTGCTGAAAGGGTTAATATTCCTCAGTCAATAAGCCTGTGGTTTCATAACAGTGAAGATTACGAGCTCCTGCGACTCTGCGTAGCAGCAGTGGAGACACACTCAGATCCCATCTCCCAGAACATACAGAGAGTTTATCGACGGCTAAGAGACATCGCCAGGAGACACGACAGCAGAGGAGAGTCTGTGTTACTATGGTGGGCCCATCATGACTGTGTCCCTCCCTAAGGGGAGGCGATCAGAGTGTGGTAGCAGCAAGGAGCCCTGGGTACGGCCACACCTGAGACTGCACCGTGCTTTGCATCTAATCTGTGCTGTCAAACATACAATCTACGATAAACACACACACACAGGCTCCCTGGTGAGTGGGGACATGCGCGCGTGCATGAGTGCATGCAGGAAGAAGGTGATGGGATTATTTGCAGTGCCGCATGAAGCCACTAAACACACTTTTTGCAAACACACAGTGTGTTTGTGTGTGTATGTTTGTGTGTTATGACAATGTGTGTGTGTGTGTTTGTGTTTGTGTTCGTATCATCGTGGTAAGTGTATGTGTGTGTGTGTGTGTGTGTGTGTGTGTGTGTGTGTGTGTGTGTATGGTTAAATGAACAAGACCCTGACTAACGGAACAAGATAAACAGATAGATAGATATACAGAAAGATAGACTACCTGTTGCAAGGGGGCATTTCAGTTGCTTCAACCTGGGAGACACGGGGAGACAGAGAGAGAGAGAGAGAGAGAGAGAGAGAGAGAGAGAGAGAGAGAGAGAGAGAGAGAGAGAGAGAGAGAGAGAGAGAGAGAGAGAGAGAGAGAGAGAGAGAGAGAGAGAGAGAGAGAGAGAGAGAGAGAAAGAGAGAGTACTCTGCCCCTTTTATGAGCAGAGAACAGCTTTTAACTTGATTAGGACCCAGTCCAGACCAGGTCAATTAATAGTAGCAATTGACTCAACCAGGCCTCAGACAGCTGCTACCTCTTTTCAGGGAACAACACAAAACCAGATGGACATTGATTACGGTAGATGAAATGGTTAGGGTTTTAGCCAACCTTGCCGCCTTGTCTTCATCAACAAAAGCACATAAAAACATATATTTCCACACATTTCATGAAAATAAAATAGATGCTTCTTTGGAGAAGGTATGTCGGTTATCATTATCTGCAATCAATTATGAAATGCATAGGAAGCTATGATAAATGTCTGGTTACTAAGTGGGGCCTTCTCTTTCTTACTGCTCATAATCAATATCTTCAGCTTCAATGTCTAAGGTAGTCGGTTTCATGTAACGAAATCATTGATACAATGACGTTACAGCAAACATTACATGTGCTAGTGCGTTTTGTGTTGTCTTTGTGTTCAGTTTATAATTAGCTGTACTTATTATTGGTAAATATTTTTTTTTTCCAATTGACACATGTGATTGGAAATTATGCTTTAATGATGCTTTAATCACTAGGATAATCTTTGTTAACAAGGATATTAAGTCATTTTATTATTATTATTATTATTATATCATCAACACCAACAAATAATCAGCAAATCATTACAATGAAATCCATCTCATTTGCATATCAATATCTGATTAGTAGGCACCCTAATCGCATATTGATAATCCTTAATTGAAATCCTGGCAATTAAGACTGTGTGGTTGTGAGCAGTGGTACTGAGCAGGGTTTTCCCTTTACGTCAAACTGAGAGGAGGCAAAGATACACATAAAGTGAGCGAAAGGGAGAAAACCCAGCTTTATGACAGAGAAGATTTGCCCCTAGACAGTCCTACACATAGACTGTACACATTCAGAAGGTACTTATTGAGATCGAATGCCGCTAGGCTAACGTTAGCAGCTTTTAAAGTCATTACTGGTGGAGGCCTTCACCTAGCATGGCCTGGGGAGACAGAGGTGACCTTTAATGACATAGTGATTAGCCATTTGAAAGGTCTTGCGATACGTCCTTTACATATAGACATAGATGCGCACGCGCGCACACACACAAACACACTCGTACACACACACACACACTCACATGCATGCACACGTACACACACACACACGCAACAGATGGCCTTATACAAAGTTTTTATTTGTATTAAGTCTAACCTACCCCCCCCGCCAACACCCCCTCCTCATCCACCCCCACCCCCCCCTACACACACGCACACACACACACACACACCCACACACAAACACACTCAAGCACACACACACCCACAAACACAGATACACACACACACACACACACACGCGTGCACTTGCACACACACACGTACACAGGGGCAGACATACACACAATAAAAAAAATGAACATCTTCAACAAGCATCTTTAAGGGATAGGCACACACTGCCTTGGTCAGTAAGTTGGTCAACGTTGGTCAGTAAAGAAACAGATAGTGTCATGACAGATATGTATTTATAAATAAATTCCTTTCTTGGACAATGTAACACAAGCTCACATGTCTGCCAGCCCCACCACCACACCTCCTCTCACACACACACACACACACACACACGTGCCCTACAAGCTCACCCTGCCACTGATGCCCACCCCTACCCCTCTCTCCCCTTGACAAGCCGAGAGCTGCAGCAATTAAATCTTGACATCTATGGGAGTTAATTACAATGAGTGCACGTCTACGGCTGCTGGTGTGTAATTAGCAGTAGCACAGCAAATGGAAGGCCAGTGTTTTAGCTGCTTAGAGAAGAAGAAAAAAAGATTGCACAGCCCAGACCCTTCCTTTATGCGCGATGAGGGCTGATCCGCATGAAAGGGAGTGAGACACTTTTCATTCTGTTGTACCGTCGCCTGTGTTCTTTGTGTGTGTGTGTGTGTGTGTGTGTGTGTGTGTGTGTGTGTGTGTGTGTGTGTGTGTGTGTGTGTGTGTGTGTGTGTGTGTGTGTGTGTGTGTGTGTGTGTGTGTGTGTGTGTGTCAGACCGCATCTGAGTTTGGGCGATACAGTGTCTGTGTGTGAATGAATGAAGTGATAAGCTATACTGTACATGATTATAGTGATTCAGCAGAGTATAGCTACCATGCTACTTCAGTTGCCGCTTATTGATATTAAAGGGCTGAATATCAATCATCAATCTGAATTAGAATCATAAACCATATTCAATTGGATATTTTTCCCACAACTTTACTGTCTTTAACAGTAAAGCCAGCGCCAGAACCAGAAGACGTATTCTCACTCTGATTTGACGTTGTTTTCGTGAGGAGACTTATAGCTACTGTTGTGTCATCATCTTATTTGAGAGGAAGGAGTCGTGGGGATAAAAAAAAAGGAGATTAGAATCTGACGTTTGCAGCATCAGATAGCGCGCTGTTGTAACCGCAGCGTGCACAATTGTAAAACAACAAAACACCGAGTCGCTCCCCATTCAAGATACAAACACATCAAACTCCCATTACAGTAAGTTTGGATTTTCATACAATCATAAAGCAAAACGATAGGAAAACATTCTGAAGTAACCCAAGCAAAACGTTGCCGCGCATCTCCCGTCCGCCCACATGCCCAGCATGCGTCCTAACGCGCGGGATCTGCTCATCGCATCTGTTCATAATACATTCTTGCCAAATGTGGCATTCTGGAGGGGCTTGTGTTATGCAAAACATTTAGAAATCGAAATGTTCCCTGTGGTACGCCAACATTTACTTACGATTTACCAGAACTGTTAATAAATTAGATAACACAAAGCGTACTATCGTCGCTACACACAAAAACATATCATATTTAATTGATTTGAATGTTCAAAATCTACTTTCTCCACGACTCAAATGCCTTTATACAAGCATGTAAAGTAGTTTTCGGATATTTAACCACAAAAACTAACAAGACGAGTCCAAAATGCATCGCTTTGGTTAGCCGGTGACTTACGGGTGCCATCAAAGCGGGTGGCGATGGTATCCAGGAAGGTGTTCTGCGGGGCCAGCAGCCCTCTCATCACCGGCATCCTGCTTCGGGTCGACTGGCTCCTCCTGGCTCTCCGCCCGGGGCCAGTGCTGGAGTCCTGGTCAGACCCGAACCCCGGGAGGAACCGAGAGGTGCCTGGCGCGCATCCCAGCCCCTGGAGAAGCGCGCCAATCCGAGAAACGCGCGGTGGCTCCACTTTGAGACGGCGGGGTTGTGACCATATCCCTTCAAAGGAGACCTGAACACCCTGAACAATAGAAAAAACTAAACTGAGCGCATTGAAAGTGTAGAGGGAAAAGGACAAAAAATTACTTAAAACAACAATGATCAGCCTATATGGCCTAGTAGGTGAGTACTAAGGACAGCATTAGTTAAGGGGAGAAATGGTGTGATGGAGAGATGCGGAGAGTCAGGCAGCAAGTTTCGGTGCTGATGTTGCTCGGTTGAAACGGTATAGAAGCGGCAAGCTCCTCCTCGTCTTCCCCCTTTCTCTCCTCCTCCTATTCTCTTTCTCGTCTCAGTCATCTTAGTTACCGAGAGCAGATGCCGTATCACGTGATGAGACTCTCTTTTAGGGTTGTGATCTGATCCTGTGAATAGAGGAGGGGGCGACATGCTATCGTTTCAAAGCAGGGGAATTACCTTTGTTTATGTAGGAAGACGCCTCGGTGTTCGACAGCAGGCTATAAACAAAACAATTGGCCCCATGAACTAACTCCTTAAACACGTTAATGTAAAAAAAACAACAGCAGGCTATAATGGGACAAAGATAGACGACAATGTAATAGCCTCGGTGGATATAACATGCATGTTCTGGTGGAAATCCAACTAATTTCCCTCCACTTCAGGTGCAATTCAAATGAAAGTCGGTTACGAAAACAATGCTTATACTGTTTAAAAGTAGGCCTATCTCATTTAGACGCCTGACTAATAAAGTTAATCTGCACCCTTATGTATAAAGGGTAACCCAAATCGAAATTTAATTAAAATCGGAGCAATCAAATAGAACGGTCTCCCAAATCCAACAGCAGAGCCCTGCACTCTCGCTTCGTGCCTTTACGAAGGGATTTCTGCCATCTAGCGGCCTTTACTACGAAATGCAGTTGACTGACACGTTTGACACTTTTTTTTTAATGATCATGAGTTATATCATACATTCCTGAAATTACAAACCTAGCATCGGCACCTAGCACAGACACGTGCCATTGACATTTATAATTATGTTACGGCCATCGTGATTGACATCATCTGTCAGGTAGAATAGGCAAATTACGTGTAATAATAACTTATCAGTAGTGGGGAGAGTAAACGCAAATGGTACTCAAGTAAAAATATTGTTACTTTATAAATATATTTACTCAAATAGAAGTACTGGCAAAAAAAAGACTCAAGTAGTGAGTAACTTCATTAGGTGCACTTTATTACATCAAAGTAACGTATTACATTCAAACAGGTCCTCAACAGGTAGAACAAATGGGAAGTGTAATTTAAGTGCCATATCCAGAACCAGGCAAATATAATAATATATATAAAATATATGGGTTAATTTGGTGTGTATGCACACGTGTATTCAGTGTCCAAAACATAAACAATACAATGCTTACATAAATTATGCTAGATAAGATGTGCACATTCAAAAATGAAATCATATTCCACTAAATAAATAACAAATTATATCTTCACCATATAACATGCATAACATTAATCATCATTCACTAGCACTTTACCCAATTTAACAAAACATCTGGTTTTCAAAACAAATACCCAAATTAATCTCTTAACACTTCAAAACAACCTAATTTACCTCTCGTGTCGGACAATCGCTATCGTGCATGTGAGCTCAGCTGAATATAATGTATATTTATAATATAATATATTGTATAATGTATTGTAGTGGCGGCAAAGGAAGGACCAGACGAGAGACCAGGGTACTGGTTTACTTGCAACTCTCGGGCCCCTTACACCGCACGACACCGAGAGTTGCCTTTATTAAAACACACACACACACACACACACACACACACACACACACACACACACACACACACATATAAGAAGAAAACACGCCCGTCACAAGCCCCCACCATGACTGCCTCGGCCTTGAGGCGAAACTGTGATCGCCACAGTATGAATTCAAGTAGCGACAAGTATTAAGCCCAATGTAACGGAGTAGGATATGTTTGTGCGCAAATGTACTTGAGTAAGAGTAAAAAGTATTCTGCAAAACAACTAGTCTTAGAGTACAGTTTATAAAAAATAATAATACTACTCTAGTACATGTAACGGAGTAAACGTAACGCGTTACTCCCCACCATTGCTTATAATAATAATTAACTTTTTCAATTAATTGCATTTTCATCTACAATGTGTATTACGATGTTTATAAAAAAAACGATCACCCATTTGGAACTATTCAAGTCCATTTTAATTGAATTCTATATCTGAAATGTAATTCTAGATATCTGAAATTACATTCTTACTAGTTACAATTCCAAGCCGACATATCAATAATTAACATTTCCACTACTAAGAATTTAATTGTAGATATCTACAATTGACATTTACACTAGTGAGAATTGAATTGTTGATATCAAGAACTAACATTTTGACATGTGAGAATTGAGTTGTATATATCATTAATTAGAATTGCAACTAGTCAAAATTACATTATGGACATGTCGACTTGGAATTATAACTAGTCAAATTGAATTACAGATATCTGTAATTGAGTTTGAATGGAAGTCAATGGTAAAAGTTGACTAGTTGTAATTAAGTTACAGATATCTACAATTTACATTTCCACTAGTTAGAAATTAATTGTTGATGTCAAGAATGAACATTTTGACTAGTGAGAAAGTAATTGTAGATATCTTTAATTAGAATTGCTACTAGTCAAAATTACATTTGGATTTGTTGGCTTGGAATTATAACTAGTCAAAAAGGAATTGTTGATTTCTACAATTGCTATCACCGCTACTGATTAAATGTGAAAAGGGCTTGCCCTAGTTCTACACAACCGGTAGCTGAATTTCCTCAGCAAGACCCTCCTATTACAACTGTGTGGTCTCATTTCATTGGTTAGTGGAAGACGGTGACGTTCTCTGATTGGGTAGGATTGGGTCATTGATTGGAGAGAGAGATCGCGGAAACGGTGTAATTATTAAATCGCCTCTTTGCACTCATCAGTCCTGTGTAGACGCCAAGACATCAGTGCCTTCTTCGACCATTTACCGCCGCTCTTCTGTATAATAAAACGAAAAAGGTAGGGACATTTACAATGTTGCAATGGTTGTTGACATTAGCCTACAGCACAGCGGAATGGTGACGTGACAGTGTGAGCGTACGTGACCTAATCTTATACCGTTAGTATAGTTCCTCCTATTGTTCAGCTCGTACACGAATTAATTACTATAATGCATTAGGTGTATCTATTAACTTTGTGTGCATAAACTAGTAATACAATTTGCGGACGATTGTCCCTCATTTTCAAACCCTTCGGACTCCTATCTTAATCAAACTCCCTTGTCTTATGTATGTTTTTGTATATGTATTTTGTACGTATGTTCATTTTGATATGTAGTGATAATGATCATCTTTTATTTTGGTGATGGTGTTTAACATTCCGTTCCGACTCTGAACTCCATGATCGTCGTCGTGCAATCCCCTCCCTATCATACGATCCCAGAGTTATGCAACATATGCGATCGTAAATACTGGTTATTCTTCAACAAAGTTTTCAGTCATGTAATTGCATGTGCTATTAAAATGATACATTACAATATGTAAACAAGTGTTGAATTCACCTTGCATAAAACCTATTGGTAACTATTTGCCATATTATAGCTGTCCGTTGTTTTATAACAAAAAGTATAACATTTATTTTCCAAATCCAAAGGCCTGTACTTATGCTTTCTTTGTCAGACTTTGACAGTTATTAGGCATTGTAGCCCAAAAATAACGTAGATATGCTGAGTCATTGCTCTTTTAGGCGTTCTCTATGAATGAAGTTCATTCATTCATGATACGCACTTGGCGTTGCGCAATTGCACTGTTGCACCGGTTCATGTAAACACATATGTGTTCCCCATGTGATATAATGCTAACTGAGTCCTATACTTATTCCTCCAGCCTTTTGTGTTTTGTTTAACTTAACTTCTTCAAATAGCCTGTAACCTATATAAACACACTCCCTCCACCGCCAGCTCCCAAGATGTCCCAGAAAATCAAGGCGGGTTCTGTGGTGGAGATGCAAGGAGACGAGATGACTCGTGTCATCTGGGAACTCATTAAGGAGAAGCTCATCTTTCCATACCTGGAGCTGGACATGCACAGGTAACCAACAACGCAGCACCCTGCTGGGTGCAGAAGTGACCACATGCGGTGAAGAGATTCTGCTGTCATAAAATGCTCCCACTGAAAACCATCACCAGTTCTACAGTGGTTCCTATTATGTCATACCAGGTAGACATTTACTAAGAACGTCGTTGAGGGGGAAAATGGCTTACACATATTCATCACCAATACCAAGGCAAGTAAAATAACTGCTCACACAGGTACTGTGTGTGTATGTGGCAACACACGGCATGAAACTCATAGATAAGAGGACTTTTGTGTCATGACACATAGTGTCATAGAAACACATTGGACTAATAGGACAAAAGCAGGAAAAACCTGTTTTTGGAAGTATTTGTCAGCCTCCAGCAGCATTTCTGGGGCACATGGTGTCCTCATAGTGGGTTGAATCTCTACTGACTGCCCTGGCGATATGTTGGGAGTGAGGAGAAGGCTCAGGAGAATAATGCATTTTATGCCAAGGAAGTAATGTAAAATATGCATATGTGTATTTGTGTTGGCTATTGTTATGTTGGTTTCATAACATATTGGTTGACTTAAGGAGCATTCACTTGAGACGTGGTTGGACGTCGTAAGCGCCGCTTGGTCGTGTGTTGTGTTCTCGGGCAAGGAACGTTTAAAACACAAACAAAATCATCCACAGCTTATAAACTTCTGTATTTTTGGACTGTGCTGCAAATCTATTGGTTAGTGCGTTAGGTCATGTGGCTTCAAGGCGAGTCTTCTCCAGGGCAACACGTCGCAAGGGCGGGGATGTGTGTGGCTTTCTGTTGAAGTGTGGGAGGTGAGGGCTTGGGTGTAATCACTGCAATAACCGCTACATTAACCTCAGGGTATTTTTACTAGGGCGCCCTATACCTGGTTTAAATGTGGTTTCTGTTCACAGTCTTGGTTCCCTGAAAAGTACTTTTTTGTTTTATTAAGCTAAACAAAAGTTTACAGCTTGTAGGTGTTGTCCTTAGGTGTTTTTTTATGTTTTAAAGAAACACACACACACACACACACACACACACACACACACACACACACACACACACACACACACACACACACACACACACACACACACACACACACACACACACACACACACACACACACACACACACTGAGTTATGACATCGCCGTTGTTGGTTTCTGCATTGTTGTGGCTGCTCAACAAGTTGAGGGCAGGGAGGAAATAAAGAGAATTGGGTGAAAGGTTAAGAAAGCCCTTAAGGTAACAGATGCCATTTGGTAACCATGGTAAAAAGCAGAACAGAAAGGTGCCATGATAAAAACACGCTGATTAGCAAGAGCTAGAAGCCCTTTTTTTTACTGCTTAATGACGCCATTTGTGACAACGTAGCTTTGTTCATGAGAGACTACGTTATGCCTCCACGGTGATTGTGAAAATGGTCCACTAACCCATTTTGTGGTGATCATTATATTATTGTATGATAAATTAATTGGTTCATTTTGGATATTAACTTGCATTATTATCGGCTTTGAGCAGGGTCTTTGTGGTAACTTACTGATGGATCATACTAACATTTGACCGCTTATCTCAACAAACAATGACCCTGATTGGGATGGATGGTAGCCATCCATCCCAAAGAAAACCAACCTGTCGAATTCCCCCCTCCCCCCTTTTCCTGTTTTTTTACCCCCGTCCTCTTCTCTCACCCCGCAGCTACGATCTGGGCATGGAGAGCCGCGACGCCACAGACGACCGTGTGACGGTGGAGGCGGCGGAGGCGGTGCAGCGCTACAACGTGGGCATCAAGTGCGCCACCATCACGCCCGACGAGAACCGCGTGGAGGAGTTCAAGCTAAAGCAGATGTGGCGCTCGCCCAACGGCACCATCCGCAACATCCTGGGCGGCACCGTGTTCCGAGAGGCCATCATCTGCAAGAACATCCCGAGGCTGGTGCCCGGCTGGGTGAAGCCCATCATCATCGGCAGGCATGCCCACGGAGATCAGGTGGGTGGGCTCGTTGGGCCTGTTGATAAGTTACAAATGAACGACAAACAAAGCACAATAGAATATTACTTTATTGTCCAGCCTGGGCCTTTGTTCTCACCTCAAGAGGCATTAAAACAGGACATTACATACGGATACAAAACAAATACATACACTTGTTTTTTGTTTGATCGCAAAAGTCGGAATCAGATAAAGCTTTATTGCCAGGTGAAGGTCCATACACATCAGTGCAATATCCGTGCGAAATATTCACACAAATATAAAAAGAACACTGCATAGTGTTTGCCATAGTCTTGTCGCGCTGGGTTGTATTGATTTTAAATTTTAAGGTTCAAAATGTTGATGTGATGTGAATGTGATTGGGAGAGGTTTTAGAATTTCAGGTACATTTAATTAGGATAGGGTAGGTTATTAATCCCAGACGGGAATGGTGAAGTTATTTTAGATAGTAGTTGTAGACGATAGGCTTTGGGATCATGTCCATTCCAAGCCTATTCCCAGTAAGGATTAGCTTGCTGATGTCAGTGAGGGGATGTGTTGTCAGGAGAGACCAAGTCATTTATTACAATACATAAGTCGCCCTTTTGACTGTGATGTTGGCACGTGGACCGACCCTATCCCATCAGCCCCAATGGTCCAATGACATCATTAACCCTGCAACAGCGCGTAGCCTCTAGCTTAGCACTGGCAGTGAGCCAAAGTCAACAGCTATGCTCAATGGTTAGCAATTCAGGTGAAGGGTCATTCCACCTTCCTTTAGGTAAACATGTCTTGGTTTTGTTTATCATGTCACAAAAGGTTATCTTGGAGTTTCAGAAAATCAATCGTTATGCTACCCATTTTTTCAGCCTCTGAAGTTACACGGGGGGCTACTATTGTTATAGTTTGCGTTTATGTTTCTCTTTATAATTGAAAAGTTCAAAGCATATGGACTTTTTAGAATATCCACATGAACAAGTAGGTGGAACATTTCCAAGTGGTTTGGCAGGCAGTTCCTAGTGTGGAACTCAGGGGTCATACCCGGGTTACGATGTCAAACTGTTATGAAAAATAACATTCAATGGATTTGACCGCCCCTCATATCCTAAGAATAAATAATCTTAGTCCAATTCAAATGGCTTTAAATGCTTTTTCAAAAATATTCATTCAACCCAGCGTTCATTCATGTTTGTAGTTTATATGAATGTTTGCACTGTAGAGGATGGATAGGCTACGGTTCTTCATGTATTTAATGTAACTTGTTATTTATATGTTTTAATATTTGTCCTACAGTACAAGGCCACAGACTTTGTGGTGCCGGGGCCAGGGAAAGTGGAGATGACCTACACACCAGCGAAGGGAGAGCCGGTCAAGTACGTTGTGTACGAGTTTAAGGGTAAGAGCCCACATGCCTGGTGTAGGTCTAACTTGGTGTGTCAACCTAGCCCTTGTCAGGGAGCATGAGGTTTCAGAAGATTTGCCGGCAAAGTGAGCGCTCAGATGGACTTAAGAGAATAAGTATAGCGATTGACTCACGCAGACAGAAGACCTTTGTATGTTGCAATTCAATGAAGACAAAATCTTCATTGAATGGCAATATAATATATGTATATGTGTGTGTGTATGTGTATGTGTATATATATGTGTGTGTGTGTTTATTTATACATATATATAAGTGTAATATCATGAACAGTATTTGATTGATACAATACATATTGATTTCTAATTAAAGAAATTGCTCTATATATTTTTTAGTGGCCCTCACAGTGAGCTCAGTGAGCTTGAAGTGGAATTTGAATGGGTAATGGAATTTGTCTGCATGTGATAACATGCGGTGTCCTCCAGCCCAGACGATACTGCTTGCGCTTTGGATTAGTTTGGATTAGTGTTTTAGGAGGTGCGTAATAGGAGCATAAAGCGTATAGGAGCATAGTGAAATGGCTAGGTTGGTTCAAGCGAACCTTTTTTGAAACATTGGGAGAACAAAATTTGGTTTGCTATTCGAATGCACTGTACAATGGGTTTTGCTCGAGACATGGGGTCCGCCTGATTTCAATGACTCATTAAAGGTGCTGTAGATGAGATTTAAAAGCTGTCATTTGAGTGTAATTTGTCAGAAATGCCATAGCCATATGTAAACTATTAGTGAGTGAAATGCTCTCATAATATATGTTCTGAGACTATTTAGAATTTAGACCGCTCCCGACTCATTTCTGACCAATCAGGGCATCTCTATTCTCTTCCCTGAGTGGTTCGGGGAGTCCGTCTTGCTAGCAACACTTCTCAATGGCGGAGAAAGTTTTTGGGGGGTTGTTTAATCTTGCTCTCTACTGCTCCTCTTTTATATGCTACACCTACAGCACCTTTAACTCTCTTTCTCTCTGCCTCCAGATACCGGTGGGGTGGCCCTGGGGATGTACAACACGGACAGTTCCATCAGGGACTTTGCACACAGCTCCTTCCAGATGGGCTTGACCAAAGGCTGGCCGCTCTACCTGAGCACCAAGAACACCATCCTGAAGAAGTACGACGGGCGCTTCAAAGACATCTTCCAGGAGATCTACGAAAAGTACGGCCTGGGGGAAACATGCACTCCTGCAAACAGACAGACAGAACCTTTTGGCTAGTCACACATCATACCTATGACATCCTGCCCACGAACATACCGACTTAGACAGGCACACACACACACACAAATGTAAACATGGACAATCAGACGCACAGGCTAAATTGTGAGTTGTGTTGGTTTTCTTCTCTCCCGCTCAGAGAGTACCGCACTCAGTTTGAGGCCAAGGGGATCTGGTATGAGCACCGGCTCATCGATGACATGGTGGCCCAGGCCATGAAGTCCGACGGCGGCTTCATCTGGGCTTGCAAGAACTACGACGGAGACGTGCAGTCGGACTCCGTGGCCCAAGGTAGGCACAGAAATAAGGTTGCCATTATATGTGATCGGCAGATGAGCAGGTTTAAGACCCAACGGGAAGTGGTGCATGGCCTTTTGACCATTGCAGTATGCGCCCGCCTGCTGCCAGAACTAGGCGGATTTGGAACCAATTTAATTATTAAAATAATGATACAAAATACGGAACGTTTCTTTCCGCCACAATTCTTCACGGTCTATTCCATTGAGATAATAAGCTCACATGCTTTATTAGATTCTGTCTCTTTTGGATTACGTACTGGTGACTTCAATTATAAAATATATATTTAATTAAGTGTGTGTGTGTGTGTGTGTGTGTGTGTGTGTGTGTGTGTGTGTGTGTGTGTGTGTGTGTGTGTGTGTGTGTGTGTGTGTGTGTGTGTGTGTGTGTGTGTGTGTGTGTGTGGGTCCCTCTTTATGGAGGAGGTGCTGCTGTTTGTACCAGTGATTAGTGTGCGTTTGTGTGCAGTGTTTGTACCGTATTACTTGTACATACTACCTACTGTTATTCAATTTGTTTGCATCTTCTAATATTATAAATAATACAATTATTTCAATGTGTGTGTTTGTGTGTGTCTCCTCCAGGCTACGGCTCTCTAGGCATGATGACCAGCGTGTTGATCTGTCCGGATGGGAAGACAGTAGAGTCCGAGGCGGCCCATGGCACAGTGACCCGCCACTACAGGCAGCACCAGCAGGGCAAGGAGACCTCTACCAACCCCATTGGTAAGAGAGCTCCAGGGAGCAAGCCGCATCAAGGGCTACATGAGGGCTTTAGACACCTGGATGATTTATTCTTGATTTTATTTGACCTGGACGGTGCACATTGATTACATTACTGTAAACATGCCAGTCAGTGAAAGAGTCTAATTTTAGTCTGGAGTCCCTGGGTAGGCAGCAAGTTAAAACCAGATACAATCATTAAAATAAGGAGATACATTCCATCGAGGGACACAGGACACTGTATACAAAGACCAAGGGACAACACGGTGACAAAAAACATCAACCCTAGTCTAATGTCTAAGTCAAGCCAAGCGCTTGGCTTAGGTTATAGAAGAACAATGAACAGTGCCGCAGCAAAACTGTTAGTGACAGAGCGTTTGAACCATGACCAAGTCATACGGCTTTAATTTACTTTATTGATCCCGAGGGAAATTGTGACTGTCACAGGCTCAAGATAGAAACATAAAATAAAATTGGGTTTTTGGGTCCCAGGGTCCCTTTGTAGTGCAGCAATTTGCATGAAATCCCACAAGGCTCCGATCCAATAAAACAGTAAATGTTCATGAATATGTTTCTGATACCAATCTGCGACCCATTAATGCTTGTCACACTTTCTTTATACGTGTTCTGTCACAGCCTCCATCTTTGCGTGGACGCGGGGGCTGCTCCACAGAGCCAAGCTGGACAGCAACACGGAGCTCCGTGTGTTCTCCGAGTCCCTGGAGGCCGTCTGCATTGAGACCATCGAGGCGGGCTTCATGACCAAGGACCTGGCCATCTGCATCAAAGGCCTCTCAAGGTGAACACAACGCAGACTCCAAAAGAGACTTGAGTCCTATATGAAGCGAGCGAAAAATACTGCACCGCTTCATTTGTGGTCTATGTGTTTGCTCCGTTAAAATGATATGATTTATTTTTATTAATTTTGGTCACGCTGCAAATATGAACCGAAGTTCATGCGCCATGTGCTTTGGGCTGTCATTGGTTTTGCAGTGTGTGGTCTTCATGAAATAACATTCACTGATTTCAGTACACAGCTTCAGTCATGTTTTCTGATTAAATTGTCTCCTGTCTTCTGTCTCCAGTGTGAAGCGTGCCGACTACCTCAACACCTTCGAGTTCCTGGACAAGATAGCGGAGAACCTGAAGATGAAGCTGGCCAACCAGCCCAAGCTGTGAGCTCGACCACTGCCATTGTCGGCAGTATCAGAATCCTGATACAATCAGCCACAAAACATAATACACACACACACACACACACACACACACACACACACACACACACACACACACACACACACACACACACACACACACACACACACACACACACACACACACACACACACTAAAACACACATAATCACAACAAGCACACACGCCGAGACAGGCGTTCCCACTAAACACACGGTGATGTCCACAGTGCCCCCTCTTCCCACTCAGGGGAACGCATACTGCTGTGCTCACCTGGAAGATTTCCCTGGAAGAAAATCCTTCCTACCACTCATGAGGGAGGGGGAGGGGGGAGGCGCAGGAGGAGGAGACGGTGTAGCAGTGGAGCTACTGTATATGCCATTCATGCATTCCAATGAGCTGCATCCCAGATCTTTTAACACAAGTGTTCAGAAATGCATTTGAGTATTAGTCCAGTAACATCAGATAGTGAGTGGGGTATCACCCCTCCAACCCCCACCTCCATCCCAACAAATCCGTGTTGCCTTACCATTCTCGCGTCAACGCTCTCTAGTGAAATCTGCCTAACATAGCCCTCCTATTTAGTGCACTAATGGCTTGTTGTGGTTTTTCTAATTTCAGAATCGTCCTTACACTGTTTAGACCATTCAAGCCTCCCATGAGGCGATGTAACTAACTACTTTTGCACCTTGTCATCATCTTTATCATCTTTACCACCATCATCATCATCATAGTACATTAGTCTAGCTGAGGTTAATGAAATGCACAATAGCTTGAAGGGTCTTATGATGAAAACAATGGTCCTCTGTGGCAGTCCATAGAGCTTTGTGTACGCGGTAACCATTGACAATGAACCTGGTATGATTAGTTGCACATGGAGTGTCCTATGAGGTGGATTTTAACTGTTTTTCGTTGCATGTTTTTAGTATGTTAGTAAGTCATTTACCGTTGTCTTCATCCGTCGGTCTGCTAATCTGTATTACTTTGTTTCCCTCACATTGTGCTTGTTGGATAATAAGCTTGATTCAATAAATTCGTTTTTGAATAAATATTTGAAGGTTTTCTCTTTTTTTTATTCACTCTTGGCTTGCTTTGATGAACATGATTGCAGCTGTTGTATCCATAAATGTATTTTATAAAAGAATCAAAATTGGTGTTTTTCCACAATATAAACAGTAGTTCCTGAAGCTTTCAAATGTAAATGGATATACAAAGAATAAAGGGACATACAAAACATGTATATAGCAAAAACAGAAATTGCAAACAAGACACATAAACATACAAAATGTTTATAATCAAAAAAGTATATATATATATATAACCCCCACCCCCTCCCCACAAAAAAACAGTCTTCATGTTAAAATACAGAATAAGTACTGCTAGTGCTACAGATTAATATTGGGTAGTCTAAGGACAAGATTAAAAGGTAAATAATAAAAACAACCATAACCAACAGCCAGCTGGGGGTACCACCTGGAACTGCATTTTCTCTAAGTGGTCAAAGAGGGGCTGCCATATTTTGAAAAAGCTAACCTTAGTGCCACGCTCTGTGTATTTGGTATTTTATCACTTTATCACTTTATCACTACTAGAATAAAGAACATCTCTGTTACGGAGGCACCACCTGGAACTTTAATTTATCTGTATGGTCAAAGAGAGGCTGCCATATTTTGAGAAATCGAACTGATATGTTCTAGTTTACTAAAGTGAAGAACATCTCTTATCCAAACCTCATGGGATGGAGGAGATGACGAAGTAATAGTAGTTGAGGTTATTTTTAAATGTCAAATCAACTTTGAATTCTTTGCCCCTCCTTTGGATGTATCTTATTTCCAGTAGATGGCGGCACTGTATTCCACAGGACCTTAGGATTTGGCTTCCTCGTGTACCCTTGTTTTTGAGCTCACTGAAGGTGTAGGGACTATTCATGATCCATGGACAAATAGTGGGTTGAAATTGTGTTAATATTTTATATTTCATACACAGTCTTCTTCTATCATTCTTATTTATCCATTACCGTAATACGTGTCGGTCTCTCCGTGGATCAATGGATTCAGATCCAAACTATGCAGACAACTTGAATGGCAGGAGAAACCCGGATAATGGAGCTGCTAACCGTCAGAATAACGACGTAGTCCCACCTGATAATGCAAGTGGAATTGCCCAAGAAACTGATACGTAAGTAAAAATGTGTTTTAGAGTCTTGAATATAATACATGATTGGTATTAGATCCATCTTGAATATAATACATAAGTGGCAACTGTGCTTTATGCATAAAGTTAGTTTTAAAGTATCTTTGCTAAGGGATGTTGTTATTAGTGCAGTTAGGATAAATATAACATTATAATACCAGATTTATACGAAACAAAACGGAACCTAACCAAATAATAGGGGCGTTTGGGATCACTTTCGTTTCGTCGAAAATGAGAGCGCGCATGCGTAGTGCTTGCTCACGCAAATTTTTTGTACACAAATATCTATTCTTATCTAGACGGTTCATCTATGCTCTGTTTAACCCTGCATTTTATGTTTCTGGGTATTGTGTAAGTAAATAAATACGGTATATGATTATGAATAGTATGAGTATGAACATCATTATTATAAAAAATGAATTTATATTATTAATTATGAAATTAAATGTAATACATGTTTTTTCACTAAGAGTTTCAGACTGTAAGCAGTGTAGGCTGTCCATGTGTGATCCCATATTGAACCTGTAGACAACATTAGAATCTAACACCTCGCTGTCTCAACAATTGTCTGTCCCAGCTTTACAGGATTCACCAGGGTTGCACCAAATGAAACTAGACGGCGTCAGCTACAAATGAGTACGTCTTTTCTCAATCCATCCATCCACCCATCCATTATTCTATCTACCTTCACTTTTGTCTGGACAGAATAAACAGGCTTCTGTATGTCTCTGTGCATCCTAACATGTCTCTGTTGTTTCCATTGTTCCAGTTGCTCAGAAGGAAGAGGAGGACTATCAGAAGTTCAGGGAGTCTCTAAGGGTGGTCCACATCGACGAGCCCCCAGAATTGTTAGGCAAGATGACTTCAGACATATGGCTTAAATGGGACTGGTGTGTTTCATCTCACTATGGAATGTGGAGATGTTATGGTGCTCGCACATTGCCCCAACATACACCACACCCAACTGTAAAATGTTACTAAACTGGCTAACACCAATTTGACATGTTTGCCACCAAAAACACCCCAGTGTTTGTTGGGTCAGTGTGCATGAATCTTTACAGTGAACTAGGAAGGCAAGCTAGTGAAAGTGGTTAGTGGTTAATCTCACAAATCAGATTTTAGATTAGTATCCAAAGTCTGATGGCAGACAAGCTGGAATCTGGGTGAGCGGGGCGTTTCACTTTCCTTCACTTCGTACTTGTTTCGACCAATCATGGTGCTGGTGGCGAGGATCTGTAAACACGTATTTGGCAAACACAACCTCGGCCAGCAGTAGTAAACTGTAAAAAATAAAATAAAAAATCGAATGGTTTAAAATCAACATTGTGTAGACTGGCCACTATAAAAAATAAATTAATTGAAATCCCCTTCTGAATGCTTCATCAACTCATGCACATTTTAAAATGTTATTTGGTGGATTATCTCCTCAACGAACCGGGAAACAAAGCATAACTCTGTCCTTTGCCGTTTCTGGTGTTGGATTCTGGCATCAAGGTACTGGGTTCCATCCACAAACTCAACCACCTTTAGGCCTCCTTGAACAGTATGTCCTGACCCCTCCCTGCTCCATAATGTCATGCATCGGAATTCACTTTAAAGTAGCCTTGGTTAAATAGAAATACTGCGGTGGTTCTCAGAAACTGGTGGGGTCAAGGCCCACTAGGGGGCGCCAGATAGTTTCCAGGGGAGCCTTTATGCGATTAGACCCCTGGCCTAGAGTAACGGCTTCTGCACCCTGTGCACGGCTGGCATCTAAACACACTGTGAAATTAATACTGTGTGTTAAACATGTGGCGTATGTCTGTAACCAGGTGGGGGTGTGTCGCTGGCCGAGGTCAGGCGAAGGCAGCAGACGCAGTTAGACCAGTCCAGAATCCAGAAAAGGGTACCCAACACAACACAAGCACCTACCACAGACACAAACACTAAAATACATACAAAAATTATTTACAGATCACATTGGTGGGGACTGAAATTTTACAGGACTTTGTTAGAACTGCAATATTAGATGTGGGTAGATAGTTACATGTTTCATCTGGTTTCAAGTTAAAAAAGGTGGACATGGACAGAAGGAGGAGAGCAGAAGAGGAGGAGGAGAACCAGCGGCTGAAAGATGAACAGCGGGAGAAGGTGCAATACAAAAACTCTTTCTACATAGCAGAAGATCAAATGTAACAAATCAAATCAAATCAAATGTGTGTTTATTTATACCCAAGGAGAATCTCCAAAAAGGGGGAGGGTGAGTTTTGCTAACTTGTTTGTATAAAATGTCCCCCCTGTTTGTTTGCCTTATCTGGCTTTAGAAATGAAATACTTCTATATACACACAATATTTTCTCTGCAGTTTTTCCGAAAGAATTGGGAAAATATCAGTGGCATTAACAGCCTCTAGATGTCAGCACAGACAAACAATCACAGCTCACATGGATCATTTTGCGGCCTCCCTCATGGAATAGACCCTCCTGGATTAAATGTGACTTTAATGGAAACATGCTGTAGAGTGTCAGGGAGGTTCTGCAAGGGATAAGTCAATTTCTGTATTGTGTAACTTTACAGGGCCCTATATTCACTTGATATCCACAGTGAGACACAATGCAACTACTCTGTATGAACTGCATGATACATCAGCATGATATTGATACTTAGTTGGGTGTCTCAGTAAAGTATATCTGGGTGTGTGTGTGTGTGTGCATGTGTGTGCGTGTGTTTGTGTGTGTCTGTGTGGTGTTAAGCTGGTGTGTGTCAGCGTGTGTGCGTGTGTGTTGATGAAGCGTAATCTTGATGTCTCTGGTATCATGGTTTCGGGGCTATGTATGATTTGAAGAGTGCTAAAGGTTCAACACGTGGCAGTTCAGAGATATAAGGTAAACAGACATGCACTCTGGAGGTGGTTCATGAAGCGTCTGCCGGACCCAGGTAAAAATTCAGTCGATATTGGTAAGGGCGGAACGGTAAAGTGTAATCGAATGAGGTAATAGACTAAATTAATTTACATCAGAACGTGTGTGTGTGTTGTTGCTTTCATGCTTGTTTGTATGTGTGTGCATGTGCGTGCGTGTGTGTGTGTGTGTGTGGGTGTGCGTGCTCGTTTGCTGTGACTTAATGGCAGGCAGAGCTACATGAGCAGCGGACCAAACAGCAGGAGCAGAAGAGGAGCCAGCAGCTGAGACCGGAGCAACTCAGGTCAGCTCTCGATCAGGTTCCATTTGGCTCATCACAATATTCTGTTCTGAGCCGCCGGGGACCCTACTGTACACAAATGCATCGGGGCCCTTGGAAGTGAAAAATAATTCCACGTTTTGTTTTGAATGCGTTTTGTGTTTCCTATGCATTATTCATCAGTGTACCTCACAGAGCTATGGTGGAACAAGCGACCACTGCAAATCGTAGCGGGTTATTAGACCGTTCAACGTCAGCCAACGGGCTTAGCATCCACGGGCTGCGGGCCAATCGCCACAGATCAGGGCCACAACAAACCCATGTATGAGCCATCGGAGGGAGGAACAATGCATGAGATGTAGAGATATGTGTGAGGTGCTGGGGGTGGGTGGGTAAACCAGCAAGGGTGAGAAAGGACCGTGAGTTGGAGGATGAGAGAGTTGAGTAAGCCATGAGGGACTCCAGGGACTGTCAGGGTCCCGGATATGTGGGTGAAACTAATACCCCTTCATACTTCTCTTCTATGTCTTGTTTTAACAGATCCCTCGCTTTGTTTATTTGTGTGTGTGTGTGTGTGTGTGTGTGTGTGTTTCTTTTTGTGTGTATGTGTGCATGCCTCTGTGCCACTTAGGGTGTGTGTATGTGTGTGTATGTGTTAGAGTGTGTGTATGTTGCCTATGTCAGTGTTGTGTGTGTAGGCATCTCCTTGTTTGTGTTGTGTTTGTTTCAAGGAGAGAGAGAGAGATACATTTATTGTGTGTGTGTGTGTGTGTGTGTGTTACAGAGTTACTGAAAGTTTTTTACAGAAGCTCCAGCGCGAAGGCTCTTCGCCAGCATCATCCAACAGTAGATCACAAAGCCACTCCCTGGTAAGTCAGGATATATGTGTATATGTGTGTGTGTGTATGCGTCCACCATTCACGCCAGCATCTGCACAAGCACCAATGTATCTTGGTCCACAGGTCTTGGAGTTCAGTGTTCATGTCTGTGGCTGTGGCTGTGGTGCAGGACACGGAAGCCCTGCTGTGCTCATTCACACCAATAGATCCGCCTTTAAAGGCTGTTTTCTCAGCAAACATGCTGGCGCTATGGAGCTCTCGTCCTCAGAGGCCACTGAGGCACCCGGGCGGCTGGGGCCCGCAAACCCCACTACGTCTATTGAATGTGTATATGTACTGTAAAAAGATGTATATATATATATATATATATATATATATATATTCTTATATTATTTCATTGTTGTTTGTTCTCTGTTACCCCATCTCCCCCTCCCCTTCCTTTATAATACACTCTCTTTCTCTGTCTCTCTTTCTGTCTATCTCTTTCTATCTCTGTCTCTCTCTCCAACTCCCACTCTCTCCACAGCCTGTCTCTCAGACGGGTCTGACCTATCTGTCTTCCCCTCCTCATGCTTTCACAGGCGAGCCCAAGTTCAAGGGACTTCCCAGAGTCCGTGCTGAGCGTAGACACACACACACACATTACAGACACAAACTACACACGCACACACAAACACACATTACAGACACAAACTACACACACTACACACGCACACTACGCACACACACACGCTACCGATGCACACACACAAACACACACACACACACACTAGACATGCACACCCACACACACACCCACCACACATTTACACACACTCCCACACACACTACACAGGCACAAGCACACCCACACACACACACACTATGCATGCACACACACACACACACACACACAGACAAGGGGAAGAAAAAAGAGTGTGTGTTGTCTTCAGCGACGTGGAGGGTTGTGGTACAACCTAGAGCAGCTTAGGGGTCGTACTAAAAGTCCCTGGACTGCTGCCAAGCGTCCCCCCTACCCCCATCGACCCCTCCCTCCCCGATGGGGAAGTTCTGAGCATTGATGGGGATGACCTTAATCCACCTTTTTATTTTGTTATTCACTTTCCTTCTATCGTCATCCAGTGATTCCCTCCCATACCTGTGAGCAGCCCTCCCCTATTCCCTCCCTCCCTCCCTCCCTCCCTCCCACCCTATCTCCCATTAAATCAACTACTGTACTCAACTACTCAACCACGCGTAAAAAGCGGAGAACAGCATCAACAGCCGGTGATTGGGTTCTGTCAACGACATCGTTCACATGTGAATGATGTTCACATGTTCCCCTACACAAAGAACCAAGACAGAAAGAAAGACTTATGTTAAAGAAACAGGAGGGAGACAGAGAACAACATTGTAAGGAATGGCTATATCCTCATGTGGTGACGGACGAACGTTGTTTGAATTTAACGTGCAGCTCCCTGCGGTGCATTGGGTGCGGCTGTTTCTCTTTTGTTTTGCGGGTATTATCAAATTATTTGATAAAAAAATAGAATTCTATTTTCCTAGTTCTCTGGACCACCGACCCATTGATTTAGAGGGAGAGAGAGACAGAGAGAGATTTAGAGAGGGGGGACCGCCAGACTGTAATAGGAGGGGAACCCGCAAGAGTGAAACACATTTTGGCCGGCTGAATAAATGGCCGCTACATATCAACAGATCTCAAGCAGCATTGGGCTTGGGCTCTTCTCCTTCACCTTTCCCCTACTTTGAAATATTTACCCTCCATTTTGTTTTTATCCTTCAGAAAGAAGAGATTGTACTACATTGTACTAACAAATCATTCACAGAGAATTCTCCTCTTTCCTTTCTAATCTCCTTGTCTCCTCTCCTTTCACTCCTATTTTCCACTCTCCTCGCCTTCCTTCTCCCCATCTCTCCTCTTGTACCCTCTCCTTTACTCCCTCCTTCCCCTCTCTGCTTTCCTTGCATTTCCTTTCACCTCCAATCTCCTCTCCACTCGTCTTCTCTCCTCTACTCCAGTCTCTCCTCCTCTCATCTCCCCTCTCCTCTCATCTCCTTTCTTCCCCTTTGCTCCCCTTTCCTCTCTTCTCCTCCATTCTCCTCTCTCCCCTCTTTTCCTCTCCTGTAAGAAATCCCAGGTTAGCAGATGAAAGTGGCGTGAGACTGTCTTGATGTGGCTTTAAACAAAATGCTGGGAACCGTGTTCCTCAGATGTTTCCCTACCTCATATCCCTTGTATGTGTGTGTGTCTATGTGTGTGTTTACACCCACCAGCATGGAGGTGGGGAGGAGAACGAGGGGCGGAGAGGGGCAGAGATCTCAAGTCTGCACCTGAAGAAGAAGGAACAGGTGAGGGATGATGAATAAGCTGAAGCTTACCTGCGTGTTGGCTTGTGTTCTGACAGTCCTACCTATCGCTCCAGATGGGCAGTGAAGCCCATAGTCAGTTACCCAATTTAGCATGGTAAGCATTTCCATCTATTTTATTTCACCCTTATTTCATCCTGAACTAGCTTGAAACTTCAGTTGTAGTTTTTTAATCGTCATTTTAACCACCTTCAATTACAGAAATGTAATAGCTCAGATTTCACCCACACACGGCACTACTCTTCCTCGCTAGTTTGTGAGATATTCCTTCCCACGGACATTTACATGACACACTTTATCAGAGTACACTATACATATGTGAGACTGGCCACACTTCCAAACTACATGGCTTACTCCTTGTGTGATTAGATTAAGTTCATATTCATTTAATCAGATATTTCATATAGTTTCTGATAAGGACAACAAAAGCCTTTGCTGATAAGATGTTAAGTTATCCACCTTCTTGTAGATGGAGTTTGATTTATTATTATTTTGTTTGTCTAATTCGACTAGACTCTCCCTGTTCCACGGGGCCAGACCTTGCAGGACGATCCCAGAGAGAGAGATGTGGGGAGCGGACGAGAACAAGCAAACCACAGAATGTATGTTACGCACAAACAACCACATACACACACACACGCGCGCGCGTAAACACACACACATGCACGCACACGCACACACACGCACGCGAACACGTACACACACACCGACACATACTTTCACAGAAGGTACCTTATGCACACACATGCACGCACACACACACACATACACACACACACACACACACACACACACACACACACATTATATCGGAACTAACGGACATAATCATAGAATCATCACATCACATATCACATGATATGTAATATCTCAAATGCTACCATGGTAAAAATAAAAATTAACAATTAAGAATTGATTTCACTTTACTTTTACAGGCTTAACTCAGCATTCCTAGACAGACTGGAGGGTCGTGGCCGAGCGGGTGACGCATTCGCCTTCCGAGACTCCGAAAACTGGGAATCCCAACGTTCCGAACCACCGCAGTGTTCCATCGCTCATCCAACACCAGATCCACCGCAGAGCGATGCCGAATGGCCGGAATTGGCGAAGGGTGAGCTGACCTGAATGAGCTGGAATGAGCCGGAATGTCACAGGTGGCGCGGGTTGTGAGTTGTGTCCGATCAGAGCTCAGGTTCTACCTCATCCATGGTTAACCAAGCCTGAATCAGAGAGGGATGTTCTTAGGAGCCGGTGCTGCCCACCTCATCCTTTCTCAGACAACCTTGATTGTGTGTTTAGTCTGAGGCACATCAAAGGGCTTGTGTGTATTCTGTAAAAAAATAAATGAAAATGCAGGTAGGTTGTTTTATGTAGGGCTACGGCGCACAAGCTCATCACATTTATCATGCAGATAGAACTGCTTTTGTGCGAGTGTGTGTGTGTGTGTGTGTGTGTGTGTGTGTGAAGGTATGCAGAAGTGACTTTATGTGCGCACACTTCGATCATGTTCAGAATGGTCTGAACTGCATAGATACATTTACCCACATACATACACACTATGCATACTACACTTTTGTACATACATTCATACACACACACACACACACACACACACATTGTGGACTGCTAATTAGTAGCTGTTGAGAGAGAAGGGGACATTTTGTGGTTACGTCAAGTATGACAGACTCGTGGCTTCCTGCCCGGGAAGAGTACTTCCTGTCCAGAGTGACGGGAACTAGCTTACTGCCAGTAGTATACATGCTCTGGCATACAAAACACAACGAATGAAGGTTTGGCTTTGGGTGCTTTCTCGAAATAATGTGGAATGCTTGTCGTCTAGCCACTAGCCCGCCACTGATAGGGCTTTTACATCGTGACGTCACATCGCAATGATGCCTAAAAAACGAGTAATAGTATTTTGGTTATTGTTTAGTTATTAATCTAGAAATGTACAAGCCCTAATATTGCCTGCTGGTGTACGTTATAGGCAAAATAGCCAAAACAGAAGCAGCGTCAAACCATTCACTTCTTTTCCTCGATTATCAATAAAGTATTTCTGAATTTCCATGTCACAGCTACAGTTAATGACAAACTTTAAGAATATAGAATATTGCCTTAACTCTCTCATGCTCTGTAAAAAAATTTATCTAGGCGGCACATGCAGTGCTTGCATCAACAATTACCAATTTCTGAATCAGTTGAATGTCATTTGTCATCAAGGCCGATATAAATTCAGTCCATTGTCTAACAAGCGTGTGGGCAGTAAAGTACTAGCCTAAGTAGAAGTAAGAGCTTTTCTACTCTGCCTTCAAATGGAGAGTCTAGACAATGAAGTGACCAAAGCCACTGAACAAATGTGCATCTGCATAACATCCGTTAAGTTGTGATTTTTTGTTTTGTTGTCCAGACATGGAGGCTGAGTTCGAATGGGCCGTGAAGAAACTTGAAGTTACTTTCCCTGAGTGTAACCAAAGGTTTCTCGAGGACATCCTGAACCAGTGTAACGGAGACTGGCAGCAGGCGGCCACGCTACTCCATGAGACTATGAGTTGATTGACCTCACGTCTCTTAACCACGGGACCGCCATTACTTGGCATGATGTCTAATATAAATGGTCACAAAGTAATTACAGAAATTTAAAATCCTCTGGATAAAAGCTCCCTAATGTGTAGTGATAAGTACATGTATTGAATTTCCCTTGTAAAGTCTTATTTTATAACACTACATCACAATCGATGTTTTGCCAAAATTCTATATTCAATATATACTTTCCCATCAAGATTTTAGCCTGTGATCAATTGTAATGATCTTTTTGTTGTCATGGGTTTTCCCTTGAACACCAATAAATCATTTTGCATGTTTGTCTTGATGGTTTAAATTGTTAGCTATAGGTCATCACTATGACTCATAATCTCTGAATGTTTGGTTCCTAATTAAATCAGTGTGTGTTGGAAAAACTCTCCCCAAATGTCTGCTTCTTTCTAAGGTTTCATATCATTTTAGAAGAAAGATGCATTCAACTTTTCAGAGGAAATATCTATTTCAAAGCTACAAAAATGAATGGCAATCAAAGAGACCATGGGATTCATCAGTGACACTTTGAAAAATACCATACCTTGGCTTTATATTCTTTTGTCTGCTTCTAGATTAAATTTCTTCGCCACACAAAAAAAAACTCATTCATGTTTGGTTTGAAGACACAAAGAAGCACTTGAACAAAACCAATGCCATGCACGGCGTGTATATTTCCCCTTTTCATTCCCACATTAAAGCAAAAGTATCAACGTTTTTTATTTTTTTAAAAGCTCTCGTAGCCATCCTATCCACCGGGCCAACACACAAGGACGGCTGTTGTTTGGTGTGGCCTGGGGTTTCCAGCACACGCACACACAAACACGCACGCACACACACAACAACAATGCTGTTGTTATTTAGTCATTTTAGGAAGCATGAATGCTACACTCATAACCCCACCAATGGGCGTAGGATGAGATGCTTATCACCTGTAGGACTTGACAACAAAGAACAAAGAATGTTGCTCTCAATGTGACAGGACAAAGAAGAGAAAGCCCCGGATCAAAGTGGGGTGAGGTCATCATGGAACACTTTCACTGTAAAATGATGACCCACCGCAACTGACGATCACAGACCCACGCCTCGCCTAGTGTGTGTGTGTGGGTGTGTGTGTGTATGTGTGTGTGTGTGTGTGTGTGTGTGTGCATGTGCATGTGCATGTGTGTGGGCGTGTTGGCAGGGGATCTGGTGCATGACCTTTGCATCTCTGATCTGTCTCACTTAGCTCAAGCTGAAAGGAACGCTAACTTTGATAAATGTATTGTGTGTGTGGGTGTGTTTATGTGTGTATGTGTGTATGTGTGTGTGTGTGTCTGCAGCCCTAATCGAGTGCAGCGGATGTTTGTGTGCTGATGAGAGATTGGGTTGGGAAGGTATCGCATGATGTGTCCTCTGGCTGTGTGTATCCTTTACAGAGCGGTTCAATCAGTTCAAGAACACACACGCTGCTGTATGTGTGTGTGTGTGTGTGTGTGTGTGTGTGTGTGTGTGTGTGTGTGTGTGTATGGCATAGGGCAATGTTTTTGTGGAGCAAACTCCTCTTTGGGAACCATATTGGGTTTGATTACTCACAGCTCGTGTCCATACTGATGTATGATCACGTCTGGGTCTCCAGTCTTCACGCACACTCATTAAAAGAGAGAGAGCAACATAGAGAGAGAGAGAGAGAGAGAGAGAGAGAGAGAGAGAGAGAGAGAGAGAGAGAGAGAGAGAGAGAGAGAGAGACAGAGAGAGACAGAGACAGAGACAGAGACAGAGACAGAGATCAGAGAGAGAGAGAGTGAAATGTGTATTTTTGAGTGTGGCCAGTGTTGTCCCAGACACATAGACATACACAGACAGCACGAGCGGGAAAAGGATGAGGAAAAAGGCTGGCAGCTGGGTGGTATGCATCTGTGTGTGTGTGTATGTGTGTGTGTCTCCCACAGCTTCAAAGTCAAAGACCGCATGCCGGCACGGCACCCCGAACTGCTTCAAAACAAATGCATTCACATGAGATGAAAAGACAAAAAACAAAACAAAACACAAAAGCTAGAAGCAGAAAAACAGAGGAGACGAGGCGTTGCACACCCACCTGCCCCCCGTGTCCCAGGGTGATACCGATCCTTTCCTGCCCGCCCGCCAAACATCAGGGGACCACAAGGTGTTTTTCTTGAGACGAGATCAGAGCCGGCTACACAGGAAGGAGCTGCCTCTGCACTCTCACACTGTTCACATTCACATTGATTCAGCAAAGGCCTCCCACTCCCACTTCCCCCCCAGGGTCTGATGAGTGGTGGGAGTACAGTACGGGGGAATCCGAAGATGCTTGTGCACAATATGTATGTAATGGCATTGAATGTCGACGTTTGCATCCATGTGTGTGCGTACATGCGCCTGTGCATGCATGTGTGTGTCCATGTGCGTGTATGTGTGTGTGTGTGTGTGTGTGTGTCAATGTGTGTGTTTGCCAGTGTGTCTGTTTGCATGTGTGTGTCAATATGTGTGTACACAATTATACATTAACATATACACAAATACACACATATATAAATGTATTTGTGTATGTGTGTGTGTGTGTGTGTGTGTGTGTGTGTGTGTGTGTCAAAGTATGTGCATGTGTGTATTCAAGTCGGACAGATTTTGATGAAAAAATGGAGATCCAATAGAAATAAATTTATTTGAATGAACTCCGCACCTCGAAGCGGCATGCGTTACTCACACATTACTGCCGGTGCTCACAGCTGCAAAAACGGAATCGCATTCCAGCTCTTCTAAGACAAGCACTCAAGCATTTGTGCAAACATCTTAAGCTTAGTACTAGACATGAGCATGAAGGGGTTTTGGGGTGGCTAACTGGTCCTTTGAACCTTGTTCAGGGCTGTACTGGCCATCAAGCAAACTGGACACTTTCCTTTTTTTTTTCTTGTCCTTCATCGTCTCCGGTGCTATAATATTTATGGGGCCCCCCCTACTGTCACCCAATAAAAACATTTTAGAAATATATATTGGTAAAATTCTAATTTGAACCAATAGGCCTACATTAAATGAGTTTTGTGTGTTGTGTGTTACTTGAACATAACAAATGCAGTCGATTCACATCCAACTGATAAATAGTATATCATATAATAAATTTCTGGGATTTCTGTTAGGGGTTCTGGTATACAAATTCTATGGTCTTGTTTTGAACAAACATCATACGCATGACTGATGTCTTGTCTGAGTTGTCATGCAGTGATTACAATCTTAGTTGATCAAGGATTGCCAACTGACAAGCACATACTGTTCTGTGGGACCGCGGCCTGTTTAGGTCCAGTGGTTATGAAACTTGGGAACGGTTGTAAATAGTTTTGTTTCTTTACTTCAAGTACAGAAATGAATATATAAATGCCTTCAGCGGTGACAACCCCAAAAGGCCCCAAAGAAATGTGCTGCACGCGCCCCAACTTCCCTCATATCTCACTCCAAGGTTTTCTGGCAGCCCTGGATAAGACCAAATGTGAGAGAGGCACAGATAAATGCTGGCCAAAAAAAGACACGCCCTTCAGACAGATGCTGCCAAATTTGCCAAACCGACTGATATGTTTACTGCAGGACCTTCAGTAAAGTGGGCCACAGGGGCTGAACAATTTTACAGGGCCCTTCTGGTGCCTCCAAGCAGGGCCTGATTAGCGACAGAAACAAAAAACATGTGCTAGGTGCGAAAGATTGGGGTGGGCCCGTCTAGGCCAAAATGCCAGGGCCGATTTTTTGTCCCAGTCCAGCCCTGACCTCGTTGAATCAGAATAGCTGTATTCCAAATATGATGATATTAAAATGTGATTTATATGATACAGCGTAAAGCAATGTACAGTTTACTCATGCAGGGTCTATGCACTAAAATCCAAAGTGTCTCTTGAGAAATCCACTTAATACATACAGCAATGGTGAAATAGCAGAAAAACATACAAATTTCAGCCTTTCCCAGATACATTTGTTCATTGATTCATTCATGTCGCTGCAAGGGCAATTCCGTCCACCAATCTTTGCCATGCTTTTGTTTAATTGTTGCTGGCTACTTGAGGTTCACCTAGCTCCCCGCTTTCCCACCCCAAACGGCCCAATGTGTTTACATCATGCCATTGACATTCCAATGCATACAGCAACAGCTGGAGTTTGCCAATGGTGGTGGTGTTGGTGGCGATGATTGTGGGGGTGGTGGGGGTGGTGGGGTGGATGGTCATGGTGTAGAGGGGATTCCCTGAGAATGACTCCACAAAGTGAATGAGATCATACCCCCCCCCCCCCCCCCTTTGTTTAATGGGAGTGGAGGGGGGAGGGGTGGGGTTAGGGTTCATTTGGATGCTGTCTGCTTCAGATACACCCACACAGCACACTCACACACAGACCCACACACACACACACACACACACACAGATTAGCTGGAGAGTCTTACTCACTGGTTGTGGGCCATAAAGCACCCTGATGGAGCTGGAAACCATTTTCTTTGTTTGTTTTGTATCGCTTCGGTTACTACAGAGGAAGGCGCTACTATGGCGGCTATATTAGTGCCAAAATGTGCAGGCAAAAATGATGTCTGCACACACACAACTAAAACATCCATGCACGCACATTGTTATTGCCAGTGCTTTTACATCATACAGGGTTACAGTTTGTGCTCATACACGTCCAGTGGGTTTCAGAGCTCTAATTCAATCATCACCTAGGCACCATGTGACTTCAAACTAGAAAAGAGCTTAACAGCGAGCAATGTGGTACACTGTTGCTCAACATCACGGTCTTTGTGAGCAGACACTGTGAACCAATGTTACTTGTAGTGAATACAAATACATGTCATTAAGGAGCATGTTTACTCTTGCTCGTGGATGTCTACATTACCTGTACTTACATTGCTGCAGATATGGGGGATCAAACACCCAAAAGTACCTTTTTGGCCTGGAGACGTACGTTTTGTGTCCTCTCCTCACCAGCTGTCCTCAAACAGCTCTCTTCCTTGTAAACTAAACAGTCTATTTAAAGGACCTAAACATAAGGCAAATATACGGTTTAAACACATCATCATCACACAACATGCCTCTACCAACGCATATCAGCTGGATATATATACATACACATACAAGCAGACAGACATTTGAGCACACTCTCCCTCTCCACAGGCATAGTGCCCACCTGCTTCAAGTCATCATTCATCATCCCAGTACCGAAAAAGAGCAAGGTGGCGCCCTGTTGCTCTCATCCCCATAGTGAGCAAAGGCTTTGAGAAGCTTATCAAGGTGCTGATATGCAGAATGCTGCCACCCACCCTGGACCCTCACCAATTTGCCTACAGGAATAACAGATCGACAGATGACGTCATTGCCACAGCACTCCACTCAGCCCTCACCCACCTTGACAAGAGGAACTCCAATGTGAGGATACTGTTCGTTTTTATTTTTTTATTTTCTTTATCTTTTACAATACCATGTATTGATGTTGCTACTTCTTATTATTTATCATTACTTACTTTGTTATTGTGATCTTGTATTGATGCTGCTATGTGACTGTTGAGGATCCAAGCCTAAGAATTTTACTCTTGCGTACTTGTACGTTAAGATGTAATAAAAGCAACTCTGATTCTGATTCTGATTCCATCACCATCTTCCTCTCCCTCTAACTCTTTATATCCCTCTCTTTCCTTCTCTCTCTCAAAACACATCTGTCTCCATTCATACCCATTTCTTACTCTCTCCCTATCCATCCCTCTCTCTCTGTTTCTCTGTTTCTCTCTCTCTCCCTATTTATGTGTCTCTCTCACTGTCTCTCTATCAAATCTTTCTCTCTCTCTGTCTCTCTGACTGTCTCTCTGTCTGTCTATCTGTCTGTCTGTCTCTCTCTGTCTCTCTCTCTCTCTCTCTCTCTCTCGCTCTCTCTCTCTCTCTCTCTCTCTCTCTCTCTCTCTCTCTCTCTCTCTCTCTCTCTCTCTCTCTCTCTCTCTCTCTCTCTCTCTCTCTCTCTCTCTCTCTCTCTCTCTCTCTCTCTCTCTCTCTCTCTCTCGCTCTCTCTCTCTCTCTCAGATACAATGTAATACCACAGCTGAGTCACTGCTTCCTGAGGGTAAACGGGCTCCACAAGGAGAGGGCCACGGAGGCAGTCCTGGGTTGTCAGCAGATAGCGCTGACAGCTGAACTTTGCAACACATCCTGTCCAGGCGCACTCACGCACAGTCACTTGAAATACTTCAGAGAACACCAGAAAAATACACGGAAATTATCGTGGAACATATTTTCAAGAGAATGATGGATTATTGCCTATAGTCCAACAACGAAAGTAGAAAAAAATATCACAAACAAAGAAATAACAAAACCCAGACTGCATGCAGTTCACGTTTTGAAGTTGCGAAGTTTATAGACAGATGCTGCAACAAAGGTGTACTTTTACTGGCTGTGTTGACAGTTTCCTGTGTGGTCTATGTATTTGCGTATAGTTTTACACACTCTTCAGACACACATACACACACACACACACACACACACACACACCCCGAGGGAATAATACACACCTGGGAGGTGAACCTGTAGTGGAAATGTATAGGCAGATACGTGACCCCAGTGACATCCCAGAGAAAGTGTGTTATTTTCCCCGACACCAATCAAATCAAAAGCAACACAAAACACAACCATATACAACAACAGGGAGAAGCTCAGCTTTAATGGTGACATAATCAAATCCAACGAAACATCCTCCATAGTTACCAACCATTTTATCTGGGCTCCAGCAGTCCTACTAGCTTATAGAAGGGCCGGAAATCAGGAACTGCCATGCGCGGAGTTCCGCCTTGCTTCCTGTTTCGTTACAGAGATATTCTACAGAAGGACACATGGATGAAGCTTTAAGAAAGGGATTTTAAATGTATTTATACAGTGGCCAGTCTACATAGTGTTGATCTGAATCCTTTACAGACACTTTTTTTTTACAGTTACCTACTGCTGGCTGAGTTTGTGTTCGCCATTCAACTTAAGATGATTCATCTAAAGTCTGATGTGTCGGACTACCGATCATCAGCCTGCAAGCATGCAAGACGTGGGGGCCGTGCGTGAGTCCAGCCAGAGAAGCAGACCGCCGCAGTGTGACATGAGCTGGTAGTTCTGTCAGCTGGTTGATTGGATCGCCAATGGGCTGACCTCAGGCTGATCTGCAACGAAGCCATTCAACAGAGTGAGTCACTGTGTTTTACATGGCAGAGTACAGGGAGATCTTCCCCAGCACAAAGAGCAGAGGGAGAATGCCCCAGATCCACCAGATGCGAGAGGTTAGGGCGAAAGGTTGCCGGGTTCATAGGAAACCCATGTATGCCATGCCCACATGCAGAAATGTAGAGACCCGCACACAAAGACAAAGACAAACACACACACACACACACACACACACACACACACACACACTGCACACATACACATGTGAGCACACACACACATACACACACATGCGTACACACAAACATGCGCACACACACACACACAAACAAACAGACACACACACACACACACAGACCACACACACACACGCATACACGGATACACGGATACACGGATTCACATTCAGAAACAAACAGATGAAGATGTCCAGGTCACATTAAAATCAAACAGCGTTTGTGTCATTGGACACTCATGCAACAAAGCCAAAATAACAGGTCTTGGGGCTTAGCGGCTGTCAGCATCGCAACCAAATGCAATGTCACCGTCAACAAATTAAATGCCTCAAGTTTCGTCTGCCCACATACTGGTTGTGGCCGTGTGCCCAAGGTTAAGTGGTGTACACAGGCATAGACAAATACAGTAAAACGCACATACACACTCACAAGCCACAAATCCTATCACCGCCACGGTTACATTTCACTCCTAATTAGACAGAGAAGAAGCGGTCAAGGGAACTTTGTATCAAAAATATATGATTGCAAGGCCGATGAGAGAGAGAGAGAGAGAGAGAGAGAGAGAGAGAGAGAGAGAGAGAGAGAGAGAGAGAGAGAGAGAGAGAGAGAGAGAGAGAGAGAGAGAGAGAGAGAGAGAAAGAAAGAGAAAGAGAAAGAGAGAGAGGGGGTCATTCTATGGCCTGGTCCAAGGAAACAGTTTGATTAACTCAACCCTGACCATAACCTCCTCATGATGATTGTATTACATTTAATTTGTTGTGCTATTATTACTTCTTTTTTTTTAATGTTGTATCTTATCTTAATTTTTGTGCTTTGGCAATTTAAATGCATTTTTCAATGCCAATAACGCCTTCGAAACTTGAATCTTGAGAGAATGGGAAGGAAATAAAGAACGAGAAAGTATTTATTTTTACATAGATCTAGACAGCAGACATTTGAGGTTCTTCAATACATTCCTTCCACAGTGACGTCATCCTGTTTGGGGGTTTGCCAAAATGATGACGATCCCACAGACTAAGAGAGAGAGAGAGAGAGAGAGAGAGAGAGAGACAGACAGACAGACAGGCAGACAGACAGACAGACAGACAGACAGACAGACAGACAGACAGACAGACAGAGACGGAGAGAGAGATAACGAGAATCAACCACCAGAGGGGTAGGTTGAGATCCACACCCACACACAGTATGTGTGTGCTGCGCTAGCCCGGCGTGCCGTATGTGGTCCCAGTAGGAGTTGACTGGGAGCATAATTAAAGGGCCCGTCTGGAGTGGCCTGTCAACCTTACAGTAACAAGGCGGCGACCCCGTGTGACAGATTGATGGGCCCTGTAATGGGAGGTTAGCAGACAACACTGGAGGTCCTCCCACGCAGAGTAGATGGAGCCCACTACCTACTGTAATCCCCTCAGCAACCATATTATCAACAACCAGGGCAGCATCGATGTCTGGGAACCAGGCACTGGAAAATCCCAGTAGGATGAGAGGGGCGAGTCTGTGAGGCATCGCTCAGAGCTTTGGGATCATCGTGATACATCAGGATACTGTCCTGTATATGTATGTATGTGTATGTGTGTGTGTATATATATATATATACAGTATATATATATATATATATATATATATATATTAGGGCTGTTGTTTGATAAAAAACAATTATAATAATTAAACGCAAAAATTTCCCTGATTAATCGCGATGATTTGCTTTTTAAATGTCAGCTTGAAATGAATTTTCTTATAACCACTAACAGAAATAATAACAAAACCCAGGCCTATATGTTAAATTGCTAGTTTAATTTCAAATTAGAATTTAAATTAGATATTGGCAGAGAAGGCAATCATCATCGTCAATGATAATTAACAGAAAATGACCCAGTTTAATTTAGTCCCTGCAAAAATGAAAAAGAAAATCAAGGAAAGATTGTGCTTATATTGTTCAGAATGTTGAATATTTTCCCCTCCATTGAACAACAATTCTGCTTCCTCCTTTACATTAAGCCAGTGCCTGGCAAACACTAGACGATTATTCAAATTAGAAAATGTGACACCTAATGAGAGATGAAGAAACCTTTAACTGTTTTGGTCGTTAAGAGTGTGGAAGGACTTTGAACAACTTTGCTGAAACAGCACACCACACACTAACCGATTCCATTCCCCAACAACCCAGTCCTGAATCTCAAAACCTGAGATCTTATAAATCACAATTGCAATATCGCCATCAAAAACATTACATATCATGGGGGACAGCGACCATGCAATGATAGTTATGCTAGCTTTTGCACAATTCATTTTAGATTTTCAAGGGGCATTATCAAAGGAGGCACACTAAAATGCCTTTGGATGCAATTGGATAAACCTACAACCAATCAGACCTAGACAATGTGTGACACGTCAGGTGCAGCCATCTTGGTTGTTTATGAAAATGCCTCAAGCGCGCTCCTTCCTCTGTTCAGTCACCCAAACCCACCCCATATTAGACAAACGGTTGTAATTTGCCAGCTCTACTGGAAATCAGTCTGAACAGGAGGTGGGCAAAACGTATAGGCCAAAGGAAAGACAACAGGAGCCCACAGAATCGTCTGGTTCCAAGGCTAACTTAGCGCAGCTCCTAATTGGCTATAGCCTTTCCCACGTGAAAATCCCTACCCTGTGTGCTCGGCTGTCCTCGGGGTTCCCCCCACCATGCCTAAATCCCCATCCTTCTCCATCTTTAGCAAGGATGGCTAATGGTTCAGCTGCCATAGGAAGTAAACAAAACACAGCTGCCACTGGAAGTCAACAAAATGCAGACCACGATTGTATATATTTTTATACAGATAAAATATTTCAAAATGAACGCAAAACTTTACACATTAATTTTTAACACACTAATATATATAAACATATATACATATTACAAACAGTACGTTATATGCAGTGGTGTGTGTGTGTGTGTGTTTGTGTGTGTGTGTGTGTGTGTGTGTGTGTGTGTGTGTATGTTTGTGTGTGTGTATGTGTGTGTTTGTGTGTGGAGAATTGATTATTTCCTCACCAATGCCATGTCTGTTAAATAGAAACAAGCACATGCACATTTTAAAGCAATAATGTTCCCCATTATGTTCGCATTAAGAATGATATTTCCCCTTCTCAAATGTCCCCATTCCAAATTGAAAGTCTGCGGCTGTCGAAAAAAAGGATTGACTTCCTGTCATGCCTGGATAGAGGCGCAAGAGTTAGAAAAAAACAACTCATTCTGAACCCAAATACACAGGTCAGCTGCTTCCCTTCCAAACATTCCCTGAACCAACTCTGTGACTTAATATAGCACCGGGGGCCGGGGCCCGAGCTAGGGGCAGCAGCACTGGGGCCCTCAACCCAAAATCTGACCATGTCCTGACCAGGGCTGTGGTCTCTCCTCTGTCTCACCAGGAACCTCACTGAAGCGTGTGAACTGGCTGCAGAGCTTTGGCCTGTTGGACGCGCTTCAGCAGCACAACACAATGACACAACAACAGCTGGACTGACTGCAGCACACATGAATATTCACACATACACACAGACACAGACACACAGACACACAGACACACAGGCACACAGACCAACGCATAGAGAGCATGACAGAGATTCAGTCAGGCACATTCACACCGACAGACACACACCACAGCCATACACACACACACAAACATTCATACACACACACACACACACAAACACACACACACACACACACAGACTTAAGGTCAGGCATATAATCACTCTGTCAGAAAAATGCATCCAAACACACGTTCACCACTTATGCACGTACATATGCACACAAAACGTCATTTTGAAACAACACACATAGACACACACATACACTCACGTGTATGAATGTGTAGAGATATTTATCCACAGATGATCCGCTTTCTCAGCATAGTTCTGTGTGCTGCACGCAATGGCGCAATTGTCAGCAATTATGGTCTTCATACGAAGTCTCCTAAGAGTCCATTAGCATCCAACTGCTCTGTACACAGACCTCATGAACTTGGACCCCTCTTGTACAAAAATCATATATATAGTTACAGTGTTATTGTCCATTGTAATTCTGTTGTGGTCAAATCTCACCAAAATGGATTGGATATATTATGCAAATACCTTTCCTCCAAGAATGTCGATGGGTTTTTAGGTTGTGTTTGAGTCCGTCTGCCGTTGCTTTTTGTCTTGTTTATACTGTGGCCCTTGTTCCTTTTAAGTGTGTGTGTGTGTGTGTGTTTATGTGTGTTTGAGAGTGTGTGTGTGTGTGTGTGTGTGTGTCTGTGTGAGAGAGAGACAGTCTGCGTGTCTGTGTGAACCCCTATTCATCAGTTCAATTCCATCAGAATAGCATTCAGTGGGGATTTATATTTAGTGTTCTTCTCAGAATAGGGATATATAAACACTCTGCACAACCTTGTAAAAAACACACAATCACACACACACACACACACACGGCCACATACTCAAATGACAACATAATAAGTGTTTCCCGGTTCATAGTTTTAGTCATAGTTTGTTTTACAAGAGATCTTGTCCGTCCAGTCACATTGATTATATTAAGTTATATTCTACATTGTGCTTTTATTTTAGTTGTCAATTATGTTTATAGTTTTCTGAATGCAGGTCTTTGTGTTTTATGCCTGTATTAATGGCAATGTTCAAATGCAATACTCAACTTTGGTCAAGGTGTTTTTAACTGTGCTCTATGAATAAATGGGCTATTCCATTCACTGCCATTATATCCTCAGTGTCATAAAACATAAAACATCAGACAGGACTAGAACTGAACTATCATGTTTAATTCTCACTATCTTTTTTTATGGGGTGTGGTCAAATTGTGATACGATTCTGTCATGTATCACACCCTAATGGTTTAAGTGCATTAAGTGCATTATTTGTATATTTGAATCTGCACTGCACTAACTGGTCAAGTGGCAATGCAGGTTTTTCCCATCACTGATTCTTATCAAGATTGCTGAGAACTGCTGAAGTGATGCCAAACCCATGCAGCACAGTGGCATTCACATTAACACACTTATTTGCGTAATGAATCAACAGTTTTTTGACATTTCATACAGTGAGACGTACATAAATATTTTTTAAAGAAACACCTTTTTTTGGCGCCGAGGTTGAAAAGAGGTAGCGTGAGCTCGACGTTCAAGTGCTGCTCGTAAGTTGCCAGGGTTACAGGGTTAAAATCCTCATACAGGTTTTGTTTTGATCAAACGCAGCCTTTCACTTGACTTCTGTGGCAAATAATCCCAGCTAATGCTTGCCGCTCTCGAGGCTAAGTCGGAGGTGGCTGACGTTCAATAAACATCGGGCTGATCTGGATCGATGCCTGGCCAACATCAGGTTGGGCGGCCTTTAGCGACTGTGGTGACACACACACACACACACACACAAACACACACACACACTCAGACACACACACACACACATACACACAAGCATGCGTGCGCACACACAAACACATGCATGTGCGCGCACACACACAAACACAAACACACATGCACACCATTGCTAGAACATTTGAACTTTTCCCCCCGCCTGAGTTAAGTTAAGCATTGTTTAGACTTATTGAGATCGAGATAAATCTTCCAGTTTGCATGGTTGCTCTCAAAGGTACTGGAGGTGTGAGGTTTTTAGAGGCTGAGGAACAGTTCCAGTGAAGAACATTCATTCCCTGACATCCACCAAGAACTGGCATAGATCACACAGAGGTTGTGTGGTTCAAAAGGTATGTATGTCTATATGACGATGGTATGGCTGTGTGTGTGTGTGTGTGTGTGTGTGTGTGTCTGTGTATGTGTGTGTGTGTGGGTGGGTGTGGGTGTGCATGTGTGCGTGGGTGTGCCAGGGTGTGTGTTTGTGTATGTATGTGTGTACATGCGCCTGCGTGTGTGTGTGTCTGTTTGTGAGTGTATGTTGACATGAGGAAATAAGAGTGATTGTGAAACCGAAGAAGGCCCAACCCCACTGCCACAGTGGAAAGAATGATGGGTTCCTCCGTTATGTGACACAATTGGTCAGAAAGATGTAGTGCCTGAGGTGAGACGCTGACAATTGAATTAAGATGTGTGTGAGTATGTTTGTGTGTATATGTGTGCGTGTGCGCCTGTGTGTGTGTGCATTTGTGGGAGATATCCCCATGTGTTTGGGAATGTATTTGTGATTTTATAATCGCATGCTATTATAATTAACAAAAGATAAATAATGATAATAATAAAAAATTATATATAAGAACAAAACGATAATAAAAGTATATAGCGCATTGTCTTGTGTCTAACAACATGTGTGTTTTGCCCATGTATCGTTAACAAGTATGCATGTGACTCATGTATGCATGTGACTGTAAACCTTCCATCCCGTGTTGTGGGTCACGTGTGTGTTTGTGCAGTGAGGGGGCCGGCCAGCCTTTCAACCCAGAGGGTCCTATCTAATCGGCCCCACCGCAGTAGTGTTTATGATGCGTAGGCGTGTGTGTGTGTGCGTGTGTCCATGTGTAGTGAAGCTGGTGGGTTGCTCTCGTGAGATTGCAGGTGAAGACCCATGCCCGTGCGCTCCTTTACGATCGTGTGTGTGTGGGCGTTTGTGTGTGTGAGTAAGTATAGTGTGAGAGAGTGACTAGGTCAACGTGTGCGTGAGAGCCCATCTCTCTTCATGTGGTCTCTGAATCTTGCCACGGTTAGCGTAATTGTGTTTACGGTAAAAGCCACTGCCTACCTCGGACTGGCCGTGAAACAAACAATTACTGGATCTGTATCAAACCAGAGGCCAAATCCTGGAGCGTAGGCTCATAAATACCATTTACTATGTTCCGGGTATCAACTTAAAATTCACGAAAAAGAGAACATTCAACATGTCTGTTAGCTTACACATTGAATGCTTACTAAGCCTGAAATATTCATACTGAGATGTCTATCACCACCATGAAGGGAAAAAAGTAATGCCACCAAAATCCACATTAAACACACTACTACATTTGTACATTCTGAGGTGAAGTACCATCAGGTAAACATTAGAAACAAGACAATTTTGTTTTTAGCTGAGAAAAATGCATGGCAGCCCCACCTCTAACACACAAGGTTTGGTTTTTGGACTGTATATGTCTTTGTCAGTATGCACATATCCATATGAACCAGTTCTTCAAGCCGTGGACGATGCTGCTGATTAAAAGGGAGTGAAACGAAACAAACCATTTGGCAGTAACCATTTGGCAGTAAAGGTGCCCAGATTGTATAAAGATAAGAAACGGAAATAAGTGTTTGATAATCATATTGAGCAGTAGCATCACAACTTGCAATCTATTCATCGATTTATGCTACCCCAAATAACTACAATGTGTAAACATGGTGAATAACATGTTGTGTTTGTTCTTACAATATACAACAAACCAGATGTGAGTTTAACTGGTTTTCTTTTTCAGTCAGCAACCCTGCCAAACTGACACAGCGTTACATTTTGCCTGAATGTTTGTATTATACAATCTAGAGGGTTTATGTTGTGCACTGATGCTTATGAAGATGCTTTAAATAGTATTTTAGTAAATAAAGAATTAAATATAACCAACAGCAAGGACCTTTAAAGGTATATTGTGCTGTGTAAGAACATAAGGTTGCATCGCTAGTTAGTCCTGATGAACATCCAAATGTTGTACTGTGTTAGAACATCCATACGTATATCCACCTTAAAGTTTAAAAGTTGCTCTGGTTGTCAGCGCTTTACTACCGGGTTATCTGTATTATTGTTTTTTGCCCCGTTCAATTGCATTCGATGGCAAAACAGGGTTTTAGCACGAAAACGAATGTAAAAAATGCACGAGTTCTGGCTCCCTGTTTTGGGTAACAATATAGGGAGGTTTGTTAGGACCATCTTGCGATGCAACCTTATGTTAACAAAGTACAATATGTTTTAAACCTTTCTGGCTACCTGCCATTCTGTTGTGTTCCTCTGGTTAATCCCAACCCAACCGCTTTACGGCCGGCTTGCAGGAGCCTACAAGCCAGCCGTGTTTGGCTGTCTGAGTTGGATTGGTACCCGGCTGGTCAGTGGCCACTGCTGGCCGGATAATTAGAGTAGTGTCAGCCCCGGCAGCCAGACGTGTGACTCTAGGGTATGTGTGGTTCAGACCCTGGCGTGTGTGAGGTTACAGCATATGAAAAGAGGACAGGGCATTCAACGCAGAGACCATTGGATTCTGAGATTCCGATAAGTTCATCACTCTGGCTTTGTAACTCTCACCAGCTGTAATTCTGTGTGTGCGCTTGCACGAAAAGTGTGTTAGTGAGTGCATACCTGTGTGTGTGTGTGTGTGTTAGTGTGTGTTTGCGTGTATCTCATCTGTTGATGTGCGGCTGTGTGTGTATGATCTGTTTCCTGCCACAAACAGACAGACAGGCTGCTGCCGTTGATTCCTGGATTTCTCTCTCTGTCTCTGCCTCTCTCTCTCTCCCTCTCCCACTCTATCTCTTTCTCTCTCTCTGCCACCACTGTTGTGTTTTTTTCCACCAGACAAGCGGACGGATGGCTACAGTGAAACAGCTTCATGTAATGCGCTCCATACCAATCAATTGATGGGTTAAACAAGATTAAAGCCGTGGCGGAGAAAATATACATTTCCTTTCAGGTGATCCATCTCTTAACACACACACACACACACACATCCCACTGTGGTTCCTGGCTACTGGCTAATCCGGCAGAAACTGTGGTCACTTTGATCCCATCCCAGGGCTGGTTGGGTTCTAGTAAAACAGGCTGTCTTGGCAGAAGAGCCCAGTCTCCTGTTGGAAGCTGTGGGCAGAAGGGGAATGTATTGTATATGTGTGTGTGTGTTGTTGTTTTTACCTTACAGTATGCTGTGTCAGGGCCCATGGAGGAAGTGCTTGCACGCTAGTTGTTATTGGCTCTAGTTGTTATTGAGTTTGCCAAAGAAAACGACACAGTTTTATAGACGCAATAATTACACTCATTCTCGGAATTATTATTCCATTGTTCTTGGAAACAATAATGAAGACCTAGCTAAGGTAGATAGGGAGAGAGACAGTGAGAGAGAGGAAAAGGGTGAGATGTAGGTTAGGGAGGAATAGAGATCAGTAACTCCATGATAAGGTTGGTTCCATTTTTCAACATCAAAGTACAGTTGTCATAAAACTTCAAGGAACTGCATGAATCAATCAGAAAATATTGACAAATCTGAAACACTGCTGGGAATAAACTGTAGTCATAAACTACTCAACTATTGGGTTTGGCAAATCCCAACTATTGCATATGATCACCTGCAATAATCTGCAGACTCTGATATTCTGTACATTCACGAGACACCATGCATAACCGTGAGTGCAATCGGAAGTACAGTTAAAGAAAGATCATCAATGATACAAATACATTTCTCAGATGACAAATGGAACAATGTAAGTATTTGAAAGTATGGGTTGTTAGAATGAATGAATGATACAGAAATCAAATGTATTTCACCTCACAGGGAGTGAACAGGTGCAATTGGGAAACAAGGTAAACAAAGTCACGACAGTCGCCATGACAAACAACATCTGTGCATTACCATACGAACTGTCAGCTCCTCTGTTTTGGGACTCAGTAACTCTGTGGCCTCCTGCTGGTTATTTTGTGTTTTTGTCCACCATGTACCTACTTCTGTTGTGCCTCTGTCTCTGCCCCTCACCTGTACATCCTGTCATTGTCTGTTTCCCGCCTTTTTTCCTGCTCACCTGTTCTTCATTGTGTTAATTACTATTTAATTACCTATTTATGTCCTGTGCTTTCAGTGCCACCTTGTCTGGTTGTTCTTATGTTTGTCCTCAACTTACCTTGTCAGTTGACTCTGCCCTGTACCCTGACTGCCAGTTTGTTTTCTGCCTGTTTCCTGGATTTGCCTATGGTTTTTGACTCTTGCCTGCCCCTGGCCTTCTCTATTGACGGTGACCGGGCTCTTTTCTTTGTTTGGATTTTCTCCCTGTTTTTCAATAGTGGCCTTGCACCCTTTTTGTGTTTTTGTTTTCCTCCTGAGAAACGGCGAGTTAATATTTTGTTATTGACTGAGCTGAAGCCTTGCTCTGCCTCAAATAAATATTTTGAACTAAATCTTGCTTTTTGGGTTAATATCTCACTCCCCCCCCCCCCCCCCCCCCCCCCCCCCCCCGACAACGAACCATTGCCCTAGTTTTCCATGCGGTTTTGAATGGTTCAGTGTTTGTTTCCAATCAAAGCTATCACTATTAGTGATACACCAGCAAAAACACAAGTCAGTAGGGAGTCAAAAGGTTACACAGAAATGAGTTGATTCTTATTTGCAGTTTTGTGTTCTATATTTGCTGGAATCAAATTACAGAGACAGTAGTACTATCTGCGATTGCCGTTTCTGATTTGCTCAAATAAGTGTCAATCAGCATGTCATACTGGCTGTTGACAGTTGTCGCCCTTGGCATTTATTAACAATTATGGAAAGACACAATGTACTGAGTATATTAAATACATTTAGACTTTGCACCATAAGGATTTGGGAAGTGGCTTATATAGGGTTACAGATCCTTTAACACTTTTTTTTTGGGGGGGTGAAACTTTCTTTTATTGGTTTAAGGGAACACATTAGGCGCAGGGATTATGCAATAGTTTAACTGTTACATTCTTTATATTATTATTCAAGGCATTTAGTCAAGTAGCCGACGGCAATAAACCTGCACTAGACTGGAATTACTGCAACACTACTGCGATCCTCTGACATAGAGACAAGAGGGGTCATCATGCCTGATCCTGCTCCAATCCCATTTTCTAAACCGCAACTTTCTATCATAAACCTGATGAACCTGTTGTTCTGATGCAGCTAAGAAAACAATATCACTTCCTCTACCAAAAGTGAAACATGTTTTGATCCAATCTTGACACTATATGTTAAAGAAAATGAAAATCTGCCCTGACCTAGCTGACCTTACCAACTATTTGACAGAGTTATGGTTGTTTTTGCTGTACACCCATAATGAAGAAAAAAAGAGACACATTGTTGTATGCTGTCAGGAAACTTCCATTGAACATGGCTGAATAATGGTTAAAACTAATGAAACTGACTTGTGATCAAGGGGGATTGTCCTCGCTGTATCAAAAATATCCTCACGTTGCAAAGGATTAAACACTGTCACAATGCATCACTATAATTAACGTACTATATTTAACATAACATGTGAAAAGTTGACAAATCAAAAGCATATCCATGTCAGTCTTTGACAAATTAATGACTGACATCTCATGCCTTCGCAGAACTGCACTGTGGTTACAACAGATTTTTAATAAAGGAACACGTTTGTGCTGGGTCCTCACGTAGAGCACATCCTGTGTAAAATGGTGTTATGTGACAGCACTAAGCAAGGCAAACTGCTACCCAGTCACTCCACACTTCATGTGCTCTAGGGGCCAACGTGAGATTGAGATCCAATCTGACACAATGTGGTTGAGCTGACTTTGAAATTGGTGCACATAATTTTGCACACCACAAAATCAATTCTGTCCTCGTTTCAGTTAACGGAGAGTTGAGGAGGAAACGTCCCACAGCTTTGGCTTTGTTATAGTTTGATACACTGGCTCACTCTGCTGCAGTTAACTTTGATTATAATGTAGTCTGAGATATTGTCCGTCCCTGCAATTAGCTTCAAAGCTAATTTGCTCTTTAGAATGATTGGAATTAATTAGATAATAATCACTCTGTGATCTGTATGCTAGCTGAAGCATGTACACACAATACCATAGTTCAACCATCCAACCAACCAACCAGTTAACCAACCAAGCGCCCATGAACCACCAGACCAGACCAAAAGCCCAGGCCTCTCTACTTAGGATGGAAAACCAGGGAGGGGTGGAATCAGGACCATATGACAAGCATTCCTGCGACTCTTTGCATCTGGGCGTGTTGCTTGTTGTTGCTGGTGGTTTTTTCTTGGAGTCTTGGAGCCTCCGTTGATTTAGGTCTCACATGTTGACACTGTAGTGGCACAGCCCATCTCTCTGAGTCACCGACCCGCTCCACCACTCACAGGTCAGGTGGGCGCGAGTGCATGTCGGCAGATGGCCCAGACAGATGCTTAGACACACGTGTATTTCGTATGTCGTTTGATTGGTCTCAATGGAGTGTGACATCACACCCTGTCTTATTCACTGCAGGAGGCGTTGGATGGTTGCTACGACGGGAGGAAATGGAGGGATCTGTGAGGTTCACGCATGACCTCATGTAGGAGTAGCAGTAACTGGTACATGCCTGGTGGTGAGCTCATCTGAACGGAAGCAACCTGGGCTGTCTGAACTTTATGAGCCAAGGATTAAGATGAGCATTACTGGTTACTGATGCTGAGGAATCCCCGGAATGCTTGTCTCAATTTGTGTGTGTGTGTGTGTGTGTGTGTGTGCGTTAAAGACAGATCCTTCACATCTATGTGTGCCCGTAAGACTACATTTTCAGTTAATTTTAATGCAGTATAGAGTATAGCATGCAGTATATTCTTTAGTCTAGAATTCGCAAACCCTCATACATTTGAAATGTACACACTCAGACACACACGTACATATGTACACATGCACACACACACACACACACACACACACACACACACACACGCATACATCCCCAAACCTAATTGTAGTGTATTTTTATTGTCTTATTAGCATAGCTGTCCATGACCTCAATGAAATCCATCCGGTCGCTACGCTGACGCAGCAGATTGTGACAAAGTGACAGTTTCCTGTTGCATTGAGGTCGGTGCACATAGAGTCCTCCCGCTTTGGCTGTGCTGTCCATGGTCCTGAAGACACGGCCTGGGCCTGTGGCCACTTGGATGAGGTCAGGGTGGTCAGCAGCATATGAAGAGAGACAGAGCGCTCATTGACTTGACCTTATGTTGGCTCCTTGTTCTCGAGTCATCCCACTGAACTATGTGCATACCAGGGTGTTGTCTTCTTTTTCATTTGAAATGTCTTGTCCTTAGATGGAATACTCATGGCTTACGTTTATCACACGTTCACATTTGATATTCTGGCATGTTGGCATATGTCTTGACACTAAACATATGCACACAAGCAAACAAACTCACAGACACATACATACACACAAACACACACACACACATGCACATACCCTATCTATGCTGACAGATCGGGCAGGCAATGGCAACTCCGGGTAGTATCCTCGTCATCTCACGCCTATATGTCTGGTGGAGCAGGCCTGTAAATCCTGCTCAGCTATTGTTTTCATTGATGTCCGTGTATTCCACTTGCCAAAAACACAAAAAAAGCGCTGACTTAGCATCAGCTCTAGAACACATTAGTGTGTCTGTGTGCACGTATATTCGCATGTATGTGTATTTGTGTGTGTATGGCTTAGTGATTGTGTATGTGTTTGTGTGTGTGTGTGTATGAGTTCAGCCATAATGCAACGTATTCCCAAAAGTACATGAGTGTTCACACACATGTGCACACACACACACACACACACACACACACACACACACACACAATCATACATAGTAAAATCCATCACTGCATACATACATCTGAGGAGACCATGAGCATGTGAACATCAGAAAGAACCAAACAGCGCACAACAGACCGGACCCGGTTCGAGCACCATATCCCATAAACCACAACATCTCATAAAGCTGAGTGCCAGTGCTTGGCTAATAGCGCCACTCTCTATATTGATGCTTTGAGTGGAAGGGGGAAAACACCCTGATATAGTTACCAGCATGACTTTGTTTTTCAAATAGGCTGCTCCACCTTTTACTGTAGCCATGCCGCAGGGAGATAAATCTGAAATAACGTCTGAGAGAGATCCAGTATCATAAATCGACCATGGAGTTAATAGAAACACATGAGTCAGGTTTAGCAAAGTTTCCACCGGAACTTGTCAATTTAGTAAAAGCATCACAGATTGTCTGAGGACATATACAGACCACAGCCTTCAGGAAATAAAACCAGCCGCATCGGGATGTTTCAGGCCTGTAAACCATTTAATTGATGGTATAGTGAAGTGTTGGGTAAATGCTATGCTAATAATAATATTGACATTTGTCTGGGCAGGTGATAATTGAGAATTGCATAATGTCTTTCTACATAACCAGAAAAGATAGTAGTTCATTTTCTATCCCAGTCAGAATAATATATGCACCACTGTGTACATTCCTTTATCATTTGGTCATCCATGTATACAGCTAGCTCGGCTAACACACAGTCATGTAGTTTCCGGATTGTTCCGGATTTGTATACGTACGAAGGTCAGATTGGTGTCATTTTGGGGACCCAGACAAAAAGCCTTCATCCAAAAATGTTTACGTATTCCTTTCAGGGGATGGGAATAAAGGACCTAAAGGGTCCTTTAAGGTTGGCACGCTAAAATTGTCGAAATGACACATCACATCATTGATAAACATCACAAGGACATGGTTTCTCTCCAGGTGTGGACCTCGTAAGTGACTGCCTATATATGGCAGTGGAAGCCCTTTGCAGCCTTACTGCTAGCAACAAACTGGGTCATTAGCTTGTTCTTATCATAATTCATAAAAAAACTGCTCACAGTGACAGAAAAAACAAATGACAAATGACCATTTCAAAGCACGTCTGTTTGTCGACATGGAAAGGAGGTTGTTTTGTTTATTCATTCTTTTTTCAAAAATTGGTGAACAAAATGGCAGGGGTGAATGTTAGAAATACTAGAAATAATTAAATATGAGATATGCTATAAAGCAATGTATTGTATTATGAGATAAAGACATGTATTTTATTACCATTTTACAGAGGCAAACACTTGAAGAAGTATTCTCAGACTGTTTGTTATCAGTCTTATCAGTATCAATGGTTGCTCATGGGCATACGGGCCAAGAATTTTATAACAGTGATATCAGATCAAAGGCATACAGCCATGTCTAAAAACGCAAGCTTTGAAAACCTAATCGGCTCCATATGTCAGCAGTTTCTTTGTTAAGGACACATTTTACTCCACAATTTGACAAGTGTGTGTAAGCCGTGTGAGGTCCTGCCATGAGCCTACAGCACAAGAGCATTGGCCTCAGCTAGCCTCTGGCCGCACGCTGGCACACACCCAGCCAAACAATAAACAACAAACAATAGAGCAGCCTAATTGTTCGACTAGAATTTCTGAAATGAAAATATCTCCCTTTTCTCACCCTTTATTAGTTTATTTCCTCGCTCTGTCTTTTTGACCCACATGGCGCTGGCACCACAGAGCTGGCACCTTTACCGTCAGTAAACCAGTAACGGTCATCACATCCGCCCGTTCTCCTTGCACGCGCTTGAAACAACTGGATGACATTGTTGTCGTTACGTTCGTCCCGCGCAGCCCGCGTTTTATTGTTTATGCTCTGTACTGCGGTTCAAAATGTCTGCTGCCCTCCGTTCCAGTTTTGTTCAAAGCGGTTTGAGGGCTGTTTCATTTTCAAATGGTTTCTCCCATCTCTCTCTCTCTCTCTCTCTCTCTCTCTCTCTCTCTCTCTCTCTCTCTCTCTCTCTCTCTCTCTCTCTCTCTCTCTCTCTCTCTCTCTCTCTCTCTCTCTCTCTCTCTCTCTCTCTCTCTCTCCATAACCTCCCACCACCTTTGGTAAAGTAGCGTATACACGCTAGCTATTCTATTGCTGTAATAATGCAGACTAGAAATTCCAATAAATTCACTCATTCAGAATATATGTATATATATTTTTTAGAAAAGTATTGTTTTTATTAAAACACATAAGAACATAAATAAAAAATACATTGACTGGACTGGAAAAATCTTGAAGATGTCTTACAGGTATGCTACAATCTAATTGGAAAAACAATATATTCATTCCGTTTGTGACTGAGCAAGTGTGCCCACGCTGTTAAAACAAGATACATAAATATGGAATCTAAGAAAGAGCCCCTGTGTTGAATTAATTAACGAAACAAAAAGCGTGTATACAATTTTACCTAAGTGCTGCATAATGAATGTCATACAGACATAAAATATTGTTGCTTTTTTTTTTTTTAACTTTTTCATTTACAGCGGATGGGCCATTTTAATAATGATCTATCCCTGGTCTACTATGTCTTATAAATAAATACTTAATGCATATTCCCATCTACCTCACTGAAGAGCCAAATGAAAAAAAGGTTTAAGTTAAAGGTGGACCAAAGTCAATTTGGTTAAAGCAATACAAGAGTTCTTGTTGACGTCATTTAGGGTCAGACAGACCAGCTATCTGTATCACTGGTTCCTCTGGTTAAAGAAGACAAGAGGCCTCTTCGTGCTACTAAGGGTAAGACAGTCCAGCTATCTGCATTTGACGCATTACTTGCACCAATTTATGGATTGTCATAAACAGCAAAGTGTAGATGCCCCCCTCCCCTCCCTCAAAACCAAAGGCATTGAGGACCATATTGACTCTTTCAATTTATGGAACAAGGGAATTGTTAAGAAGTGAGACGTGGTTATGCTTTCTTGCATGCATATTGTACATGGTATATGTGTAAACAGAGAATGAAATGATCCACTTCTCTGTGACATATTTTGAACTGAGATGGGGGACAAAGACTACATTAGCAAATAGGGTGGCATTGCTGTGCAATTATTGTTTTTCAAAGTTAAAATATATTTTTTTCATTTCAGGTACTTTTTGCGCTGTTCCACTCATGCATCTCTTGCCAATCCTGTTCACATTTCATAGGACACCTATTGGGTCAATAATACCAACTGTTGTGGCTTTCAGCCAGGTCATTATGGTTTGTTGTCCTTTGATAATCTACTAACTAACTGGAGAACACGCTCTGTAAGCTACAATCTTATGTCCTTGATTATTTTTATTTATTACAACCCTGGAGAACAATGACTATCAATAATATATAATGTTCCGTACTTCCAGTGACCTCAAGATGTGGCAAGATATTCCTTTATGTGCTTTTTTGTCAGAGAAAGACTACATGCATTTTAACCACACCTGGAGTGGGTGTTGTGTTAACTTTACTGCCTAGTTATAGGCTTAAATATAAATATAAATAAATCAATGACACACTCAAACTGAAAAATGTATTTTTTTAAGTGTTCTATTCAATTTAATCTATTCTGTGTTCTAAATAGTTAACAATTAATTTCAATAAGTTCAAGCACTACACTCAAATATTGTTTTCCTAAACAATTCCAGTGCGACTTGGGCTAATGTTATTGCTTGGTGAAAGCTCTCACGGTCTGGGCCGACAGACAGTAGAAGTGTCCCCGAGTCCCATATGAAAACACTTAAGGCAATTTTGGTGAAGAATTATGAGGAAAAAAAATAAAGACATTAAAAAAATACTTTTTTTCTTTCAACAAATCCACAATATGAATCAGTAATCCTAAAAATAAAATACAAACAGGCAAGTGCTCGCACAGTGGTTCAGTGGCATGGTCAAATGTTCAGTAGCACTCGTCCTTCCCTCCCTCTCTATTCATCAGTTGCTGAGCTTTATCGCCCCAAAGTATGTCCATTTCCCGTCTAGATCCAAGAGCCACGCGTTGGACACGTTGACGTAGAGGGCGTCTCCTTCCTCCAACTTGACGCCGCGGCCCTGCTGGGCGCAGTACATGTTGTACTTGTACTTGGTGTGCTCCCAGTGCACCGTGCTGCCCGTCTTCACCAGCCCCTCCGCCTTGCCGTTCTGCTGGACGTTCTCGTGGTAGATGAACTGCATGAGCTGGGCGTTGCTCACGTCCGGCGCCGGCGTCCTCTCCTGCCCGTTGTCCTCCTGCGGGTACACGGAGTAGCGCATGCAGGTCTTGGCGTAGACGTAGTAGAAGCCCGACTCTATCACCAGCAGCCTCCCCCTCTGGTAGTCCATCTTGTGGCAGCGACCGCGCTCCTTGTCCCAGTCGATCATGACGGGCTTCGGCTCTCCCCCTGATAGAGCCAATCACAGGGCAGGTAAGGTAAGCAATAGCATTCAAATAATCATTAAAAACAAACGTGGTTAAAAGCAGAGGTGAGTGGAACCTATCAATGCGTCTCATTTTGAGATCATTTTATAATTGTGCTATAATAAACATGTAAAGTTAATTGTCCATGTACTGTGTTCATGGTAATTGTATTAAAAGGCACACATTGTTATTATTGGAATCAATGTTATGTTTACATTAGGGTTGGGTGATCGTTTCTATTTCATATTGTCCAATAATGGTTATTCTAGATTGTCAAGTATACGATCCCATCGCCAGGGGGCCGCGGGAGGAGGGAGTGGGGGGAATAATGTCAACTGCAAGCAATACAGTTAAAGTTACGTGAATTAACATTGATAAAAGAGTGCACATCGTATTTCGCCGGAAGATATCGGATAATGGAAGATATCTAAAAAGAACATTCACCACTCAACGATTTGAGAGTGAATGTTGCTTCCTTTAATCCAAAGTAGTCCAGGCGGGTAAACAATTTATTTTTCAGTTACTTTTAAGACACGTTTGTCTGCAAAACGCCGGACATTTTCATTGTCCCATTTTGTCGAATGTGCTCATGCGCCGGCAGGACATTGAAAATATCTGGGGTTTTGCAGACAAACGCGTCTTAAAAGTAGTATTCAGAAGGGAGCAGAGCGCTATGTTCGGACGGAGTCTCCCTGCGCTCTGTTTATAGAGTAAGTTCTGAGTTAAATTAAGTTAGTTAAATTGCCTTAATATCGGTGTAGGAAAAACAAATTCCCAATCATCCCTTCAATGGTCAATATACGATCGGATTGCAAATGCCTAGTTTACACTAAGCCAAAAGGTAGATGGCAAATGTATTGTCTACAAACCTAATTCCTAAACTTGGCTCCGAACATGACAGTAAGCTACTTTAAATTAATCCGTTTTGTTACGAAGTGAAACCATACTCGTGGTGACACTTAGGAGTGGACTTACTCTTGGTGTGCTCCTGATGCTGGAGGATTGGCAGATGAGCAAACGGAAGGCCCTCTTTTGCATTCTTTCCACGTCTGTTTTTCTTTGGGTCTTTCAGCGCGTCGAGCACAGGCTCTGTTTGCACTTCCTGTGCAAAACAGGAAATAGCCTTGTCAACTCAATCTTGACGGATCCATTGAGATGAGATTTAGCTTTCTAGCGACATCACTTAGCCTTAGCACTATTGTGTAGTTTTTGTGTGTAGTTGTTCATTTTCTAAACATTCAACAAAAATGTAGAACAAAAACCTAAATTTACCACAATTGTTAAGGGCAGAAACAATGTGCTATTTTGACATCGATTTTACCATTGCTTAACTTTGCTGTCCTATTCAATAATTGTCTTTGTATTAACTTCAGCTGCATGGATGCAAAAATTTATAACCATGTATGTGTGTTGTATGTAAAGTATACTGCATGCCCATCTTTCTTATCCACACATCCCTTATGCTTGCAACACCCCTAGCCTTTAACACTAACCCATAACCCTAACCCAGCTAGCTGACTATCTCCTTAAACAGCAGTGGTGAGCGTTTGGGACAGAGGCTCTCACAGTCTGATCTAGACTGCTGTGGCGCAACGATTTTTCAGATTAACTGAACTTCTCATCTCACTTAACGGCACACGGCGTCTCAGTGTCTCAGAGCACGACCTGTGTTTAGAGTTTCTATTTCAGGGGTTATGCTTTGATTTTTGTATCCTTATTTGTAAGTTCACACCAGACAAGACAGGGCACATAAGGCAGAGGGGAAAACATGGTCTCCAAGCAGGTAAACAGTAACTCCCCGAGGACTGCCAAATCGTTTGCACATTTGGCACCAAATTAACCTGAGTGATGGAACTATGGTCTTGAACCTGATTATTAAAAAAACATCTTGCAATAAGCAAGATCCTTGTGACAATGTTATAAGTCTTTTTTTTCTAAAACAATGACCACAGGAATGCTGGAAATGTCATCTTACTCTCAACTCAAGAATATTACAAAGAAAAAAAATGTAAATTATCTGTACATGAAAGAATCCATAAATAGTTTTAGAAAACACCATGTACATGCACCACCTTTCTGTTTGGCCGTCCAAATGAAACTCCACAGTCGCACCCCTTTCAAACGTATACAGCGTCACCTAATTGGGCTTTATATATGTTGTGCTAAGATTACTTTCAGTATTAACTCACAGCCTTGCTAGATTTCCACAGGTCTTAAAGTAAATATTAGTAGTCTCTTTCCACCAAATACAACGGTGTGCCAAAGCTACTTCTGAAAAATTGTCTTTGGAATAAAACGAGGGGAAACACAACCGTTCCAAGTCCACAAGGAAATTGTAAATGGGCTGTCAAGTGGCCTCAGAAGTCACACCGTATTACTGAGAACAGCTGAGAAATGAGCAAGAAGTACTTGGGGGACTAAAGGTCTTAAAACTACTACTACCATGGCACATAATACAACAGAACTAGATATAACAGCAACTCAGGGCCTTTCCCTTGGCTAAGATAAACTGTCAACAAAGACAGTTTCTTTTGTTATGTTGGCCATGATACCAAACTGTGCTTGTGCATTTGAAACTGCCGCACATTGGATCTCTCTGAAAAGTCACACAATGGGACCGCTCTCCACAAACTGTGGGCCCTGAGCTCTTGAGTCACTGGTTTCAGTATCCTCATATTGCCCTGACGCCGCGGTTTGTGTGGAACATCCTGCCTCACTTCAAAGGGAATAACAACAAAAACCGAAAGAGCTGACCGTTTTATGTCCAGCTAGGCCAAAATTCTGACCAAACCCTCTGGACTTTCTTTGGCTGGCGCTCGTGGTGGTCCCACGGCAGGTCTTAACACAACACAGCAACGGCCAAATAGACCTGTCACCCTGACACCTCATTAAACTCCCAGCATGCCTCCCACCTCCTCCATGTGAACCAGCGGGGAACTGACGACAACATGTTCCCACCAGCCTCATGCCGGCTGGGTGGTTTGTGTAAGGGCTCCACGGGGCCTACCCGAGGCAAATACAAATACAGCGTTTCAAAAGGAAACTATGGTATGATGGGAAACCAAACACAAGTGAAGCAGTGCAGCCCTTTTCTTCTCTGTTGTTTTACCTCATGGAAAGCTGTTGTCATTTTCTGCAAGCCTTGCCAGAAAAATTACAGTGCCTTGAGAACACTTAATTAAAGAAACCCTCCTGAAAGATAGACGGTTGACTTGCTAGGTTAACGAGTTTGACGAGAATTTAGGCAATGTAAGGTTTCTGAGGCAACTTGATATATGTTAATAAGATATGATGTCACAGCCGACCATTGTGTTCCAGAAAGTTCAGTATATACACTGTCTGCTCTCAAATATATGGGAGTGTAGCAGTGGTGATAGGAATTCTCCTGATAAATAAACATTTATTGGACACAAAATTGAAAGCTAGCCTATGTCCCACAGAAAATTGTGTTTTCCCTTTTGTGGTCTGACCTCTCAAAGTCCCTTGACTTCTAAGGCCACCTGGGACTTAGGTTAGCCCAGACTGACAATATGGTCTGAATGATGGTGCTACCTTTTCTCTTAGAAACACAGGCCTGGGAACCGCATGACCAAGCAGAAAATGTGGGATCGGTTAACATTGAGGTTTTGTAGGCTTTTGAGACATACCTTTTAATTTGTTTTGCCGTGTAATTCAAACTAGGGCACATTCTAGCTTTACAGAGGCACAAGGAAGTACCCACCAAATGTGGAAACAAATTACTACCACTCTTTTGCCTAAGGCACACATTTGCTAGAGGATTTTACACTTGTTACTACCCACTGATCAAATAATGTTAAGTATTCAATCAATATAAACATTGAATATAATAATATAATATATAATATATATTGAATATAAACAGACATATCAGATTCAGCATGATGTTATAATACTGAGCAAACAGTGAGTAAATAACCTAGAAAAGTGTACGATTGAAAGTCTTCCAGCCTGGGAGACTACTTTCTGCTGCTTAGCCTGATAAATAAGGGGATCCATACCTCTATAGACCGGTGTTGGGATGATCTCAGGTCCACCTGGAGACAGAAATAGAAGACATTGGGGTGAGAAGGGTCAACATTGGAACACTTGGTCACGGTGTTCCAATAATCTGTCATTTCAGAACATGCCTTTCACTGTATATCCAACTGACACATATACGTAGGAGGAATGTTCCCCAAAATTTCCTGGAAAACCGTGAGAGAGAAAAGAGAGTGTAGTAATAATAGTTGGTGGCATTTTGTAGGGTCTTTTACCCCGCGGTGCCAAATTATAACACTACTTTTTTGCTGACTCACTCACTTGTCTGTTCTGAAACTGCCTGGTTGTGTGAGCCATTGATTACATGCAAGCAAACCTCTCATCTATCTCTATCTTACACACACACACACACACACACACACACACACACACACACACACACACACACACACACACACACACACACACACACACACACACACACACACACACACACACACACACACACACACGAGTATACAAACATAAGAACCCTCTCTCTCACTCTATCATCCTGCACACACATGCACACACACACACACAGGAACACGCACAAACACCCACACACCCACACACACACACAATGTTTTTTGGAAACTCCTACACCACCACATTCCTATGTAGGCACTAATCCCAGCTGGAGCCCTCTTTCCCGCTCTATCTCCAGTAAATCTTGCAGGTGTTCGAGGTACACCACATGGTAAATCACTGGTTACCAAAACAAAGAGCAACCGTAAGGGACTATCAGCGCAGATGGTGCTGGTGTTAATCTGCACCCCATTGCAGTGTTTGCATGCAATGGGGTACTTCTGTTGCATGCTGAGTATTGATGTGAGATTTGATCGGAGTCAAATGAATCCATCAAATCCAAATCAACCCTTTATTAAAACACACCCTATTCTCTATATACTATCTCGACTCAGCGGTGCAAACAAGAGATGTGGTGACCACTACTCTGCATTTATTTTATGCCAGGAACCAGAAATGTAAAACACAGTAACAGCGCTTGAGTTGGGATGGGGATGAGAGCGAGAGAGAGATAGAGAGGGAGGGAGGCAGAGAGAGAGAGAAAGAAAGAGAGCATGAAACAGACGTAGAGAGAGACGAACTCTTAACAAAAAGAGATGTGGTCTGGTGTCTTGGTTTGTCAAAACACGGCTATTATTCAAACTGTCATAAAATAACCAAAGCAGCCCTGGAAGAATGTAAATGTTGATTTTACAAGATCCCATGTAGACATATTGGACTACAACGATGGTATGATAATGATATTAGACTATAAAGATGTCAACCTAACTACCTGACATGAAATGAACCAGGTAGCATAGATTTATTGACACTGTTTGTGACACTGGAAAGACTTTCCTTTCCCGGTGCTACTCCACTGCAGCACTACAAAAGTATTTCGCCAAGTCTTCATTCTTTCAAAGTTTTTTACGAAACATTGGCTACTATTTAGGATAACATTCTGTGTATGCTCAAAGGGTTTAACTCATGACACATTAATTACAAATATCCCAAATGGCATGTAAACATGTAGGCTAGTGTAAATGAAAAACGGCACCCTAGAGATCTGAAAGAAAACATCTGTTTTATACAAACAGAGGCTCTTATTTACACAAGAGCCTCTGTTGGCGCGCGCTTTACAGAAAGCTGCGAGATACGATCTTGCTGAAATAGCTGTTAAAACTAGAATGCCGGGTGGAAAATCTCTGCGAGACGAGATGCTATCTGTCAGCGAGAGCTGACAACGGATTCTGAACGCAACGGCGTATCAGCGTCTTCAAAGGGAAAGCGTGTGTTGCAGAGTTTCGTAGAATTGCCTGTACACCGACTTGAAAGTTCGTTTTTTTGGGGGTGTAAACAATTTTTTGGAATAGATCAGCTTTTTTTAAATGAATGTTTGTTGTTGTTATGTTGGTTATGGTTTGGTTTATTTAAATGTTACAAATGCCAAAAGGTGGAATGGAATATCGTCCAACCGCATTAAGACAATGTGGTTGTTGCTGAAATGTAACTCAGCTTGGGTACAACCATAGGCACAAGCATACAATACATGCAAGTCAACGAGATGTCCAAAACCCGCCGCCTTCAACTATTGTAAAATAGCGTGGTGCAGAATTGGTAGGCCTACAATAAAAGGAGCCTACCTCTTGAAGATAGCCTGTCAAGTGTAACAGGATCGCGACACTCGATGCCACTTGAAGCAATCCCATAACCGCGAGTGTCCCGAAAAGAATGGGTCGGTACGTTGATTCCGAACTTTGCACCGGGTGGAAGCGGTGCTGTCCTGACTCGACGTCGTAGCCGACACGATAATCGTTATGGTTAGCTGCCATGGTGAGCGCTTTTTTCGTTCAGCCCAGACCAGGTCCTGTACTTAGTGTAAAGCAGAGATTTGTGATGACTGGAAAGTCCTTTAAGCAGTGGGTGGGCTCAGAGGGTTCGGCTCTTCAGGGCAGAGGCAGCCAATCAGACAGGCGGAGGGATCTCAGTTCGTTCTCGTGCATCGGAACATAACTCAGACAGACCCACAGATAGCCATGATCGTACGACAGGTAAAACGAGACTGGGCCCTTTTTGGCGCGGGTTTTTGGAAGCGAAGCCATCAGTCACGTGACGTTTGTTTGCGTTCATACATCTATCGCTCACCGCCTCAGCTTAATGATTAGCCAATTACAGGCTGCTAGTATGCAAATCTCACCACAAGACAATGCTATATCTTAA